>OX246745.1:36525169-36599697 GCA_945910005.1 Isoperla grammatica
TTTGGGTCGGATAAACAAATAGCTCGGGTATGTAATAGAATACGGCATTATTCGATTTGAAGAGATACCAGAGTAGTATTTAGTCTTTAGTCTAGCTTAGGTCCACTTTTGTTCATGGCTACAGAGGGCAATTTGTGCCCTACATTGGCCTTCCCGCTTTCGGGCGGGTAAATTTCAATAAATACAATACAATATCATTTAAAAAGTATTCTTCCTTTTAGCTTTGCGCACAGTCTACATCGCGTTAGTGTAGTCGATTGCCTCTTATGCGTTGTTGGCCTGGGGAAATGCGTCCCCCGTTTATATGAATCAAATTTTGAGTTAACAGATTCAAATGTAAAAAATCATTTTACCAAAACACTTGACAGAAGACTGCTCTCATAATGACAGTTAAAATTTCGTATTTATTGCCTGTTTATTTGTTATATACAATTAAATTATTAATGCATTTCTACAACAAAGCTGATTATTAACTAGATATTGAACATAGTGTGTCTACGAGAACGAAAGCTTGTAAAGAATATAGACTTCCTTTAGTTATAAATAAACATGGTAAACGATCTTTAAGTCATAGTGTGCCGTTATGCTTTAATATGTTGCCATTGGATTTAATGGATTTAGGTAGAATGAGTGAAGTTAACATTAGGATTACAGAGTTTCTTGTGTTTGGTAGTTAATTGAACTTAGAAATTGTGTATTTAATTTCCCATTGAAAGAAATTAGGTTTTGATTAATTTTATCTTGTTAATCTATACTTTAATACAAGTTCATTTCGTTGGTGCGTCCACATATAATTTTATTTAATGTTATTTACTAACAGACAAGCTTGTCATCAAGCTTTGTGGGAATCGGATGTAAATTTGTGTGCGGTGTTGTGTGCTGATGTAAAATTCATGTATGATGTAAAAAAAAATATTTTTATATTATTTATAAATATAATAACAACGTGGTTTTCGAACCATGAGAGTGAGGATGGGTACAACCAATCGTCCATAAATGTGCTGTCATCTGTAATTTGGTTTGGAGCTGAAACTGAAGTAAACTGCGTGATCATAAAATTGTGATAATACTGAAAGTAATCATACATTTAGAATCACCAATATTAATTGTACTTCATGGTTAAACTGGCGTTAAAACATAAGAATCTTGCTAGTGGCTTTTAAAGGGCTACCTTTGCCCCAGACCGGCAGACTTCTAGCAAATTGTTTATAAATTAGTAGGCCTACATTAGATATTTTAGAGTTTTCGGCAGAACTAGGCCTACATAGAAAAGCGTGATAATTTAATGCGTTTCGTTCGTATCTTCAAACTCACATGGTATGTACAATTTTGGAATGATTCTAGGCAAGATATTTTCAAGATCTACGGATATTTTGAAATGAATCGGATATAAACTGTACCTCTCAAAATCAAAACACTCTATATTATGTTCAGTGTATAAGCTATTTATATCGAACATTCTTATGCTTCAAAGGACTCAGTTGAACTTTAAGGGTAACTGTTTTCTGCTCTCAGGAAGAATTCGACACATTTGACATTTTGCACGGTTCTAGTTTCAGTATAAACAAAGGTTTCGATACTACGAGAACATTTTGAATAAATAGTTGGAAAATATTTGTTTTAAATATAATGAATATGCAGTTTGATATTACAAATTCATAAAACCTTATAACGGTAATAATGTTTACTGGTACGATTTTTTTAAATACACACGAATCGGAGCCTTTATTTGTACATCATTAGGAAGTATGCAGTTGTAGATATACGACGATGGTACGCCAAACACTAACTGCTGGCCAGACGGCCAACTAGGCATACACACTATCAAAGTACCCTCTGACTCCTGATACTTCTCTCTTCTATACTTAGATCAGTTAAGTTCAGGTAGAACGGCACACAAATCTTTCTCCCTGTATTTTTCTAGCGGATGCTGCAAGGTGGGGTGGACGCGATCCTTGATTATAGTGTTCCAACTATGGTGAGCTAGAAGCGCATTTGTTAGAAATATATGTATCCCTTATATGCAACTGTAATAGACAGTTCATTGAATTAGCCCTGTAAGTAGTAATTTATAGATAAAGACTTGAAAAGCATTGCGTACATTTTGCTCGTTGCGTAAGAAGAAAATTTTCTGTTACTTATTTAATTTTGGCAGGTTGTGAGAGAGGGTCGGGTAGAAGTGAAGAGGTATGGAGGGGGTCGGAATTAGAAACATATCTCAATTCGAACATCTTCGTTCTTCTCGTCAACTGCTCGGCAGTCCCAGTTAGTAGAGTGACTGGTAAAAGTTACACCGCCCTTTCGGATGGGACGTAAAGCCGGCGATGGTCCCCTTAGTGATTTTCGACAGGATTAGGCTACGTGCCGGTACCTGGCTTCCCTTCCTCCATTCCTCATCATCATTCATCAATCATCACCATATTATATAGTCTATTAAATTTGCACTAGTGGGACTTCGGTCCTGTTGCAGATACAGAATATAGATAATATTAACAAACAAATGGACTTACTCGTGTACTGTTTATCAGCGAAGCGTTCCTCTCCCCCCGCGAGGACCCCGCAGTCGCCCTCGCTCGAGCCGTAGCTCACAATGCGGTAGACGAGCCTCTTGTGCGAGTAGTTCTTCAGGTAGATGGTGACTACACGGTGAGCCGTACTACCGTGGCCTAACTGCACATCATGCACAAACGGCGTGGCATTAAGCATCAGATTCTTGGGTAGCTTAGAGAGGTCTAAGGCTAAAATACAAGACATATACATTACTCACACATACATTGTTAAGGGAACTATTGTAATTACAAGTCTAAATCCGTGTGGATAAAGATATGTATTTATTACTTATATAAAACTTATTATTTCAATTTTTAGTTACATTTTAAAGATTTGTATTTCTTGGCGTTATTACTTATATCTTCTTACTAGTAACGGGTCAATCTAGATTAATATCCATTAGTGACAGGACAGTTCACCTTCTCGCTTTCATGCGAGATGGGTGTTAAGTTTGATCCTTGGGATATCCATTACAGTGTAGTGGATTAGACGTAGAATCATTCGGAGTTCGGAGTGACAAAAGCGTGACGTTTTGATCAAATAGAAAAATATTCTAATCAAATTGCCAAGGGGATGCCTAAAGAAATTATCTGGTTTGTAGGCTGTGAGGGGTCGAGTAATAAGTGATGGAGGGGAAGTAAAAATACATAACGAGCCACTAAATATGATCATTATCTATCCAAATTAGCTTGAAGTCTATTCTATAAAGAAAAGAAAAGAAAAATATGATCTTATATCACAACTTCATCAGATAATGTGACCTTTGACCAATATGTATGAGAAAGTATCGTGTGACCACTCGTTTTGTCAACAATTATCTCTAGGACACAAAATAAAGGTCAATATATATTTTGTAATATGTTGGGTCAGATAATATCGTGATCTTTGTCCTATTTATTGAGAATAAAAGCCCACATCCTGGTGTTCAGGTTTTACGTGCTTCGTAATATAGAAATATCACGTGCAAGTCTTGTGTGGAAAGCATGGTTATAAACGTAACAAAATATCCTTATGTGTTGATGGGGGGTTTTAGTTCGACTTTGTCCTACATAATGTAATATTTAATGACGCCCACTCTCATAGCTTGTGACTACACTCACTGAAAAGTTAATGATGACTTGTATACACTTCCGTCATTTATTTTAATTTAATAATCACTTGTAATCCTGAAAACCTACGACAATTCCCACCTGCTCGGGGACTTTTATATTATCGTAATGGGCAGGTTTGCGTGCTTTGGTTACTCCGAGAGCTATGCTTGCGGAAGCGTATGCTTTTGGTAGGTCCACCCTAGCCGGACAGTTAGAGATGGAGAAGCCAGACGAAGACATGGTCCACGTCCTCTCTGTTCCCTTTTCCTCCACTCTACGTCCTAAATTAGATAATGAACCAATGTAGCTTAAGATTATTTGCAATTCTTATATATATATATATATATATATATTCGTTCGAGCTGGGATTGTTTAGTAAATGTTTGTGTATGTATTTTCTTTTTTCTTTTTTACCATTTCCAATTTGTTCCATGTATTATTTATTGCTCCAGGCTTCTCATTTTATGAACAACTTATTTACCAAATGTTTCTCTCTTCCTTTTTGATAATTGTTGTTACTTTATGTGTCTAGTGATCATAGTCTCCTATTCACACTTGTGTGTACAATAATAAGTCAATACCAGAAGCGGTGGCTCAGCGGTAACTCGCGGGACTCTAATACAGGAGGTTGCCGGTTCGATTCCGGCCACTGGCAATACTGATTAAAGGTTTTTACATAGGTTTTCCTTAGTTACATAGTGAATCCTGGGATTTACTCCGAAAAAGTAGCCTTTGAACATTCTTTCCCAACTATCCGAACTCCCTAATATTAAAAGTTAGTCACCTGAAGACGGACACATATGTTACGGCTATTGATGGTCACCATACAGCGCTAAGGTACGAACATGAAGCTGACAATAGTTGTCCGGTTCCCTAGGAAGACCCTACGTGCTCCTGGTTAGCGGTACCGATGGGACAACACATGTGGATCGGCGGCATGGGAGATAAATAGAAAGAAATACGTCTATTTATATTCTGCTTACTCAGTTACGGGAACCAATTTTCAGTGCGGGGTATTTATTCAATGTATTAATTATGTGCTTCGTTACTATGAAGGCTCCAAAGTCAACGTTTTACATGTACAACAGTATCACATAGAATAGACAGAGGCAGGAGTAAATGTTTTAAACAACAGATATGGACGTTTTAGACACTTGTGGTGCTGGAAAAGACAATTCACATTCCACGATTTTGAAATAAAGCTGCGATTTGAGCGATTAATTAATACTTTACTACTTATGACTTACTATTAATACTTGAATAATAGTAATTAATTATATACGAATAACGCTGTAATAAAATAAAACAATGACACATTTGCGATTCACTGTTCAACTTCTAACTATTTGTGTTATTCCACTTAGTTTCAAAAAAAGATTTATGCATGCATTCATTAAGCGAGCGAAGCGGGAGTCCCAATTATTCTACTTTTGTTCAACTCGTTTTGTTTTGTTTTTATGTCTCGCGATAGCAGTCGAACGGAGAGTGCGATTAAGTTGCAATTTGAATCATCCACAAGCCTCGATATGGGTTGAACGCCATTAGCATTGTGGAAAAATCGGCCGAGAAGTTACTTATTTTACTCCAGTAATATTTTTAAAAACAAAATGGCGGCAAAATATGAGTTGGCTATTTTGTACTCAATGCTCGTGCCGTTTCGAATCTGATTAGTTCTTTAGAAGGAAATAATATTAAAAAACTACAGCAACGAAAAGTCACTCGAAGCTAGCGCTGCAAGCTATCCGGCCCCTGAGCGCTGCCTTCTAGACGTCACTACAATCTCACTGAGGAGACATTCCAAAGATGTCAGATAGTTTTCCAATGAATTTAAAATGTTATAGGCCTACGTTGTATTGTATTTGTATTGATTGTATCCAATATTCACTGACTTGTTGGCCGGGCCGCTCCCAACTCTCTGTTCTTCCTACACCTCCCTCGCACGGAGCCTCCGATCGGGTTGAAATGTTGAACATGGAGTGTAGTTGTATCTGACTGTTGGCCGGGCCGCTCCCAGCTCTCTGTTCTTCCTACACCTCCCTCGCACGGAGCCTCCGATCGGGTTGAAATGTTGAACATGGAGTGTAGTTGTATCTGACTGTTGGACGGGTCGCTCCCAACTCTCTGTTCTTCCTACACCTCCCTCGCACGGAGCCTCCGATCGGGTTGAAATGTTGAACGTCCACACGATTCGGTGTGTTTGTAGATATAAGTACTCGCTTATCAACGCTTCACACAAAGCGTTTTCCTAGTAATAGTAACACCCTTTTATACATCTACATACGCGTATGTGCTCCTGTTCTTAATTTATGAGTTGTCCATAGTCCTATAGGCCTATTAGCCAAATGTAGGACAAAATTAATACCACTATAAAAACGCTATCTTCCAAAATATTCACCACATTTTTAAATCGTAAAAACTTGTTTGCTAATAATGTTCACCATTAACTCCCGCCTCTGCATATAGAATACACAGATTCTAGTCAAATGAAATACAATTAAAGAAACCAATTCCGAACCGGGAAATGAACCCACTAGCAACGAGCACCGTTTGATGGCTACAAAACTACTAAGATAAGCACTTTGGGTAGGTGGCAGTATTTATCGACGCAATCTTAACCGTATTTTGCTGATATCGTGAAAACACTTCAAGATATTCAAACAGTAATTCAAGAAGTGACGGAATTGCGTACGGAAGGGTGACGGGTGGGGTGACGGGTTCCGTATTTCATACATAATGAATTAAAAACATGTTAAGTACCGTACTGTCATTGTTACGATCGTCATCTGCAACTAATTCAATAATTTAGAATTCATACTTGTCCTCAAGACATTTATGTTATGTTTTCTGTTCTATGTATTTAAATAAGATTCCTTTTACCCTTAACGAGCAACAACCCCCCTGAAGCTGATGATGATTCCTGATAATTCAGTCCTCAATCTCGCGCCTCGTCTTTGTGTATTCTCGTGACAAGTCACTGCCTCGGGGCATAGGAACCGGTTCAACAGAACGCCTTGGGATGCGGTAGAGAGTTAGGGCGAGATGATCTGATAAGTCACTGCCTCGGGGCATAGGAACCGGTTCAACAGAACGCCCTGAGATGAGATAGAGAGTTAGGGCGAGATGATCTGATAAGTCACTGCCTCGGGGCATAGGAACCGGTTCAACAGAACGCCCTGAGATGAGATAGAGAGTTAGGGCGAGATGATCTGATAAGTCACTGCCTCGGGGCATAGGAACCGGTTCAACAGAACGCCTTGGGATGCGGTAGAGAGCTAGGGCGAGATGATCTGATAAGTCACTGCCTCGGGGCATAGGAACCGGTTCAACAGAACGCCTTGGGATGCGGTAGAGAGCTAGGGCGAGATGATCTGATAAGTCACTGCCTCGGGGCATAGGAACCGGTTCAACAGAACGCCTTGGGATGCGGTAGAGAGTTAGGGCGAGATGATCTGATAAGTCACTGCCTCGGGGCATAGGAACCGGTTCAACAGAACGCCCTGAGATGAGATAGAGAGTTAGGGCGAGATGATCTGATAAGTCACTGCCTCGGGGCATAGGAACCGGTTCAACAGAACGCCCTGAGATGAGATAGAGAGTTAGGGCGAGATGATCTGATAAGTCACTGCCTCGGGGCATAGGAACCGGTTCAACAGAACGCCTTGGGATGCGGTAGAGAGTTAGGGCGAGATGATCTGATAAGTCACTGCCTCGGGGCATAGGAACCGGTTCAACAGAACGCCCTGAGATGAGATAGAGAGTTAGGGCGAGATGATCTGATAAGTCACTGCCTCGGGGCATAGGAACCGGTTCAACAGAACGCCCTGAGATGAGATAGAGAGTTAGGGCGAGATGATCTGATAAGTCACTGCCTCGGGGCATAGGAACCGGTTCAACAGAACGCCTTGGGATGCGGTAGAGAGCTAGGGCGAGATGATCTGATAAGTCACTGCCTCGGGGCATAGGAACCGGTTCAACAGAACGCCTTGGGATGCGGTAGAGAGCTAGGGCGAGATGATCTGATAAGTCACTGCCTTGGGGCATAGGAACCGGTTCAACAGAACGCCTTGGGATGCGGTAGAGAGTTAGGGCGAGATGATCTGATAAGTCACTGCCTCGGGGCATAGGAACCGGTTCAACAGAACGCCCTGAGATGAGATAGAGAGTTAGGGCGAGATGATCTGATAAGTCACTGCCTCGGGGCATAGGAACCGGTTCAACAGAACGCCCTGAGATGAGATAGAGAGTTAGGGCGAGATGATCTGATAAGTCACTGCCTCGGGGCATAGGAACCGGTTCAACAGAACGCCTTGAGATGAGATAGAGAGTTAGGGCGAGATGATCTGATAAGTCACTGCCTCGGGGCATAGGAACCGGTTCAACAGAACGCCCTGAGATGAGATAGAGAGTTAGGGCGAGATGATCTGATAAGTCACTGCCTCGGGGCATAGGAACCGGTTCAACAGAACGCCCTGAGATGAGATAGAGAGTTAGGGCGAGATGATCTGATAAGTCACTGCCTCGGGGCATAGGAACCGGTTCAACAGAACGCCTTGAGATGCGGTAGAGAGTTAGGGCGAGATGATCTGATAAGTCACTGCCTCGGGGCATAGGAACCGGTTCAACAGAACGCCTTGAGATGCGGTAGAGAGTTAGGGCGAGATGATCTGATAAGTCACTGCCTCGGGGCATAGGAACCGGTTCAACAGAACGCCCTGAGATGAGATAGAGAGTTAGGGCGAGATGATCTGATAAGTCACTGCCTCGGGGCATAGGAACCGGTTCAACAGAACGCCCTGAGATGAGATAGAGAGTTAGGGCGAGATGATCTGATAAGTCACTGCCTCGGGGCATAGGAACCGGTTCAACAGAACGCCTTGAGATGCGGTAGAGAGTTAGGGCGAGATGATCTGATAAGTCACTGCCTCGGGGCATAGGAACCGGTTCAACAGAACGCCTTGAGATGCGGTAGAGAGTTAAGGCGAGATGATCTGATAAGTCACTGCCTCGGGGCATAGGAACCGGTTCAACAGAACGCCTTGAGATGCGGTAGAGAGTTAGGGCGAGATGATCTGATAAGTCACTGCCTCGGGGCATAGGAACCGGTTCAACAGAACGCCTTGAGATGCGGTAGAGAGTTAAGGCGAGATGATCTGATAAGTCACTGCCTCGGGGCATAGGAACCGGTTCAACAGAACGCCTTGGGATGCGGTAGAGAGTTAGGGCGAGATGATCTGATAAGTCACTGCCTCGGGGCATAGGAACCGGTTCAACAGAACGCCTTGAGATGCGGTAGAGAGTTAGGGCGAGATGATCTGATAAGTCACTGCCTCGGGGCATAGGAACCGGTTCAACAGAACGCCTTGAGATGCGGTAGAGAGTTAAGGCGAGATGATCTGATAAGCGTGAAATCGTGTGGAGAGATAATCGAACATGTCTTCATTCAAATATTTGTATTTTTTTGTAGCAAATCCAAATAGTACGATAATGGAAGGGAACACATATTATTCAATATTTTTAATTACATTAAATTTCAGTCACTGTATTATGGACAAATGATTATGTTGCATCATAGTTCTACGATGAAAACTTGCCAAGCTATTGATCATTCATGGGTTGTTACGACTACAATGTCCGTATTTTATTTTACTGTTCTCTTATTGTTTACATCGCAGAAAAGAAATTCGACAAACGATATGGATGTAATTTTAAAGATATCCTCATAGTACACACATTTTCCTGAAATTCGCGGACAAGTTAGAATCAGAAAACGGGATTTTCCATTGACAACCGTAGCGTGTAATTAAAGAATTGAGCTTCCATTACACCCAGGGATTAGAGCTATTAGGATAAGCAAAGTAAATTAGCGTGGAAAGCCAGTACAGGTCTGCGATAGTCACTCGCACTGATATGTTGGAACATTCCGTAACGCATTAGTGACGCTCGTATTGCACGGGATATTATGTTGCTTTATCCAACCATGTTCGCTGCTGGGCTAGGGATAGATAGATGAAACATTTATTGAATTCCGAGCCAGATAATCCGCACTTTTGTCACTCGCGGGATAAACGGAGATCGAAAACGAAAGAATCAAGCCTCGGCGCTGGGTTAAGGGGGCTGGATGGGGCTGGTGGGGGCTGGAGGGGGGGGGGCACGTGTTAGAAATGTAGGTGCTTGACGACGATGTGTCGACTTATTTTAACAAAGATGTTAATCGGGACGAGTGCTAGGATGGGGACATCTTCATCCTCATACTGCGCCCACTCATCGTCTCGATTAAACAAGTAGCAAACATATAATAAATAAATATAAAAATTAAATAAATATAAAAATATAATAAATATATTTAAAACACAAAAACTATCATCAACATCATCAGCATCATCATCATCGAGCCTGGAACGCAGGAACCATGGTTACCAGACTGAAGGGGCACTTGTTAGAGATAAGGCGCATCTTATCAAACGATGCGTGGGCGATATGCTGGGATTCAAGCCTGGAACGCAGGAACTGTGCTTTACGAGCCCAAGGCCCAAGAACCTACGATGTGGATACTAAAAGATAAGGGATATTTAATAGGGCAATGCAAGCCAGGATTCGAACATGGGACACGGAAAATATGTTCGACCAACACCTAACAAACTCTGAAATAGTGTGAAACAGTTATAGTTTCAAAGTGCATTGAAAACAGCATTTGAGAACACACAAATATGCTCAAAAGCTATTATACATGTAGGATTACCGTATAGGACAAAGCTGTAAGTGGAAGACTCCCCCTCCCTCCAGCCATTCTATGCTGACAACAAGCCTAGCAATGTTTAGCTCTACAATATTACTATCCTTATTGATGCCCTGAATAACAAAACACCATCTTTGCAAATATTATGACTGTCATGCGAGAAGCTCAGCCAGATAATTGTGTAAACACTGTCATACGACGCAAAATATTTATATATCACACGAGCCATGTTATCCGTTTACATCATCGAGGAATGTAACGATCGTGCCTTGTTGAAGTGTTGCATAACTCATTCCTGTTGGTGGATAAAGAATTTGTTTAGTTATTCAATGCAGCGATAAGTCCAAAACATATAGAAACATCCTGTATTTCCGTAAGTGTTCACTACTACTACTACTACTACTTATACTACTACTACTACTACTACTACTACTACTACTACTACTACTACTACTACTACTACTACTACTACTACTACTACTACTACTACTACTACTACTACTACTACTACTACTACTACTACTACTACTACTACTACTACTACTACTACTACTACTACTACTACTACTACTACTACTACTACTACTACTACTACTACTACTACTACTACTACTACTACTACTACTACTACTACTACTACTACTACTACTACTACTACTACTACTACTACTACTACTACTACTACTACTACTACTACTACTACTACTACTACTACTACTACTACTACTACTACTACTACTACTACTACTACTACTACTACTACTACTACTACTACTACTACTACTACTACTACTACTACTACTACTACTACTACTACTACTACTACTACTACTACTACTACTACTACTACTACTACTACTACTACTACTACTACTACTACTACTACTACTACTACTACTACTACTACTACTACTACTACTACTACTACTACTACTACTACTACTACTACTACTACTACTACTACTACTACTACTACTACTACTACTACTACTACTACTACTACTACTACTACTACTACTACTACTACTACTACTACTACTACTACTACTACTACTACTACTACTACTACTACTACTACTACTACTACTACTACTACTACTACTACTACTACTACTACTACTACTACTACTACTACTACTACTACTACTACTACTACTACTACTACTACTACTACTACTACTACTACTACTACTACTACTACTACTACTACTACTACTACTACTACTACTACTACTACTACTACTACTACTACTACTACTACTACTACTACTACTACTACTACTACTACTACTACTACTACTACTACTACTACTACTACTACTACTACTACTACTACTACTACTACTACTACTACTACTACTACTACTACTACTACTACTACTACTACTACTACTACTACTACTACTACTACTACTACTACTACTACTACTACTACTACTACTACTACTACTACTACTACTACTACTACTACTACTACTACTACTACTACTACTACTACTACTACTACTACTACTACTACTACTACTACTACTACTACTACTACTACTACTACTACTACTACTACTACTACTACTACTACTACTACTACTACTACTACTACTACTACTACTACTACTACTACTACTACTACTACTACTACTACTACTACTACTACTACTACTACTACTACTACTACTACTACTACTACTACTACTACTACTACTACTACTACTACTACTACTACTACTACTACTACTACTACTACTACTACTACTACTACTACTACTACTACTACTACTACTACTACTACTACTACTACTACTACTACTACTACTACTACTACTACTACTACTACTACTACTACTACTACTACTACTACTACTACTACTACTACTACTACTACTACTACTACTACTACTACTACTACTACTACTACTACTACTACTACTACTACTACTACTACTACTACTACTACTACTACTACTACTACTACTACTACTACTACTACTACTACTACTACTACTACTACTACTACTACTACTACTACTACTACTACTACTACTACTACTACTACTACTACTACTACTACTACTACTACTACTACTACTACTACTACTACTACTACTACTACTACTACTACTACTACTACTACTACTACTACTACTACTACTACTACTACTACTACTACTACTACTACTACTACTACTACTACTACTACTACTACTACTACTACTACTACTACTACTACTACTACTACTACTACTACTACTACTACTACTACTACTACTACTACTACTACTACTACTACTACTACTACTACTACTACTACTACTACTACTACTACTACTACTACTACTACTACTACTACTACTACTACTACTACTACTACTACTACTACTACTACTACTACTACTACTACTACTACTACTACTACTACTACTACTACTACTACTACTACTACTACTACTACTACTACTACTACTACTACTACTACTACTACTACTACTACTACTACTACTACTACTACTACTACTACTAATATCATTTGAAGGATATGTACAATGAATGAATGAATGATACACTACCCTACGTAATTACTCCCACACCAACCTCAGATCCTATCCTTTGTATCATGCAATTATTCGCGCTGTTTCAACTAAAATCAACTCAACTAGCCATTTTATTCAAGAGTGCTACTTACTACTTAGCAAATCACGCTGAAACGTAATCTTATATTGCCTTTATTATCATAGTGTTTTATAATCACTCCTAACACCCTAGAAACGAGACAATGTTTTCCATGTGTAACAAATCTTCCGATTACCCTTGTTGCCTTAACAAAATAAGTTTTATCACATTCCTAACTATGCAGATGTTTTGTGTGGTGTCTATGATAATCGTGAAACTGCAAAACATACACTCTTTAGTTCTCCTCTAAACAGTAGCATTACCTTCACAACATAAACTGATAACACAAATAATCATACAAATAATGCAATACACATGTAATTATACACTACGGTAAAAGTACCGACACGTTAAGAATAGGGCTAAAATTGCAATTACAACAGGCCGGTTAGAAAAACTCCATTTAAGTGGAGAAGATACAAATTAAATAAAACAAAATACAATTGAAGAAATGATAACATATTCCAACTAGAGATAAGAGATAATGTAAAAATGTTGATATTACCGGTGAGTGGAAACTCCTTGTCCGTCAACATGGTTCTTCAATGTACAGGGGTCAGGATCGTTGGTGAGATGTCCCACTCCAGTCAACACAGTAGGAAGACTGTGGCCTCCACGATCAACGACAGAACCACAATGCACCCGTCACACCTCTACCTCATTGAAAATGGCGCGTGAATTCAAACTCTGATTTATTATTACATTCGTAACGGGCTATTTAGGAAAAAAAATTGACAAACATTATGTTTATCTACATCCATGGGAACAAAATCATCTATACGTGAATGAAAGTTATTATCCCAAGGAGAAGGAAGGAAAAAATGAACGAAATCGCAACTTTTGGGCTAGTTGCTAAACAAAATTTGTATTTTTATTGGAACTAAGACGTACGTAATCTCTCTCCCCCCCCCCCCCCCCCCCCCCCCCGCCTACCCCCGAGCAACAAGACAAAGTAAAGTGAACTGTTGTTGTTGTTGTTGTTGTTGTTGTTGTTGTTGTTGTTGTTGTTGTTGTTGTTGTTGTTTGTTGGTGTTGTTGGTGTTGTTGTTGTTGTTGTTGTTGTTGTTGTTGTTGTTGTTGTTGTTGTTGTTGTTGTTGTTGTTGTTGTTGTTGGTGTTGTTGTTGTTGTTGTTGTTGTTGGTGTTGTTGTTGTTGTTGTTGTTGTTGTTGTTGTTGTTGTTGTTCAGTCAACAATCAGACTTTTCATAATCTGTGCTCTATTAATTGAGAACAACAACAACAACAACAACAACAACAACAACAACAACAACAACAACAACAACAACAACAACAACAACAACAACAACAACAACAACAACAACAACAACAACAACAACAACAACAACAACAACAACAACAACAACAACAACAACAACAACAACAACAACAACAGCAACAACAGCAGCAGCTAGCCACGGAACACACTGACAGTGTTGGCAACAATGTGCTAGTGACACGGGGCATGTGTCATAAACAACAAGAACGACAACAACAACAACAACAACAACAACAACAACAACAACAACAACAACAACAACAACAACAACAACAACGTAATGTTTTATCGGTTGATACACAGCAGATTTCAACGGCGATACCAGTGTGGGTAACTTGCAGTATGGCGCGGAAAACAAAGCTTCAACATTCAACAGTTGGCAGCCCTACCTGAGAGACGCGCTGGGGAGGTGGAGTTTCTTCGTTCAGTCGTTTTGACGAGGGGACCCAGAGCGGTCCCGAAACGCGTCAACATGGTTTTAGGTGAGTGTGACCGACGTGGCGTAATAACCCGATATAGTTTTAATTTTACAAACATATACAAATATAAATATATCATTATATTTCTACGCAAGCTATATTTATGTCAATATGAAGAATTCTTTAATTAATAAAATGTACTAAATTATTTCAGTTCACTTTACTTACCCGCCCCCTGACGTCACGAAGGAACGTGGCGCCCATAGTTGGGACAAATCCGCTTACTGTTACGCTTTCACGCGCTTAATGTACGACACTTATCTCGTTCTAGCTGTTATATTATTCACTCATCAGGTATAACCTATAGGAAAGCGTATTTAGTTCACATACCAGTGGTCAATATAAAGGTTATTCCAAAATTATAGACCCAGTAGTTAACTTGTTATAACAATTCGCGCATCAAGAGGATAAAATGAGAAAGGTGTGTTTTGTTTTTTCAACTTCAATTGGCGAAAAACTAATGTTCAGCTTTTGACGAGAGTTTCTTTGGCGTGTGTGCCAATAATGTGAGACAATAAGCAAATCAACTTTCTAGATAGAAATTGCTCAGAACGAAAATTCATAGCATGCAATAATATGCAGGGTGTAGCGGTTGGGCCTCAAAGTAGCGGTTTTGACCGTGAAACTAAGCACCTTGCATATTAGTGCGTCCTATGAATTTTCGTTCTGGCATTTTCAATCTAGAAAGTTGATTTGCTTATTGTCTCACATTATTGGTACGTATTCTTAAGAACTCTCGTCCAAATCCGATCATTATTTTTTTTGCCAGTTGAAGTTGAATAATATTACATGAAAAAAATATTTTTTTAAAAAAACAACGCTTTTATTTAAATGCACTAAAAAGTAAAAAATAAATTTTCGCCCAACAAATTTTTGCCTCACTCGGAAAATAAAAGCGTTGGGCGCTTCCCCTGCATAAACAGCAGAATACTGCAATCTATGTCAATACCGAAAGTGCCCAACGCTTTTATTTTCCGAGTGAGGCAAAAATTTGTTGGGCGAAAATTTATTTTTTACTTTTTAGTGCCTTTAAATATAAGCGTTGTTTTTTTAAAAAAATATTTTTTTCATGTTATATTATTTTATACTTTTAAGTCTTAAAGAATCTTGCAATCGAATATATATCGAATCTCGATTAATTAGTTATGATGGTTTAATTGGTTATTTAGTAAATATGACAATTGATTCATGTATTTTCATTAAGAATACGTCTGTGTGAAATTTTTCAACACAATTCGACGTTGGGAAGCTGGTGAAACATCGATTCCTATATAAAACATTAATTAATTATGATTAATTAATTGACTATTTTTTAGTAAATATGACAATTGATTCGTGTATTGTCATTAAGAATACGTCTGTGTGAAAACTTTCAGCTCAATTCGACGTTCGGAAGTGGGTTAAACATCGATTCCCATATAAAACCTTAATTCATTAATTATGATAGCTTAATTGATTATTTAGTAAATATGTCGATTGATTCGTGTACTGTCATTAACTTACACCAGATTTTTTTCTTTATTAATTTTACTGTAGTTATATCACAAGATTGTCTATGAATCTAATTAATGTTGGTTTTAAGAATACGTCTGTGTGAAAACTTTCAGCTCAATTCAACGTTGGGAAGTGGGTGAAATATCGATTCTCATATAAAACATCAATTAATTAATTATGATGAATTGATTGATTATTTAGTTAATATGACAATCGATTCGTGTATTGTCATTAAGGATACGTCTGAGTGAAAACTTTCAACTCGATTTGACGTTGGGAAGTGGGTTAAACATCTATTTCCATATAAAACATTAATTAATTAATTATGATGAATTAATTGACAATTTAGTAATTATGACAGTTGATTCATGTATTGTCATTAGGAATACGTCTGTGTAAACAATTTCAGCTTGATCGGACATTAAGAAGTAGGTGGAATATCGATTCAAAAATTCCGTCCAGACAAACAAGGCAAGCTAATATAAGCGTTAATTAAAAGAGTTCATTTTGTTTTCGCCCGTTGAAGAGCTCTGATTAGGGCTCGAAATATTGCGGTTTTAATTGTTTGATCTTGACAAGGAACAGTGTATAGTCCAACTACTAGGTTTTATATAATATAAGCGTTGTAAAAAACAAAACACACCTTGCTCATTTTATCCTCTTCAGTGTGTGAATTGTTATAACAAGTTAACTACTTCGTCTATAATTTTGAAAAAACCTTTATAATGACCACAGGTATGTGAACTAAATAGGTTTTCCTATAGGATCTAATTATTTTAAAAATGAATATTATAACAGCTAGAACGAGATAAGTGTGGGTGTGTTTTGCGTGGATCCGTCCGGACAGTAGGGACTTTTCCCAACTGCTAGTCACGTGACACAGTACTCGGCGCAAGCTCCGCCTATCACCACTCGTCAATTACTTTCACTTCAAGGCAGGTACCATTACATAAATTACACAATTAAAACACAGTGTTTTTCTCTCATCCTCTTTCCACTTCGAGAAGGCGGACTCGCTCCCACGCGCGGTCGCTCTTGTCACCGTGTTATATCAACGTGTATGTTGCTACAACGACGCGGTTCGCTCCCAACGCGCGGACACTCGTGTCACCGTGTTATATCAACGTGTATGTTGCTACAACGACGCGGTTCGCTCCCAACGCGCGGACACTCGTGTCACCGTGTTATATCAACGTGTATGTTGCTACAACGACGCGGTTCGCTCCCAACGCGCGGACACTCGTGTCACCGTGTTATATCAACGTGTATGTTGCTACAACGACGCGGTTCGCTCCCAACGCGCGGACACTCGTGTCACCGTGTTATATCAACGTGTATGTTGCTACAACGACGCGGTTCGCTCCCAACGCGCGGACACTCGTGTCACCGTGTTATATCAACGTGTATGTTGCTACAACGACGCGGTTCGCTCCCAACGCGCGGACACTCGTGTCACCGTGTTATATCAACGTGTATGTTGCTACAACGACGCGGTTCGCTCCCAACGCGCGGACACTCGTGTCACCGTGTTATATCAACGTGTATGTTGCTACAACGACGCGGTTCGCTCCCAACGCGCGGTCGCTCTTGTCACCGTGTTATATCAACGTGTATGTTGCTACAACGACGCGGTTCGCTCCCAACGCGCGGACACTCGTGTCACCGTGTTATATCAACGTGTATGTTGCTACAACGACGCGGTTCGCTCCCAACGCGCGGACACTCGTGTCACCGTGTTATATCAACGTGTATGTTGCTACAACGACGCGGTTCGCTCCCAACGCGCGGACACTCGTGTCACCGTGTTATATCAACGTGTATGTTGCTACAACGACGCGGTTCGCTCCCAACGCGCGGACACTCGTGTCACCGTGTTATATCAACGTGTATGTTGCTACAACGACGCGGTTCGCTCCCAACGCGCGGTCGCTCTTGTCACCGTGTTATATCAACGTGTATGTTGCTACAACGACGCGGTTCGCTCCCAACGCGCGGACACTCGTGTCACCGTGTTATATCAACGTGTATGTTGCTACAACGACGCGGTTCGCTCCCAACGCGCGGACACTCGTGTCACCGTGTTATATCAACGTGTATGTTGCTACAACGACGCGGTTCGCTCCCAACGCGCGGACACTCGTGTCACCGTGTTATATCAACGTGTATGTTGCTACAACGACGCGGTTCGCTCCCAACGCGCGGACACTCGTGTCACCGTGTTATATCAACGTGTATGTTGCTACAACGACGCGGTTCGCTCCCAACGCGCGGACACTCGTGTCACCGTGTTATATCAACGTGTATGTTGCTACAACGACGCGGTTCGCTCCCAACGCGCGGACACTCGTGTCACCGTGTTAAAATCAACGTGTATGTTGCTACAACGACGCGGTTCGCTCCCAACGCGCGGACACTCGTGTCACCGTGTTATATCAACGTGTATGTTGCTACAACGACGCGGTTCGCTCCCAACGCGCGGTCGCTCTTGTCACCGTGTTATATCAACGTGTATGTTGCTACAACGACGCGGTTCGCTCCCAACGCGCGGTCGCTCTTGTCACCGTGTTATATCAACGTGTATGTTGCTACAACAACGCGGTTCGCTCCCAACGCGCGGTCGCTCTTGTCACCGTGTTATATCAACGTGTATGTTGCTACAACGACGCGGTTCGCTCCCAACGCGCGGTCGCTCTTGTCACCGTGTTATATCAACGTGTATGTTGCTACAACGACGCGGTTCGCTCCCAACGCGCGGTCGCTCTTGTCACCGTGTTATATCAACGTGTATGTTGCTACAACGACGCGGTTCGCTCCCAACGCGCGGTCGCTCTTGTCACCGTGTTATATCAACGTGTATGTTGCTACAACAACGCGGTTCGCTCCCAACGCGCGGTCGCTCTTGTCACCGTGTTAAAATCAACGTGTATGTTGCTACAACGACGCGGTTCGCTCCCAACGCGCGGTCGCTCTTGTCACCGTTTTAAAATCAACGTGTATGTTGCTACAACGACGCGGTTCGCTCCCAACGCGCGTTCGCTCTTGTCACCGTGTTATATCAACGTGTATGTTGCTACAACGACGCGGTTCGCTCCCAACGCGCGGTCACTCTTGTCACCGTGTTATATCAACGTGTATGTTGCTACAACAACGCGGTTCGCTCCCAACGCGCGGTCGCTCTTGTCACCGTGTTATATCAACGTGTATGTTGCTACAACAACGCGGTTCGCTCCCAACGCGCGGTCGCTCTTGTCACCGTGTTATATCAACGTGTATGTTGCTACAACAACGCGGTTCGCTCCCAACGCGCGGTCGCTCTTGTCACCGTGTTATATCAACGTGTATGTTGCTACAACGACGCGGTTAACTCCCAACGCGCGGACACTCGTGTCAACGTGTTATATCAACGTGTATGTTGCTACAACGACGCGGTTCGCTCCCAACGCGCGGACGCTCTTGTCACCGTGTTATATCAACGTGTATGTTGCTACAACGACGCGGTTCGCTCCCAACGCGCGGACACTCGTGTCACCGTGTTATATCAACGTGTATGTTGCTACAACGACGCGGTTCGCTCCCAACGCGCGGACACTCGTGTCACCGTGTTATATCAACGTGTATGTTGCTACAACGACGCGGTTCGCTCCCAACGCGCGGTCGCTCGTGTCACCGTGTTATATCAACGTGTATGTTGCTACAACGACGCGGTTCGCTCCCAACGCGCGGACGCTCTTGTCACCGTCTTATATCAACGTGTATGTTGCTACAACGACGCGGTTCGCTCTCAACGCGCGGACGCTCGTGTCACCGTGTTATATCAACGTGTATGTTGCTACAACGACGCGGCTCGCTCCCAACGCGCGGACACTCGTGTCACCGTGTTATATCAACAGGTAGAGTGTCTGTTACGTTGCACTCCGAGTGTACAATATTACACAGAAGTTCGATATGAAGTTCCAAGTATCTCTCCCCCCTCCCCCTCCCCCCCCCCACTCCTCGGGTGCCCTAAGGATCAACGTCACCAACCCTTTACCTCGTTAAGGGTTCCCAGTCTCTAGTCTAGCAGGTCGACCCCTCCAGCGAGTCACAAAGTTTTTAACCCCTTCAACATGACTGTCCGCACTCCTCGAAGTTAGGCGGGCGTACCAACACTAATGTCAGACAGCACTAGGGGTGATAGCAGATCATTACAATGGATCATTGGCAATCATTTTATTTATTGAGATAGATTGATTAATTGAGCTTCCGGCTTCAAAAGAACTCGACTCAACCAACTCAACTCGACTCAACTCAACTCAACTCAACTCAACTCAACTCAACTCAACTCAACTCAACTCAACTCAACTCAACTCAACTCAACTCAACTCAACTCAACTCAACTCAACTCAACTCAACTCAACTCAACTCAACTCAACTCAACTCAACTCAACTCAACTCAACTCAACTCAACTCAACTCAACTCAACTCAACTCAACTCAACTCAACTCAACTCAACTCAACTCAACTCAACTCAACTCAACTCAACTCAACTCAACTCAACTCAACTCAACTCAACTCAACTCAACTCAACTCAACTCAACTCAACTCAACTCAACTCAACTCAACTCAACTCAACTCAACTCAACTCAACTCAACTCAACTCAACTCAACTCAACTCAACTCAACTCAACTCAACTCAACTCAACTCAACTCAACTCAACTCAACTCAACTCAACTCAACTCAACTCAACTCAACTCAACTCAACTCAACTCAACTCAACTCAACCTAACATGCAAGCGTTCGTCATACTCATAGCCAATCACTATCAGCGATCGGTCTAATAAATAATATTTGTTCGTAGGAATAACTATTACGCCATTTTTTACCTGATGTGCCCCTTTTCAGGTGATTCACTAGTAATAAATAGGTGTTTGGATAGTTGGGAAGGAGAGCGATGTTAATAGGATCAATCCAAGGATTCACATAAAAAAAACGACTGAGGAAAACCTCGGCAAAAACCTTTAGTCATGATTGCCGGTGGCCGGAATCTAACCGGTGACCTCCCGAATCAGAGTATGGCGTCTTACCGCTTAGTTACCTCTATGCCACCACTTTCTGATTCCAAACAATCACGAGAGCCTATAGTCTTCAAGATTGTTATGCGTTCTGCCTCGTCCGTGCAGGGTTAATACCAAGCCAAGCCAACGAAGGCAATTAAAGAATTAATAATTTTTGGTTTCCAAAATGACATTTGTAATGATTGCAATATTTGAAATTTCGTAAATCCAGTTTTTAGTGCTTTTGAGAATGTTAGTAACAACGTTTTGTTAAAATAGGTAGCATTCTTAATTAACATAGGCATACTACTAAAATACCACGTCCATTGTGAGCGATTTTATCACATTGAGTCTTTCCTTTCGCATAATCGGAAAGGCGAGCTCTAAATATTAAACTCGGATGATTAAAGGTCTTTTAATGATATCTTGAGGACACGTTAAGCTATTTAAAAGTGATTCATACCCAGGATTTGGATATGGATCAGCTAAACATGTAACAAAACTTACCGCTTCATAACTGTAGACAAAGGGCTAGGGTAAAATTCTCTGTCTTTTTACCTATAACTGGTTCTCATTGAAGACCTCGTAATTGTTCGTATTGCCTTTTAATGTAAACTAAACCCCTTATTGCTAATCGTTGAGTTGATATGATGATATGTACGAGTGAAAATGATCTGTTCTTGTACTCACACAGCCTTACCTTCTCTGACTTGTCTCGCGCGAAAAAAAGCTCCCTTGCTTGCCTCGTCCTGTATCGTGTATCGAGGGAACTCGCGATCTTCGCTGGAGAACATATCCACACAGCAGTAACTATTGGGATTGCTTTCAGGTTAGTTTTTACGACCAAGCAATTGCATCTGTTGGTGTAACATCCTTTATCGCTGTTGCTGTTGTGGTACGCGACATGTAAGACAGCACGGGCCGGTACCGGCTGGTACCTCAGACACTAGGGCACAACATTCACTGTGCATTGGCAACCGTGGTATCCCCTACAACTGTTTTGTTTATTCTAATAATATACATTATTTATGATAGTAATAATAATAATAATAATAAACGTGATGATAATAATAATAATAATAATAGTAATAATAATAATAATAATAATAATAATAGTCAACTAAAAACATCTGTCTACACGTTCCCAGTCGCTGCTGATAATATATCGCATTTCAAAGGGAAAAAGCTGTAATCAACCAACAATTTTCACGGCATTGAGATCTACGAGTGATTTACTACAAGAAGACATAAAGGGAAGTACCAGTATCCATTACTTTGTATATAAATAGAAGTTTAATTTTGTAGGCTTACATTTTAGTCCAGGGCCTTGCTTGAGAAACATAAGAACAGTTGAATTTAGTGTTGATTTTGACAGATTAAAGCTAGATCTGGACACGTCAAGGTCTTGTACTTATAATTTGATTCGATAATATTGTAACTAGATATATGTTTTACGGTTGTATGTAAGCACTTTTTATTTGTTTCCAGAATTAAGAAGATTTCGTCTGTGAAATTTGAAACTGTCATTCAACTCCAACTCAGCGCCTTGTAATTGCGTGTGTTATTTATTGACGGGGCACGGCCAAGTTGCGAGTGTAAAGAAAAGTGTGACATTAAGTGCTTTGATTTCTTTGAAAAACAATATTAACTTTCTGTGACAAAGAACTTAGTTTGACAAGACAATGAACTTTGACATTTAGTAAATAAACAAACAGATTATGGATGCTTCTGATGTATTATCGCAACAGACCACCAAATCTGGAAGAGTGAGGCAGCGTATCAAATGGACAGATAATATGAACATTTGTGTGATGCGCAACTACTATAGAATTACGTTATTAGAAACTAGATTAGTTGGATATCGACAAGAACTGCACCGAGCGTTTACAAGTGAATACCCATTAGTAGATGTAACCGAACAAAGAGTAGCAGACCAAAGGAGAATAATTGTAAGTAATGGTATGCTACCATTTAATCTATTGAACGTAATAAGACATGAAGTAGAGGAAGAACTACAAATAGATCAAGAAAATGAAGAGGATTTGGCGAACGAGGAGCACATCATGGAAGCATCAAGAAACGATGACCATCTACGACAAGAATTAATGGAACAAGTAGATCTACCAGAAGGCCAGAACACACAAGAGGTACATCACCAACATCCACCTATTAATAACATTGAACAAGAAGAGAATACAAGAGGAAACACACAAGAAATAGACGAGTTAAAGAACATATTACATTTAGCTTTTGAAAATGCTTTGTCAGAATTTGCACATATAGAACCGAACAAGAGACCTAGAATTCCTAAACCTAAACAGTCTAAGCAAATGGACATAGTAATGCACGTAATGAACGCACATATATTGTTAGATTACGCGAAGAAAGAATTGTCGTTTGAAGAAGTGCATGCAGCAATATATTGTGGAGCCGTAGCAGTGGTCAGACAATTAGGATTAAAAATAAAGTTGGTACATTCTCAGAACATAAAAACAAATAAGACTCCAAAATGGGAACGAAGATTAGTCAAACGCATCAACGAGTTAAGGAGAGATATTGGGAGATTAGAACAATTCAGGATGGGTAATAGATCTAAAAAGATATTAAAATATTGCCAGCACATATTTGAAAGGTTTAAAATCCATACTATACATGAAACACCGAACGAGGCTACAAACGAATATTTGGATACTCTAAAGCAAAAAGTAAGTGCATTAGCCAAACGACTACGAAGATATAAAGAGTGTAGTGATAGAAAAGAACAAAACGAAATGTTTAAAGAAAAAGAAAAAGAATTCTATCAGCAAATTAACAATAAAGAAGAAATAGGCCTAGTAGGAAATGGTATACCATCGAAGACAGAGATTGAGCAGTTTTGGGGTGGGATATGGAGTAACCCATTAATCCACAATCACAATGCAACATGGATTCAAGATGAAATTGAGGCAATGAGTGATATCGAAGAAATGACATTTGATGGCATCAGTGTAAATGATATAAAATCAACGATACGAAATACTCATAATTGGAAAGCACCCGGTAACGATAACATTCAAAATTTTTGGTACAAGAAGTTTTCAAACATGCACACCCAGATTGCTAAATGTCTTAATGAATTTATATTAGGAGACAAAGATTTACCAGATTTCTTTACTGAAGGAATAACATTTCTTAAACCAAAAGATAATGACACCAAAAATCCAAGTAAATATAGACCAATTACATGCTTACCTACTATATACAAAATCTTGACGTCGTGCATAACAAATAAAATATATAGACACCTCGAAGAACACAATATATTAGCTGAAGAACAAAAGGGATGTCGTAAATTGTCGCAAGGGTGTAAGGAACAATTAATTATCGATTCTGTTGTAATGAACCAAGCTTTCAACAAGAAGAGAAACATTCACGTTAGCTATATTGATTACAAGAAAGCATATGATTCGTCACCACATTCGTGGCTAATACAGATACTGGAAATTTATAAAGTAAACCCATTGATAGTAAACTTTTTGCGGACAGCGATGACGAGTTGGAAAACAACATTAAAGTTAAACGTAGGCAAAGAGCAGATAAGTACTGACCCAGTTAACATCCGACGAGGTATTTTTCAAGGTGACTCGTTTAGTGCGTTATGGTTTTGTCTTTCATTAAATCCATTATCTCATAAACTAAACAAATCTACACATGGTTTCAAGATAAAGGACGGAAATACGGTTTGCCACACACTTTCACATCTATTCTACATGGACGATCTCAAGCTATATGCTTTAAATGCGACACACATGACGAATCTTCTTAACTCAACGTTAGAATTCAGTAGAGATATATGTATGGATTTTGGAATTGATAAATGTAAGTCACTTCATGTCATCAAAGGAAAGATTACGAAATTAGAAGAGTTTGAAATTGACGAAGACAACCGGATTGGAGTAATGGACGAAGAAGACATATACAAATATCTAGGATTTGCGCAGGCTAAACGAATTGATCATAAACTGATGAAAAGTAAACTTATTTCTGCATACAAGAAACGAATAGGATACATTTTAAAAACACAACTAAATGGTAAAAACAAGATCAAAGCAATTAACACTTATGCTATACCGGTAATAACATATTCATTTGGAATTATTAAATGGACACAGACAGAACTTCATGCCCTAGAAATTCTCACCCGCACAACATTCACCAAATACAGAAGTCATCACCCTAAGTCAGCAATAGAACGAGTGACTCTACCTAGAGAAAAAGGGGGAAGAGGCTTGATTGATTTAAACAATTTATATTATAAACAAATTGAAATTCTAAGAAAGTACTTTTATACAAAATGCCCACATTCACAACTTCATAGAGCTATAGTATCGGCAGACAAGTCGCTTTCTCCCCTCAATTTAAATGACGGAAATTTAAACTTGCTACAAAAACTTAATTCTGACACAGCAAAAGAGATCAGAATATCAGAAAAGACGTTACATAGCAGACATTATAAGGAGCTTCTTAAGGATAGCGTCGATAGGGTAGCATCGAACAAATGGTTAACGTCCGGGGACATTTTCAGCGAAACAGAGGGATTTATGATCGCTATTCAAGATAAAGTAATCAAGACTAACAATTACAAAAAATACATACTGAAAGACGTCACAGTGGAAGATAAATGTAGAAAATGTAATATGAACGGCGAAACAATTGAACATATCGTATCTGGGTGCAAAATGCTTTGTCAAACAGATTATCTTCATAGGCATAACCAAGTTGCAAACATTGTACATCAAAAATTAGCCATGAAGTATAAACTTATAAACACAACCACTGCGTATTACAAATACAAGCCTGAAAAGGTATTAGATAGTAAAGACTACAAATTATATTACGACCGGGCAGTTATAACAGACCAAACCATACATCACAATAGACCGGATATTATATTTATTGACAAGAAGAAACAAGAAACGATTTTAATTGATGTTGCCGTCCCTTTATGCCACAATGTAGAGACAAGTTGGCGGGAAAAGATAAACAGATATAAGGAATTATCTATTGAAATAAAAAGGTTGTGGAAGCAGACTAATGTAACTGTTATACCGTTAATTATATCAGCAAATGGCATTGTTCCACGTAAACTCCATGACAGTATTAAATTAATTGGTCTCCAACCGAACATATACATCGAGATGCAAAAAGCAATTATTTTGAACACGTGTAGGATAGTCCGAAAATTTTTGAACTAAGAAGAATGAAGACTTCAAGAAGCTCTCCATCCTGATGGTGGTTTTCGTGGTTTCCACCGTACAAAGAGCGAATGCTGGGATGAGTACAAATCGGCCACGACCGTACATAGCATCTACAGTTCGGTTTGGAAAAAATAATGTGGACAATGATATATTAAATAGTTCTAAGTAGATTTTAATAAGGTAAACACATGGAAATACTTGACATTTGTGTCCGTACAACATGTTTATGCCGGTTTTGACCGAGTTTGTGTGTATTGCAACAATAAAATAATAATAATAATAATAATAATAATAAAAATAATAAAAATAATAATAGTAATAATAATAATAATAATAATAATAATAATAATAATAATAATAGTAATAATAATAATAATAATAATAAAAATAATGATAATAATAAAAAAAAGGTTTAAAATCCATACTATACATGAAACACCGAACGAGGCTACAAACGAATATTTGGATACTCTAAAGCAAAAAGTAAGTGCATTAGCCAAAAGACTACGAAGATATAAAGAGTGTAGTGATAGAAAAGAACAAAACGAAATGTTTAAAGAAAAAGAAAAGGAATTCTATCAGCAAATTAACAATAAAGAAGAAATAGTAGGAAATGGTATACCATCGAAGACAGAGATTGAGCAGTTTTGGGGTGGGATATGGAGTAACCCATTAATGCACAATCACAATGCAACATGGATTCAAGATGAAATTGAGGCAATGAGTGATATCGAAGAAATGACATTTGATGGCATCAGTGTAAATGATATAAAATCAACGATACGAAATACTCATAATTGGAAAGCACCCGGTAACGATAACATTCAAAATTTTTGGTACAAGAAGTTTTCAAACATGCACACCCAGATTGCTAAATGTCTTAATGAATTTATATTAGGAGACAAGAATTTACCAGATTTATTTACTGAAGGAATAACATTTCTTACACCAAAAGATAATGACACCAAAAATCCAAGTAAATATAGACCAATTACATACTTACCTACTATATACAAAATCTTGACATCGTGCATAACAAATAAAATATATAGTCACTGCGAAGAACACAATATATTAGCTGAAGAACAAAAGGGATGTCGTAAATTGTCGCAAGGGTGTAAGGAACAATTAACTATCGATTCTGTTGTAATGAACCAAGCTTTCAACAAGAAGAGAAACATTCACGTTAGCTATATTGATGACAAGAAAGCGTATGATTCGTCACCACATTCGTGGCTAATACAGATACTGGAAATTTATAAAGTAAACCCATTGATAGTAAACTTTTTGCGGACAGCGATGACGAGTTGGAAAACAACATTAAAGTTAAACGTAGGCAAAGAGCAGATATGTACTGACCCAGTTAACATCCGACGAGGTATTTTTCAAGGTGACTCGTTTAGTGCGTTATGGTTTTGTCTTTCATTAAATCCATTATCTCATATACTCAATAAATCTACACATGGTTTCAAGATAAAGGACGGTAATACGGTTTGTCACACACTTTCACATCTATTCTACATGGACGATCTCAAGCTATATGCTTTAAATGCGACACACATGACGAATCTTCTAACTCAACGTTAGAATTCAGTAGAGATATATGTATGGATTTGATAAATGTAAGTCACTTCATGTCATCAAAGGAAAGATAACGAAATTAGAAGAGTTTGAAATTGACAAAGACAGCCGGATTGGAGTAATGGACGACGAAGAAATTTACAAATATCTAGGATTTGCGCAGGCTAAACGAATTGATCATAAACTGATGAAAAGTAAATTAATTTCTGCATACAAGAAACGAATAGGATCCATTTTAAAAACAAAACTGAATGGTAAAAACAAGATCAAAGCAATTAACACTTATGCTATACCGGTACTTATATATTCATTTGGAATTATTAACTGGACACAGACAGAACTTCATGCCCTAGAAATTCTCACCCGCACAACATTCACCAAATACAGAAGTCATCACCCTAAGTCGGCAATTGAACGAGTGACTGATGTTGCCGGCCCTTTATGCCACAATGTAGAGACAACTTGGCGGGAAAAGATAAACAGATACAAGGAATTATCTATTGAAATAAAAAGGTTGTGGAAGCAGAATAATGTAACTGTTATACCGTTAATTATATCAGCAAATGGCATTGTTCCACGTAAACTCCAATACAGTATTAATTTAATTGGTCTCCAACCGAACATATACATCGAGATGCAAAAAGCAATTATTTTGAACACGTGTAGGAAAGTGCGAAAATTTTTGAACTAAGAAGAATGAAGACTTCAAGAAGTTCTCCATCCCGATGGTGGTTTTCGTGGTTTCCACCGTACACAGAGCGAATGCTGGGATGAGTACAAATCGGCCACGACCGTACATAGCATCCACAGTTCGGTTTGGAAAAAATAATGTGGACAATGATATATTAAGTAGTTCTTAGTAGATTTTAATAAGGTAAACACATGGAAATACTTGACATTTGTGTCCGTACATCATGTTTATTCCGGTTTTGACCGAGTTTGTATGTATTGCAAAAATAAAATAATAATAATAATAATAATAATAATAATAATAATAATAATAATAATAATAATAATAATAATAATTATAATAATAATAATAATAATAATAATAATAAAAATAATAAAAATAATAGTAGTAATAATAATAATAATAATAATAATAATAATTATAATAATAATAATAATAATAATAATAATAATAATAATGAACTTTGACATTTAGTAAATAAACAAACAGATTATGGATGCTTCTGATGTATTATCGCAACAGACCACCAAATCTGGAAGAGTGAGGCAGCGTATCAAATGGACAGATAATATGAACATTTGTGTGATGCGCAACTACTATAGAATTACGTTATTAGAAACTAGATTAGTTGGATATCGACAAGAACTGCACCGAGCGTTTACACGTGAATACCCATTAGTAGATGTAACCGAACAAAGAGTAGCAGACCAAAGGAGAATAATTGTAAGTAATGGTATGCTACCATTTAATCTATTAAACGTAATAAGACATGAAGTAGAGGAAGAACTACAAATAGATCAAGAAAATGAAGAGGATTTGGCGAACGAGGAGCACATCATGGAAGCATCAAGAAACGATGACCATCTACGACAAGAATTAATGGAACAAGTAGATCTACCAGAAGGCCAGAACACACAAGAGGTACATCACCAACATCCACTCGCTATTAATAACATTGAACAAGAAGAGAATACAAGAGGGAACACACAAGAAATAGACGAGTTAAAGAACATATTACATTTAGCTTTTGAAAATGCTTTGACAGAATTTGCACATATAGAACCGAACAAGAGACCTAGAATTCCTAAACCTAAACAGTCTAAGCAAATGGACATAGTAATGCACGTAATGAACGCACATATATTGTTAGATTACGCGAAGAAAGAATTGTCGTTTCAGGAAGTGCATGCAGCAATATATTGTGGAGCCGTAGCAGTGGTCAGACAATTAGGATTAAAAATTAAGTTGGTACATTCTCAGAACATAAAAACAAATAAGACTCCAAAATGGGAACGAAGATTAGTCAAACGCATCAACGAGTTAAGAAGAGATATTGGGAGATTAGAACAATTCAGGATGGGTAATAGATCTAAAAAGATATTACAATATTGCCAACACATATTTGAAAGCTTTAAAATCCATACTATACATGAAACACCGAACGAGGCTACAAACGAATATTTGGATACTCTAAAGCAAAAAGTAAGTGCATTAGCCAAAAGACTACGAAGATATAAAGAGTGTAGTGATAGAAAAGAACAAAACGAAATGTTTAAAGAAAAAGAAAAAGAATTCTATCAGCAAATTAACAATAAAGAAGAAATAGTAGGCAATGGTATACCATCGAAGACAGAGATTGAGCAGTTTTGGGGTGGGATATGGAGTAACCCATTAATGCACAATCACAATGCAACATGGATTCAAGATGAAATTGAGGCAATGAGTGATATCGAAGAAATGACATTTGATGGCATCAGTGTAAATGATATAAAATCAACGATACGAAATACTCATAATTGGAAAGCACCCGGTAACGATAACATTCAAAATTTTTGGTACAAGAAGTTTTCAAACATGCACACCCAGGATGCTAAATGTCTTAATGAATTTATATTAGGAGACAAGGATTTACCAGATTTCTTTACTGAAGGAATAACATTTCTTAAACCAAAAGATAATGACACCAAAAATCCAAGTAAATATAGACCAATTACATGCTTACCTACTATTTACAAAATCTTGACATCGTGCATAACAAATAAAATATATAGTCACTGCGAAGAACACAATATATTAGCTGAAGAACAAAAGGGATGTCGTAAATTGTCGCAAGGGTGTAAGGAACAATTAATTATCGATTCTGTTGTAATGAACCAAGCTTTCAACAAGAAGAGAAACATTCACGTTAGCTATATTGATTACAAGAAAGCGTATGATTCGTCACCACATTCGTGGCTAATACAGATACTGGAAATTTATAAAGTAAACCCATTGATAGTAAACTTTTTGCGGACAGCGATGACGAGTTGGAAAACAACATTAAAGTTAAACGTAGGCAAAGAGCAGATATGTACTGACCCAGTTAACATTCGAAGAGGTATTTTTCAAGGTGACTCGTTTAGTGCGTTATGGTTTTGTCTTTCATTAAATCCATTATCTCATATACTAAACAAATCTACACATGGTTTCAAGATAAAGGACGGTAATACGGTTTGCCACACACTTTCACATCTATTCTACATGGACGATCTCAAGCTATATGCTTTAAATGCGACACACATGACGAATCTTCTTAACTCAACGTTAGAATTCAGTAGAGATATATGTATGGATTTTGGAATTGATAAATGTAAGTCACTTCATGTCATCAAAGGAAAGATTACGAAATTAGAAGAGTTTGAAATTGACGAAGACAACCGGATTGGAGTAATGGACGAAGAAGATGTATACAAATATCTAGGATTTGCGCAGGCTAAACGAATTGATCATAAACTGATGAAAAGTAAACTAATTTCTGCATACAAGAAACGAATAGGATCCATTTTAAAATCACAATTGAATGGTAAAAACAAGATCAAAGCAATTAACACTTATGCTATACCGGTACTAACATATTCATTTGGAATTATTAACTGGACACAGACAGAACTTCATGCCCTAGAAATTCTCACCCGCACAACATTCACCAAATACAGAAGTCATCACCCTAAGTCAGCAATAGAACGAGTGACTCTACCTAGAGAAAAAGGGGGAAGAGGCTTGATTGATTTAAACAATTTATATTATAAACAAATTGAAATTCTGAGAAAGTACTTTTATACAAAATGCCCACATTCACAACTTCATAGAGCTATAGTATCGGCAGACAAGTCGCTTTCTCCCCTCAATTTAAATGACGGAAATTTAAACTTGCTTCAAAAACTAAATTCTGACACAGCAAAAGAGATCAGAATATCAGAAAAGACGTTACATAGCAGACATTATAAAGAACTTCTTAAGGATAGCGTCGATAGGGTAGCATCGAACAAATGGTTAACGTCCGGGGACATTTTCAGCGAAACAGAGGGATTTATGATCGCTATTCAAGATAAAGTAATCAAGACTAACAATTACAAAAAATACATACTGAAAGACGTCACAGTGGAAGATAAATGTAGAAAATGTAATTTGAACGGCGAAACAATTGAACATATCGTATCTGGGTGCAAAATGCTTTGTCAAACAGATTATCTTCATAGGCATAACCAAGTTGCAAACATTGTACATCAAAAATTAGCCATGAAGTATAAACTTATAAACACAACCACTGCGTATTACAAATACAAGCCTGAAAAGGTATTAGATAGTAAAGACTACAAATTATATTACGACCGGGCAGTTATTACAGACCAAACCATACATCACAATAGACCGGATATTATATTTATTGACAAGAAGAAACAAGAAACGATTTTAATTGATGTTGCCGTCCCTTTATGCCACAATGTAGAGACAACCTGGCGGGAAAAGATAAACAGATATAAGGAATTATCTATTGAAATAAAAAGGTTGTGGAAGCAGAATAATGTAACTGTTATACCGTTAATTATATCAGCAAATGGCATTGTTCCACGTAAACTCCATGACAGTATTAAACTAATTGGTCTCCAACCGAACATATACATCGAGATGCAAAAAGCAATTATTTTGAACACGTGTAGGATAGTGCGAAAATTTTTGAATTAAGAAGAATAAAGACTTCAAGAAGTTCTCCATCCCGATGGTGGTTTTCGTGGTTTCCACCGTACAAAGAGCGAATGCTGGGATGAGTACAAATCGGCCACGACCGTACATAGCATCCACAGTTCGGTTTGGAAAAAATAATGTGGACAATGATATATTAAGTAGTATAGCCAAATGTGGGCATTTGAGAAGCAGAAGAAGAAGAAGAAGTAGAAGAAGAAGAAGAAGAAGAAGAAGATATATTAAGTAGTTCTAAGTAGATTTTAATAAGGTAAACACATGGAAATACTTGACATTTGTGTCCGTACAACATGTTTATGCCGGTTTTGACCGAGTTTGTATGTATTGCAACAATAAAATAATAATAATAGTAATAACAATAATAATAATAATAATAATAATAATAATAATAATAAAAATAGTAATAATAATAAAAATAATAATGATAATAATAATAAACATAATAATAATAATAATAATAATAATAATAATAATAACAATATATTAGAATTTATTTATATATATATATTTATTTTTTAATTATAAAGCTATCTCTATCGGCTATTTACTTGTTCCATTATTTTCAAAAATGTTGCACTAATGGTATTTTTGAAAACAGAGATTATTTTATTGTTAACATTATTACGTCCACATTGTAACGAAATACGAGAGTTCAAGAAATCCGATTAATTCTTCTACCTATATATTTTTATACAAGCACCAAAATAATTCTCGGTCTGCTACAAACATTTTTAAACAACTGTTGGCGACTTAATTAAAGGAGACAGTAAATTTTAGAAAGTCTTCTTTGATTTCGTTCCTGCAAAAAGAAGAGAGGTTTACTGTGAGAAGAGTGAGTTTTCCTGTGGAAGTGTGGGATGAAAGTCTTGGAGATTGCTTAGTATTTGCTGCAACGTCGTTATATTAAGGAAATGCTTCCATTCGATCGTGAAGCGAGGTATTGTCAACACGAATGATCATTTAGTAGAAGTTGGTGCAGTTCTATTACCGCGGTAGATAAATAATTCGTGTTATTCTATGATTAAAATTCAAAACGGTTATATTGTTCATGAAATAAGTAATAATAAAACCAAATATTTTTGGCTCCGTCAAACATTTCAAAATTGAGACAAAAAGCAAGACTTATAAGACTCAAAACAAGAAGTGATAGAAAGTTACTTTTGAATTAAAAATACCTTCCAGTCGACTTGTAAAACTCTAGTATAGACAATATTAATGGCATTGGGAAGAAACTTAATATATAAGTACCCCAAGTTTATTTTACTGTTAAAAAACATCTGCGCCTGATGGTAACTATAGTCTTATGCTGTCGAAATAGCCGAGACCATCAGTACTGGCTTAATTCTCTACTTCTCTTCTTTCTACCTTCTACTTGAAACAGATTCATAAGTGATAATTTTGTAACCGTATACGATACCTGGAAGTTCCAAACACAACGGGCGTCACTAATGGGGCTTGTAAACTCTACTAAGTGGAATATTGTTATTACGAATGTATTAAAGAACGCCAGGAATTGTTAATACCGTTGAACAGGCGTGCATGCAAGGTATAGTAGATCAGAATCTGAAATTGGTGAGGGACCAGTACTGATTGGGACAATTTTAGAGTCGAAGCGCCTGGACAAAAGTAATTCTTGAGGTTATTATCCCTAGATAGAAACGGACGGTCGTTGTATGATTATACGAAACTGCGCTTTTAGTTTCTTTTTCACAATTCTTAGTTGGTCTCGTCTTGCTACTTAATCATATTTGTTGTTTGTATCTTAAGTAAGATCTATATAAGCAGTTGGGATTATTTGAAAAAATGGTAATCTCCCATTATTGTGAACGATGCGTTTGTAAATTTATTTATTTATTTATTTATTTATTTGATAGGACACAAATACAGCCATAGGCCATTGACCCAGAACTTTAAAAAGAACTTGTTGCGCATGTCAATAGAAAGGGCGATCGGTAAATATCTTAATCAATTCCATTGATTTGTATTCAATACTAAATAGTATCTGGCTTCACAATAACCAGAGAACGGGCACGGAAACGTATGATCCAGGACGCTGTTGTGCACAGGACCCGGGAACGAGGTTCTGTCATGTCTGGTTCTCGTCGTCATTCACGGGTATAACCTACATTCCATGTCCATACTTTCATGTTCTACTGCCCACTTCACGCACGATGTTTCAACGAAAGTCAACAAATTCATGGATTTCATTCACACGTTCGTAAATGAAGTCTTTTTATTAGTACAGTGAACAATCCTCATTGGTCACGCCTACGTTTTCAAAAAAGTAACCGAAGTTGTAGAGACTTCGTTCATCATCCGCGTTCAAATTGATACTGTTTTTACGCACCTCAATTAGAGAAGCTATTGAGGTTGAGGAAGAGCGAGAATGCCTACGACAATAGGAGTGAGTGAGAAGGTGTGAGAATGTTGATGTAAAGAATGTCCTCCCAGTGATAAGGTCTTAGTGTTCGAGTGGGGCAATTGTGTTGCCCGTCACCATTGAGGTACAAGAATGATGTAAAGAATGTCCTCCCAGTATTTAGGTCCGAGTGTTCGAGTGTCCGAGTGAGGCAATTGTGTTGCCCGTCACCATTGAGGTACAAGAATGATGTAAAGAATGTCCTCCCAGTATTTAGGTCCGAGTGTTCGGGATGGGTGGGTGCCCGCCGTGCCTGCTGGCTCCATCGAAATCAACCGCAGCAATACTGGCGCGTAAATATAGCCTAGAAACGGACTAAAAAATTACCCGGACCCGAAAAACGGCTCCGGGTAATACTTTGGAGCCGGGTACCCGGGTTGGTTAGCGGACAGTGGGTCCAATCATAATGGTCCATGCGTTAAATCGTCCACGACATTTGGTCCAATAATAAATGTCCAGGCTGAAACGTCCATTGTTCATAACGGCCACTATATTTTCGTCGACTATATTTTCGTCCACTATATTTTGTCCACGGCATTTCACCCATGAGTTTTATCATTATTAGATCTAATAGTGAGTTCACAAGCCCTAACGCCAGCGTATATCGTCAAGGCGTTGGCCAATGAGGCTACGTAAGGTCTAACGCGACTCCTCCCCTTCTCTTTGTTGTTGTTTGTTGGTGTATTGTTGCGTGGTGTGTGAAATATTTCCAATTGTCGTTTCCGTTGTTTTGTTACTATAGTTACAGTCTTCAGTATTTTTTTAAAGTGGAATTATTGAGTACTTGGTACAGCATGGCAGAAATTGTGTATTCGCAGAAAAGAAAAGAAATTCTCCATTTCGAGCGTTACTGCTATCATTTCCATTCATATAACAAAGACAGAAGCAGACGTTACTGGTGGTGCGAGGACAGAAAAGTATGCAATGCTCGGTGCGTTACTAACGCTGATGTGAACAACATAGTTGTTTTAAAAAGCGGAACGGAAAATCACCAACACAATGCTACTGCTGTGGCTTCTGATTTAAAACGTTATGTAAGAAAACCTTAATGCACCGCCCGCACAAGTCATAAGAACGTCAGACACCTCAATTGTAATTGCACATCATTCAAATGGACATTTCTAATATTGGACGCTTTGCCATGGACATTACAAATTGGACATTTCGTGTAGGACTTATTACTTTTGGACCATGTGGAGAGTGGACATTAAGGTATGTGGACCATTTGTCAAGTGGACCTTTTACCATATGAACTTTTATGTACTAGACCCAGTGTCCTGTAACCCCCGGGTTACCCGGGTACCCGATGTCATCCCTAGTCAATTGTGATTTCTACCATTAAAAAGCATGTTGTCTATCCTCATTTTTTTTTAATTTACCATAACTAAATTTTATAGATTAGTATTAATTACTGTACTCAGTAATATTTTTATACATGGCAAGTAATATTATTAACAAGTCAATGATTTTATACTCATGTTCATTTTAGAACTAAATTTTATAGATTAGTATTACTGTAGGCCTACTCAGTAATAATTTTATGCATGGCAAGTACATAATATTATTAACAAGTCAATGATATTTACACTCATGTTATGGCTCAAATGTTTTTCAAATTATTTATTAATGACTCAGCGTTTCATCACACTTGCGTCTGACTAACACATTTATAAATGGGAGCTCTCCATTTACCTCACCTTCCATAGTGAACTTGATGTTATTGAGATAATTGAGATATTTTTATCGATGGACTTAGCGAAACCCAACAGCCAAGTTTTAATAAATTCAATTTTGTGTTAATAAAATTAAATAAATTTATTTTATTATCTATTAAATATATTGAATTTATTAAATTAATTAAATTTAAGCCACATATAACATGTTCATTACTTAATTAGTTATCTGTGTTTAAACCTGTATTTAAACTCTTATAAAGACTTGTGAAAGAACATTCCCCAAACGGCAAATAATGTTTTGAATCACAAAGTTCTTTATTACACAGTTAAAATTTGCATTTGTTTTAATTTCACATCTCTATTTCAGACATTCTATTCGAAACGATACACGAAGATACACGACTATGCCTAGCGCGGGACTCGAACCCCCGTCCCTTTGTTCCATACGACTCCGATCATAATGGCCTGCTTTGTATTAGTAGGATAGAAAAAATCTTCAATTCCAATTCAGCTGACAGAGCATCATAAAATAATTTAGAGATAATAGCCAAGAAGTTTCCAAGTCAGACCACCAATCCTCCTTGCTGTATTGAGACTTACAAAACGAATAAGGTATTTGCAATACTTAATAAGCTCGAGAACAAAAGCATGTTCACATCATGGTCTGAGCCAACTTTGTTCTCCTGAGTCTAGCTAGATGACGTGACAAGCTGATCAATTCAGGACAGACAAAGAGTCTAGCAAGTGACCCCTGCAGTATACTAATACCACGTGTTACCCCTACCTCCCTCCCCACTACCCCTCCACCCGATTTAAATAAATGTTCGTATTTCCTGAAGCAAACGACTTGACCTGGACCTTACAAGGTAATTCCAACCTCCTGTCACCCCCGGGTGACGTCATGTAGAAGAACAAGGCGCATAGCGACTTGGAAGCTAACCTGACTAAATCGTCCCTGTGAATCACACAACACACATATACGCCCCCGAAATAATTCGTACTAAGCTAAATTTTTGGTGGGGGCGCAACATTTTTTTATCTCGAAGTGACCATGGTGGTTATTTAAATCAAAAAACGCATTCATATAATAACTAAGTATATGTATTTACAAATATATTTCATTCAAATATGCCTACTACTATGTAATGTAGGTATGACTGTGTGTAATAATTCATTCACATTAGAGAAAGTTACACTTATTACCATGTTGGATAATTAATTATGAATTACAGCCAAGTAATTAATTTCTGTTGACGTTTTTACTTTGTTTATTTACTTACTTTATTCAATTTTAAATGAACGATTTTAATAACAGTGTTTATTTTAAGAACAAAGTATATACTTAATATGATAACAGAGTATAGTGCATGGTCAAACTATTTACTTGTCTAGTCTATAAAATCAAATGTTTTCCTTTTTTCACCCTGCTAAGCATCCGAGCTTAGTGTGTTTGACACATGGCGAGGTGACGAATACGAGTTTGGCACAAATAATACATGTCCGCGTTGTTGAGGGCAGACCTAGGAGATTGCAAGAAGTGTCAGGAGGCTTCTCATTCGCAATGCCACTACCCCTTAGGGACACAGTCGTCAAACTGTTGTAAAAAAAACAAAATACGTATACTGTTTTAGTGTTGGATTGGACCGTTCGTGAGTAAATTATGATATTCACAAGCATTTCCTCACAGTTGTTATATAAATTCTTTCGCATGTAGCCTGTTTACATCAGACATGTATGCAACATAGAACGCGAACCAATCAAACATGAAACTGGTTGAAATAAACAAACATCACAGCCAATTAAACACAAATATTAAGTATCAGCAAAATTGTAATAGGATTTGGTTGCATTTGATCTATCGGTTTGTTTTGTTCAATGCACTCGTGCACTGCAGTATTATTGATGGGAGCTTTTAGTTCAGTAATATAATGGTCATCAGTGAACGAAAAATAGATCCCGCACAAATTGGCTGATTAAAACTACACCTTGTATGCAGAGTATTATGGCGTATTTAGTCAAGTACGAATGTATGCCCAATAACAACATATCCAATAATAAAGTGTGAGACTAAACATAAAATCTCACACAAGTTTGCATATTTAGCAAGATGCGCTACTCGTGCCGTAAGCATATTCTTATCTGCACTTGTCAACCCACTTAAGAGTCCATATTTATTTGATTACGTTGCAAAATCTCAACCCTTAAGGCACTTATATGTTCACTGAATTTCAGATTATTCCAAAGTGTGCTCTGGTACAAAATTCCCCTGCCACTCTAATTTGAGGGGTATGGGCAGTAAAAAGGGGTGTGAGAGGAGGGGGAATGCAAACCACGTAATTGGATCATAAAACGCAACGGGTTGAAAACAAGGCAAGGCAAGTTTTCAAGTCAGAGTGTACAACCACCGCAGTTAAAAAACACACTTAACTTAGTTCGTCCTATACAAAATTATACAAACAAAATTCAATTCATACTCCAATTTGATTTCGTTCTTCAGCATGCAAATGTTAAAACATGGTTTCCAAGTTCTAGTGAAATTTGATAATAACCCTTTGGCAAAGAGATTGCAATTACATAGTAACGAACATGATTGCAAAGTCAAAGCGCAGGACCATTGGCAGAAGTTATAGCTAAGAGAAACGCGAGGAATTGTAGATTCGTTTTCGCTGTCGATGAGGTAATGTGACCTTGAAACTATTGTTGGGAATCCCTTACAAAACGACCGTGGCCCGCGCATCGGCCAATGTTAACTAAAGCGCATTCTATATTCACAATTCCTGTATCGTGTTTACATAGGCACCTATTGGAATCAATAATCCACTCGATCGAAGGGACCCAGAGCGTTCTTAGAACCCGTCAACATTGAGTAAGGTGAGGTAGTGACAGACGTGGCGGAATAACCCGATGGCGATAAGTGTTTAATTTTATTAACAACCTCCTGGGCCTCAAAAGCTGCCGTTTTCATATTTATAATACAGGGAGTCACCCTGTAATAATGTAATAAATTTGTATCCATGTCATCACCTAATAATATTTTCATATTTTATAAAGACACTTTCGCTGCTACAAATAAGAATGCAACATTATTTGAACCTGAATTATTCACAAGTAGACGATGGATTTCAACAACATACAAAATATTCAGGAAACCAAAAAATATTAATATTATTTAAACATTTAACAAATTCGGACATTCATGAACACGCACCCGACCCGCAATCGCAATATAATACGTATATTGTACCCGCAACCTGCAGATGGTATGTGAGATGCAGGTTTATACCCCAACCTGAGAGTTCTCGCGACATTTGATCTAGGACACCAGTCCGCGCCACAGGACGTACCTGCAGGTAGGTTCTAACTGACAACGTATCACCGCCACCTTCCCCTCCACTCAGTCTCTCTCATGGACACCAGTCCGCGCCACAGAACGTACCTGCAGGTAGGTTCTAACTGACAACGTATCACCGCCACCTTCCCCTCCACTCAGTCTCTCTCATGGACACCAGTCCGCGCCACAGGACGTACCTGCAGGTAGGTTCTAACTGACAACGTATCACCGCCACCTTCCCCTTCACTCAGTCTCTCTCATTGACACCAGTCCGCGCCACAGGACGTACCTGCAGGTAGGTTCTAACTGACAACGTATCACCGCCACCTTCCCCTCCACTCAGTCTCTCTTATGGACACCAGTCCGCGCCACAGGACGTACCTGCAGGTAGGTTCTAACTGACAACGTATCACCGCCACCTTAGTCTCCACTCAGTCTCACTCATGGACACCAGTCCGCGCCACAGGACGTACCTGCAGGTAGGTTCTAACTGACAACGTATCACCGCCACCTTCCCCTCCACTCAGTCTCTCTTATGGACACCAGTCCGCGCCACAGGACGTACCTGCAGGTAGGTTCTAACTGACAACGTATCACCGCCACCTTCCCCTCCACTCAGTCTCTCTTATGGACACCAGTCCGCGCCACAGGACGTACCTGCAGGTAGGTTCTAACTGACAACGTATCACCGCCACCTTCCCCTCCACTCAGTCTCTCTCATGGACACCAGTCCGCGCCACAGGACGTACCTGCAGGTAGGTTCTAACTGACAACGTATCACCGCCACCTTCCCCTCCACTCAGTCTCACTCATGGACACCAGTCCGCGCCACAGGACGTACCTGCAGGTAGGTTCTAACTGACAACGTATCACCGCCACCTTCCCCTCCACTCAGTCTCACTCATGGACACCAGTCCGCGCCACAGGACGTACCTGCAGGTAGGTTCTAACTGACAACGTATCACCGCCACCTTCCCCTCCACTCAGTCTCACTCATGGACACCAGTCCGCGCCACGGGACGTACCTGCAGGTAGGTTCTAACTGACAACGTATCACCGCCACCTTCCCCTCCACTCAGTCTCTCTTATGGACACCAGTCCGCGCCACAGGACGTACCTGCAGGTAGGTTCTAACTGACAACGTATCACCGCCACCTTCCCCTCCACTCAGTCTCTCTCATTGACACCAGTCCGCGCCACAGGACGTACCTGCAGGTAGGTTCTAACTGACAACGTATCACCGCCACCTTCCCCTCCACTCAGTCTCTCTCATGGACACCAGTCCGCGCCACAGGACGTACCTGCAGGTAGGTTCTAACTGACAACGTATCACCGCCACCTTCCCCTCCACTCAGTCTCTCTCATGGACACCAGTCGGCGCCACAGGACGTACCTGCAGGTAGGTTCTAACTGACAACGTATCACCGCCACCTTCCCCTCCACTCAGTCTCTCTCATGGACACCAGTCCGCGCCACAGGACGTACCTGCAGGTAGGTTCTAACTGACAACGTATCACCGCCACCTTCCCCTCCACTCAGTCTCTCTCATGGACACCAGTCGGCGCCACAGGACGTACCTGCAGATAGGTTCTAACTGACAACGTATCACCGCCACCTTCCCCTTCACTCAGTCTCACTCATGGACACCAGTCCGCGCCACAGGACGTACCTGCAGGTAGGTTCTAACTGACAACGTATCACCGCCACCTTCCCCTCCACTCAGTCTCTCTCATGGACACCAGTCCGCGCCACAGGACGTACCTGCAGGTAGGTTCTAACTGACAACGTATCACCGCCACCTTCCCCTCCACTCAGTCTCTCTCATGGACACCAGTCGGCGCTACAGGACGTACCTGCAGGTAGGTTCTAACTGACAACGTATCACCGCCACCTTCCCCTTCACTCAGTCTCACTCATGGACACCAGTCCGCGCCACAGGACGTACCTGCAGGTAGGTTCTAACTGACAACGTATCACCGCCACCTTCCCCTCCACTCAGTCTCACTCATGGACACCAGTCCGCGCCACAGGACGTACCTGCAGGTAGGTTCTAACTGACAACGTATCACCGCCACCTTCCCCTCCACTCAGTCTCACTCATGGACACCAGTCCGCGCCACAGGACGTACCTGCAGGTAGGTTCTAACTGACAACGTATCAACGCCACCTTCCCCTCCACTCAGTCTCTCTCATGGACACCAGTCCGCGCCACAGGACGTACCTGCAGGTAGGTTCTAACTGACAACGTATCACCGCCACCTTCCCCTCCACTCAGTCTCACTCATGGACACCAGTCCGCGCCACAGAACGTACCTGCAGGTAGGTTCTAACTGACAACGTATCACCGCCACCTTCCCCTCCACTCAGTCTCTCTTATGGACACCAGTCCGCGCCACAGGACGTACCTGCAGGTAGGTTCTAACTGACAACGTATCACCGCCACCTTCCCCTCCACTCAGTCTCTCTCATGGACACCAGTCCGCGCCACAGGACGTACCTGCAGGTAGGTTCTAACTGACAACGTATCACCGCCACCTTCCCCTCCACTCAGTCTCTCTCATGGACACCAGTCCGCGCCACAGGACGTACCTGCAGGTAGGTTCTAACTGACAACGTATCACCGCCACCTTCCCCTCCACTCAGTCTCTCTCATGGACACCAGTCCGCGCCACAGGACGTACCTGCAGGTAGGTTCTAACTGACAACGTATCACCGCCACCTTCCCCTCCACTCAGTCTCTCTCATTGACACCAGTCCGCGCCACAGGACGTACCTGCAGGTAGGTTCTAACTGACAACGTATCACCGCCACCTTCCCCTCCACTCAGTCTCTCTCATGGACACCAGTCCGCGCCACAGGACGTACCTGCAGGTAGGTTCTAACTGACAACGTATCACCGCCACCTTAGTCTCCACTCAGTCTCACTCATGGACACCAGTCCGCGCCACAGGACGTACCTGCAGGTAGGTTCTAACTGACAACGTATCACCGCCACCTTCCCCTCCACTCAGTCTCTCTCATGGACACCAGTCCGCGCCACAGGACGTACCTGCAGGTAGGTTCTAACTGACAACGTATCACCGCCACCTTCCCCTCCACTCAGTCTCACTCATGGACACCAGTCCGCGCCACAGGACGTACCTGCAGGTAGGTGCTAACTGACAACGTATCACCGCCACCTTCCCCTTCACTCAGTGACACTCATTGACATAAGACGAAGGATGTATGACATTTTATAAAAACTTTAGTAGAGCTGCTCTGTGAAATCGTAAATTATCGACAATCACGCACATATGTCACTGTCGGTAAATGAAAAATGTGCTAATAACAGGCTCTCATTTATGTTTAATATATCAAGAATACAATTAGTCATATATTTAACGCAATAACAAAAAAATGTCAATACATATCCCTTATTTCAGTTAAAACAAATATTACTTGATTTAAGAAATGTACGCCAACAACATTATGATATCGTTATCGTTATTATATTGAAACATCGATATATTTGGTCATGTATAGTTAAATCGTATTCTGTCTTGAATATGTACTTGTGTTCTTGTGTAAAACGTTTGCTTGCCTTTAATTTTATGTAGTTTGAAAACATCAAGCTTGCAGTTTGGGTCACTATTATTTATGAGTGATTCTAGAGGCCTTTAGTATACCAACGATAGATAATGCCCTCAGCATAAGTATTGGTACGATTTATTATTTTAGATACTGTGTGTCGCTGTTCTTACAGAGAATGATTTTTCCAGTTTGAATTACTCCATGCGCTGGAGATACATTATCGGCCAATGTGTGAATGTGTGACTTTCGGTACTGGTAGATGTAAAGAAGCCTGTTTGTTTGAGCTACGGTTATAATTTTAAATGTCGGGTATATGTGATATATCTCTTGTGTGGCCTAGATGAATTAATTGTGTCACTAAAGCAGATGGGTTTGTGTTTGAGTTCTAATTTCTTTGTGCCACAAATAGGTATATTAGCTTTAAAATAATTGTGTAACAACTTTGGTTAGCCATACTTGAATTCTTCTAGCAACAGACAAACATTTTGTACTATCTGTCACTTATGTGTTATGTCTATGGAAGAAACGGCAACAGGGGTTTGTAATCTATGAATGAATGTATGTCCACCTACTCAGCGGAACTACCAATTGCTGTCGAAAATATTTGCTTTTAAAAGCTTCAAAAGTATCAAAAGGTAAACCAAATTATCTCATCTACTAAAGAAATTATTAATGCTCTACGTTATGAATGTTTCTTTGTTCCAATAGATATTTCCGTTTTGCAAAGGGTCTTTTTTATGTGTAGTTGCAATTGCAACACACTTTTCCAATTAAATAAGAACATATAAAATCTGCAAAAAAATGCAGCCAATTCTCAGACAGATCAATGCTGTGTCTGTATGTCTACCTATCCTGTGGAAAGCCCTATTTTTGTCTGTTAAATTGCTTCAATTCAAATTGTCATAAAGTAAAACAAATGATGCCATCTCCAAAATAATATTGTGCTCTCTCTCACGAACGTCTCTTTGTTCCAAGAAGTATTTCCGTTTTTCAAATGTTCTTATTTTTGTGTTGTTGCAACTTGCAACACACATTTTTAATCAAATAATAACATTTGAAAACGGAAATGTGTTTTAAAACAAAGAAACATTCATAAAAAAGGGCATTACATTCTCTAGGAGATGAGTATGGCACATTTTTATTTGCTTTATGACAATTTAAAAACATTTCAAAGTAAATTTTGTCACGGAGAAATCGGGGTCTCCGCAGGGTAGATGGATATCACTATCAGCCTCATCAGCTGGTCTGGTTGTCAATAGCAACACATCACGTGTCCAATATCTTCACACGATCGTTCAAGTGTGGAATCTCTGCCATCATTATTGACATCACTCAATCATCCTGCGGTGTTGTGTACTGGGTCTTCGTATGTGATCAATTATCGTGCATCATCCTTTTACCAACATATTCAAAATTCTGGCAATCAAGATGGTTTTTATGTCCAAGATTTGTGACGTTGCTAACTGGGAAACATCCTTCGGCATAGAAGACTGAAATCTAGACTTATTCTTCTGATGCGCCTAAAGTGTGCTCTCTTGAACTGTTCTCGAGCTAATTTTATCTGCAACCCAAGATTTTAAGTTCTTCGTTGAGGTGAACTAATGGTTAAGTTCTGTCAACCTTTCTTCTAGATAATCCCTTGACTTGGTTACATGCATTGCTCCATCTTTGCTTTGTTATTGTCAAATATATATAAGGACTACACTTTCCATAGATATACGTATTTCACTCATAATATGAAAGGTAGCGTTTTTTACGTTCGGTCTTTAATTCCATATATATCAGTTCCAGCCTTCAATGCTAGACGAATTCATTAAATAACTGAATTTTAACAGAGGTTACAATAGTGAAATCAAATCACAATTTAAAATATAAAAGAGTTCAAAATGATGAGTTGAACCCATTCGTTAGTAAAAGAATTAGCTCAAAATGTAAAATAGCCTATTTCTTATATCTTGAAGTTGGAATCAAAAAGTGATTCGTTATAATATTGTTTGTAAGTGTTATCGACGAGTAGGTGATATATTGTTTTAAAAGTGATTATTTTATTGTTTGTAAGTGATATTGAGAAGTAGGTGATCTATTGCACTACGTATGTCTAGGTAGCCACTACGTTGTTATTTATGATTTCATTATTATTAATTGTTTGCATAGCCTAGTTTTATATAAGGTCCTCCTTTGTAAATCAGTTTTCATAACTGAAGTGGATAGACATATAATTAATAAATAAATACATTAATAAATAAAAATAGTTTTAAAAGTGATTATTTTATTGTTTGTAAATGCCATTGAGGAGTAGGTAATAGTAGGTAAAGGGCGCGCTGGGTAGACTGTATATATAATGCTAATTGGCTCTGGCGCCAGTGTCTGACGCTTCTCTTAGACAAGTCGTGACTTGCGTGCACGTGCACGTGGTCTGGGTGAACACCTGCGTTATTTATCAGAGTGTGCGTGGGAATGGAATGGGGTGATGGGGTTGCGTTGCTTAAAGATGTTTAATGTATAACATGTTCGTTAATGACTTCAAGTCAAGTAAAAGAAATATTTTGTAAGATGGTGTGTGGGAATGGCGTACACCTCGGTGTGTGGGTCAACTGCCGTTCAACGCTAAGGGTTGGTTTTTTTGTTGGTAATTTAAGAAATTAATGGCTGTGAGAACGGAATGCACTAGTGGGGTTGTGTTGTTTGTAGATGTTTAATGGATAACAGATTCGTTAAATGTTGGGAGTCATTAGGGCGCGCCCTGATTTGTAGTGTGTGTGTGTGTGTGTGTGTGTGTGTGTGTGTGTGTGTGTGTGTGTGTGTGTGTGTGTGTGTGTGTGTGTGTGTGGGGGGGGGGGGGGTTCAAGACTAAAAAATAGTATGTACGATGGCACGTGAGAAATGGGGGTCGACTCCCGCTCTAGACGTAGGGTTGTTTTTGGTAATATAAAAAAAATTGTGTTTTAAAGTGCATTCCGTTCTCACAGCCATTAATTTCTTAAATTACCAACAAAAAAACAACCCTTAGCGTTGAACGGCAGTTGACCCACACACCGAGGTGTACGCCATTCCCACACACCATCTTACAAAATATTTTTTTACTTGACTTGAAGTCATTAACGAACCTTTTATACATTAAACATCTTTAAGCAACGCAACCCCATCACCCCATTCCATTCCCACGCACACTCTGATAAATAACGCAGGTGTTCACCCAGACCACGTGCACGTGCACGCAAGTCACGACTTGTCTAAGAGAAGCGTCAGACACTGGCGCCAGAGCCAATTAGCATAATTTATACAGTCTACCCAGCGCGCCCTTTACCTACTGGTGATCTATTGCACTACATATAGCTTTGAAAGTATACTTATTATTGCTGGGCTCAATCAAAAGAGTTGTCCTTCACTATAAAGGACAAGAGCTACTGTTTATCAGTGTCAACAACTAAGTAACATATTGAAACCTGATACTCAAGGAGCTTCTTTATTTGATTCTTTGTGTGTCAAAAACGTAACATACAAACATGCATGTTTCAACTCGCTTGAGTTGTCAGCGTTATCTGTCCAACATTATGTCGACACCTGCACACTTTCCTCTTGAGGAACACACCTTTATCACTATGATCAACTTGTTTATAGAATCACTGCTTATTTTGCATTCGGTCTTCACCCTTGCAGCAGAGTACCCCCTACATCTCTACACACCTGACACATTCTCTCCAGGTGTCATTCATTACTCATTTTCTATCCAGAAAACCGGGATTTAGTTTTGTATCAGATCAACAATCACTAAATGTACTACAATAAATGTTGTTAGTGATACGATTTTTAATTATTTAATTAATAAAGTATCATACTTAATTTATTAATTACTTAAATGACAACCGTCACAATTATAATATTTTAATGTTTTTGAATTTTGGGTTTAGCTGATACAAAACCAAATTACGGATATGAGTTAGTTTTTTAACAAGATATCAATTAAACATATTAATTGAACGTGTTGTAGGTCCCCTTTTCCCCACAGAACATTTTGCCATCAGACTGCTTTCATTTCACCCTATCATACCGGTTTCTAATAGTACGATACGCAACATTAGTAAATCAAGTACGAGCACTAATTCTTCATCAAAAATAGCTACTGATTGATAGTTCTCATCTACGTATGTTACCTATTGATTCCTAAACTAAGTTGTTGGAGTAAAGACATGTTCTGTCCTACTCTTGATTTACTTATGTCGGCCGGGTGTACACTGCCCGACATTATACTAAAATACAGAAACCTTCTTATCAACAACTCTTCGGGTTAGTTAATGAGTTGCTCGTTATGTGATTCAATATGTCTGCTGTTAGTGTGGTTATCGTATTGCCTATTGTAACTTGTAAATACTTATAACTACGTGGAGGGGATATCAAAATAAGCGTTGCATATATTTTGGATTCCCTAAACGCGCTCTTACTTCAGAGCAGGCATATTTTAAGCTATAACTTACAAATAGTGTGTTATTTATAGTAAGAAATACGCAATTAGTTATAGGCAACCCGTTTCTCAATGGGTATACGAGTTCACGTGGTGCGCTCAAGGGCTAGAGGAACTAACTGATCCGTAGATGTTTTGGTAAAGAAGATATCTTTACACCTCCCTTGATCTGTAGCTTCTTGTGTCAGCTAAATGGTATCTTGTTTTGTACAGGTACATCTCAAACCCTTAACATCGCGCAATATTCACATGTTTCTAACGTATCCATCTTTGTCGGTCAACACAATGCGCGGCTCACACTGATAAATGGCTTTGGGCTCAACTTGTTTTGTTTTTTATTCGTAGCGCGGTAACCAAAGAACAAAGGATATGATTGAAACACATGCTTCGTTCTTAGAAAACACTGTGGTTGTCTAGTCGCTTCCCATACGAACACAGAAGTTAAGCAACATCGGGATAGGTCAGGTGACCGCTCTCCTCCGAAACACTAGTTACCGTTGGACAGAAGATCGGAGGGTTTGAAAGATTGTGTTACAGCTTCGTTCTTCTCGTCAACTGCTCGGCAGTCCAGGTTAGTGGAGAAACCTTTAATATAACTTATCAAAGTTACACCGTACTTTAGGATAAGACCTAAATACGATGGTTCCCTAGGTAATTTTCGACAGAAGTAGGCTATGTGTCGATACCAGGACCCTGACAATACTCGAAAAGCGATCTCATGAAAATTCGAACTGAGAACTGTGAAATGCGAGACTTCATTCGAAAAAAGTGAGATCATGTACCCAAAAATTCATGATATGTCCGTGATTGGTCAGTGAAATCTTTATCACTGCCTTCTCAACATGCAACAAAGGCCTCTTTAAATATTTGCGAGGGAATAACTTCAAATGAACTAGGTGTGTAATATGGACTAATACCAAGAGTAACTAGGATTATACCCATGTATTACTTGTACCAGTATTACACATATTTTCATACAATTGCATAACATTATGGCATTATAGTAAATACCCTAGGGTTCTTTAGTGTAAGCATTTAGGTTGTGAAGTGTACAATACAAGAGGACACATAACTCCACTTTTTATCACAATAACTTGAGTAGTATAGAGACATTTATTTATTTGATTTATTTACTCATCCCAATGATTATTGTCAAGTACTATGCTACCTTTTTTCTTTCCGTAAGCCTTTTTAGTGGCATTTCGTTTGGATTTGTAACTTACGGTTTAGAACATAACCTATAAATAAGAAAACAATAACCAATCCAAGGTCTACTGGATTGCCGCTAGGCTTTGCTAGTGCGGCAGAGCAGCCGTGCCTTCCCGCGTTTCCTGTCCTGTGTTTGGTCAACACACCCAACCCTTACTTTTAAAATTCATTTTTTTGAAACCTTATAACTTCCAATTGTCATTGATTTCGAAAGTATATCAGAATCGCAAACTCGTGTTTCACTTTTTCGACATGAGATGAGACGTTCGAATAAATTAACTTAAACAGAAGTCAAATATTACCAGAATGTGGGTCCAGGGCCGGCTCTAGACATTTTGGCGCCCAGGGCAAGCGAATTTTTTTGCGCCTTCCCCCCCCCCCCTGCCCCCTCATCAATAAAGTGTTTACCTTTACGTCCGTCTACACTGGGAGTCTGAGACCTTGGAAAGTCTTTAATCATTCACAAAAGTGTATGAGAAAGGGTTTAGAATTAGGATGTCATAATGAAATATTCGTTTAGTTAATTGAATGTTCATGTTGATCAACATGAATTAGCAGCTCTTTATTATCAGTTTTATAAATGAAATATTTACTCACATTATTAGTTAGAATTTTTAAAAGCATTATTCCTTTTAATTCGTTGCTATGCTTATGTAGTTAAACTAGCTAACCAGAACATTTTATTTTGGAGTTGTTTTATCAGTAAAGTAAACATAACAGGTGATTATTGTTGTGAAAATATTACAAGATTCCAATGCAATGCCATAAATAAAAGTGAAAAACTCCGTTTAGAACTGTAATTTTAAATCTTTGGTAATTGACTTGGTAAAGTTTACCTTTATGCAGACGGAATTTATTTAACATTAATGCGCCTTGCCTTGGTTTCGGCCAACATTGCACTAGTGACGCGATATCAAGCTGATGAGCTTCGTCGTTTTCGATCGAAAGTATGCCAAGAGATGAAAGCCTGTCTTGATACATAGTTGATCTCAAGTATGTTTTTATAAGTTTAAGCTTGGAAAAGCTTCTTTTGCCACTAGCCACGGTGATAGGAATGGTCAAGAGAACTCGTAAAACAATCCAAACATTAGGAAACAAACCCTTCATATCTTCTTCCTTCATGAAGTCTAGTACAACTAGTATGTGGGCGCCGTACATTGCCCTCTAGTTAGAAATAGTATTATAATATTATTCTGTAAAGCTAATTAATCTAGTCGAGATCCACTGGGATGTTAATTAAAAATATTGTACATACCAAAATGTGCCGCCCCCTAAATCTCAGCGGGGGCCCCGGGTTGTGACTTGTGCCCTATCCACGAGCCGGGCCTGGTAACAGGCTTCCCCTCCTCCCTTCCTCATCATCATTCATGAATTGCCATATATTAAGTTTGCATTAGTGAGACCACTGTTGCAAATGTAGTCAAACTTCTTATTAGTTGTATGTCATTTACAAGTTGACAAATAATCTGCACTGCTACCTTTTGAAATGATCATCGACCAGGAACCCAGAAGCGGGAGTATAGATGACCAACGTGCCAACGTGTTATCGACCAGGAACCCAGAAGCGGAAGTATAGATGACCAACGTGCCAACGTGTTATCGACCAGGAACCCAGAAGCGGGAGTATAGATGACCAACGTGCCAACGTGTTATCGACCAGGAACCCAGAAGCGGAAGTATAGATGACCAACGTGCCAACGTGTTATCGACCAGGAACCCAGAAGTGGAAGTATAGATGACCAACGTGCCAACGTGTTATCGACCAGGAACCCAGAAGCGGAAGTATAGATGACCAACGTGCCAACGTGTTATCGACCAGGAACCCAGAAGCGGAAGTATAGATGACCAACGTGCCAACGTGTTATCGACCAGGAACTCAGAAGCGGAAGTATAGATGACCAACCTGCCAACGTGTTATCGTTATCGACCACGGCTCCTTCGCCAGTCACAACTGAGCAATGTTCGGGAAGAAGAAGAACACTATCACAAAATCATTTCTTTAAGTTGTCTAGTGAATATTGTGTTCTCGCAAGCACACTCACTCCGTTGGCGAACTATCCCTCAGCGCCAGCAGATTATTCCAGGAAGAAAGCGACCGTTAACCTGGCCATTGTCGTAAAAGAAAGTTTGCTTGCCTCCAAGATTAGAACGAGGCTTCATACAGAGCTCAACCAAGTATTCTCATATTAATTGCGTCATTCTATAAAGTGGTGGGCTGGTGGTAGGAGACTCAGGGGGGGGGGGGGCCTATCGCGAGCCGTGTATTGAGTGATGCATACACAGAAGGGGCACTGGTGGTGAAACCTGGGGCAAATTTGCTTATACGACCGTGCGCCAAGCTCCCAATGTGATAAGAAAAAACGAGGCGAAAGAGGAAATGGGTATGAAGGCAAAGAGAAAGATAATAAATAAAATATGGCAGAAGGAAAGCGCAGAGACAAAAGGATAAAGGAATGAATGGTTTTTAGGAAGAACACCGAGGAGATAGGCAACTTATATGACATGCAAGGGGGGTAAGGGCAACTTGCCTAAAGAGAACGCTGCAGGCGAAAGAATAATTTATTTAAAAATACGTTTTGGGGAGAGTGAGGGAGGTTGGGGAGTGAGGGGTGGGGCGGGTAGGGGGGTGGATGGGATGGGATGCCCGTCACTCCTCTACACTGCATGAAAACGCATGTTTTTTCTTTTTTGGGTTGTCGAAAGGAGAAATTAGTTAAATCATATTAAAAACAAATTCGCGGAACGAATGTATTTGCTCCGCTGCAAACGAGTTTACGTCCTCGCGTTGAGGGGCACGTTTTAACATACGTGACCAAATGAGAGCAATCATGACCTTGTCTTGGTGTACTCGGTGCATGGGGGGCTGATGGACTGGTTAGTGCATGGTTAGGGTAGTGGCAAGACAGCGCTATCGAAATGTCCATAACGACTAAGTGTTCTGCTCCGACAAATAAAGATACATATGTCATTTCATTTCCGTACCATGGAAATATTTTTTCGGTTAATCTCTTTTTGTTGTTTTACAAATTTTACTAAATGGTTAGCTCACAGTATAACCCCGCACAATTAACGGTTTTATTGCTATCTTGAGACGCTTTCAGATATTGAAATGGTGATTCCAACACAATTTTGACACTTTAAATTTATTGTTTAGCTGATACAAAACCAAATCCCGTGTAGGAATAACCATTTCAATAGCTTGAAACGTTAACAATATGACGTTGGAGATAGAGTTATAAATAAGCAACAATAAAGAGCAACAGTCTAATATAATTTATATCGATTAATTAAATATCAAATATTGTTAGACCGGCTTACGAGCTTGGAGATTCTCTACATGCAACCAATAAACACACATCAAAAAGATACAATGGACGAATTTACTAATGTAACAATTCGATATGAAATACTATAACGCATATATTAAGACGGAAGAGAGCGTACAATTAAGACCAATACTAACTGATGAAGTGCTTCAAATCCTTAAGTGACTGCAAAGTTTCATCCAGTTTTTATTTTTCGTTTCTGTCTTCGTTCTTCAACCTTCATCAAGACATTATTTAACACAGCAGCCTAGACTGACATTAGCTAATAAAACGTAGCAAGACGAGAATAATTCATGATATGTAATCATAATTTCTTAAGATTTTGAAAAAACAACATCTTAACGTCTTGAAAGCGTTAGAAGCAATGCTGTAAAAAATTACCTTTGTAAAGCAATGTAAGTAATATTAAAATTATTTGTTACAAAAACAACTCAAATACTATTTTAGTTACCTAATCAAAAGTGAAAAGTACTTAAAAAATAACCTTCTTTTTGACAATAATTCCTGTTCAATTACGTTTAAAAAAATTGCATGTATTTGAACAAAGAAAGACAAGCGTAACTTTAACAAGTTCTTGGCATGAGGTTTCTTGTAGTACTGTATTAAAGGAGTATTCAGCCAAAAAACTTACAGCGGCTATATAAAAGAATATGTAAAACACCCGTGAGTAACGAGGAAACCTTATGCGTCAAAACATTGGGAGTAAAGATTAAAATATCAACGTCTTTTGCGCCCCGACCTGTCGAGATATTCTTGAATACTAGAGTAGTTGGAGCCTCGTCAGAGCGAGGGCTTCGCTCTCCAGGCCTAGCGCTGCATCGAGTGACGTCACTTGAGTGGGCCTATAGGAATAACACAGCGCGCTTTCATTTCTTGCAATTACTCATTTTTGTACAGCCTGTCTTACATGTCGCAATTTAAGGATGGAGTTGTGGCATATATATAGAATTTCATTTGGGCTGGGTTCACTTAATGAGTGCGTAATATGCATATAATATATCCAAGTTATAAAACGTATAGCAGGCCTATACATTCAGTATAAGTATTTTTCGTTTCATGCGTGTTTTCTTATTCATTTTATGGGTTTTTGTTAATCCAATTAAGAACTAGAGTAGTAATGCACGTTTATATGGCACCTTGAAATGCAATATCGTTAATACAGGCAGCTATTGTTTTAAGTAAAACCCACTAAACTGCATTGGTGATATTATGACAAAACTTACCAAAGTTGCAGCAGGCGGCGAAAGAGAGATCCTAGTTAGGAAGTACTTTCCACTATATAAACAAAACATGATGTTATACACAATACACCGCGACTTATTTTTTATTTAATCGCACAAAACTAAATTTAAAAATTTTGTTGTTATAATATCCTTGCGCAGAGACGTAAGTCTGGATTTTAGTAGTGGGCCATACAAACAATCATTCACGTCTCCGATAATACTATTGTTGAGACTTTCCCCCCTATTCGGCTGTAAAGTTACGTAGAGATGGCACTAGTAGGCACGGGTGGTGTCAGCTATAACGAGGATACTCAACATAGCCATAGAAGGAAATGACAGTTTTCATCAAACATTTTAAAATCTAAGAAGCCATTACTTTCGGGATGTATTTATATAGAAGCGTATACCGACTTTCAAGACGTATAACTTATTCATATACGATACAGATTAGGATTATTTCACAAATATAACGTAGAATATGTTGTTTCAACGTGCGATTGGGCCGTGAAAATACGCAACTGCATATAAAGTCTGGTTACCAAAGAATATCGTTATGTAATAGTCAGGCTGACAACTTAACATACCCGCCAGATACACGCAAACGGTCGTTGAACATCGAAATTCGGCTCTGTGAAGTTGTCGGATTGCTGCAACCAATGCAACCAACGCTTGCAATGTCACAACCAGATTGTCTAATAATTTTCCATTCAACAAGTTTTCCCAAAACTTGGTGTTTGCGAAAGCGTTGTATTTTGTATGTTGTATTATATCTCATTTAACCACTTTTAAATTTTTAGTTAGTGCTAAACGAAACAAATTTCAAACGCCAAGTGAAATTTGTTTTTGTCAAAGTCAACACTGTGAAAGTAGTCCCAGGACCGAACTTCAGCCTGTAGCCAACCCTCGTACTCAATGTTGATATTATGGTCCATTCGTATATTTGATATTCTAGCGTTTGTGTTCACTTATTTCGACATCAACTGGATAACTGAACTCAATTCATATGTAAAGGTAAATCTTGCAATAAAATCTCTAATGTTTGGTGACGGCAACCCTAGTTATAAGTTATGTTCTCCTATGGACTTTATTCCTGAGAGCAACCATCTTTGATTGCGTGGCGTGGCGTGTGAACACATAATCAAGCGGAAATAGTTAACCAAAAATTACGTAACGCATTTCATTTTTTATCCAGACTTCTTTACATGCTACGAATTTTCCTTCAGGGCACTTTCAATCTAGGAAGTTAATAAGGGTGTAACAGGCCTGCTACGTATTCTCAAAGCACTCTTGCCCAAATTCAATTATTAGATTTTCGACGATTGAAGTGGGGAAAACCAACATGACGTGTTGCTGATTTTTCCATATTATGGGTGAATCATAACAAGTTAACTATTGTGTCTATGATTTTGAAATAATCTTTGTGACGACCATTGATATGTGAACTAAATACGGTTTCATGTAAGTTTTATCTTAAAAATCAATACAAGAGCAGTTACATCGCAGTAAGTGTCGGTGTATACTGTACTACGCAATTCGCCGCGCGAATCTAGACAGTATCCTCAGCAATCGGCATATCGCTTCTCGCTTTGTCCGCTTGGAGCGTGTAGTTTCTTTATACTGCCGAAAACCCATTTTTCCTCATGTCTGCATTTGTTGGAAATTTAAATATGCTAATATAATTTTCACCTGCTGACAACTTGTAGTTCGATTTACAACCCGGGACGCAACACATTCGTAGGATTTTGTACCGCGAGCCAAAGGGCTGAGTTTGTAGTACAGCACACGGCGTAACTATGTTTTTTTTATTATTAACAAAATCACGTTGAAACAAAACTATATTGTTATTTCTTTTTAGACACAACTTATTGCTATTCGCTATAGACCTAAAAACATAACTTAAAAACCACGCACGCACTTCCGTGAATTTCCGATGACACTATATAAGCTTGACGACGCTCATCACACTAGCAAAACTCAAATGGCACGATGTTGTCTCAACTAAATAGAACAGTAAACTGATTATCTGTATTGACATCCAAGGGACCTGCTTGCCGAATGGGAAATAAGTATTATTTAGAATTGAATCCACAATGGACAGCGGAGGCAGCAAGCACTCATCCGCACTTTGAAAATAATTCCCGTTCTTTACGTTTAACTTCCAGGAAGACTTTGTACCTTGTACAGTTGTATACAAATGTTGTGTAAGCGCGGTAAGCATTAAAGGGATAGTCAGGTGAAAAACTAAAACTCAGCAATAAATCATAAGTGCATGAAATTCAGTAATGTGTAAAATAAAATTGATATAGTTTGCTTCAATACAAGAAAAAAATAAAGTGAACATTTAGCTATTCTACTAGATTCCCAACGCCAGCTCTGCTGCATTTTTCTTCTCAAACGTAGTACAGCTGTATCGGTTCTGAGCTCGCTAACGCCTGCCTGATAGACAGGGCCCTCATTGTGAAATACGAATCCAGCCACAACACTCAGCGACTGTGGACAGTGCTGCTCAAAACAGATTTCAACTTTTCTACACATCAAGTCATAAAAAAATAATTACAGGGCCTTTTGTAAAAGTAAACGTACGTACTTAGAAGCATGTTATCGGTGGGATAACGATGCACATGAAACCTCGTGATCGATTTTTGATAAGTGCCTGAATTTAGCGGTGGTTTTACTATCTCGATGTAACATTTTTGTTAATGGGAATTACCATGAGAATAGTTGCTCGGTGCTTCTTGGTAGCAACAAGCCAAAAAATCGCGTTTTCTTTAATTTTTAACCGCCTGCTTTTAAAGTATGGTATCTAATAGTCATGCTTTCCATATTTGAGGGTAGACATATACAAATTGAAGTTTTTTAGTTTTTCACCTGACTATTCCTTTAAGTAGTCGGCAATGCCAGAGAAGTGTGTGGCACGCAACGCTAAAGCATAGCGCGTATGGCTGCGAATAGGCCCACGTGAGTGACGCAATGCTACATCATAGCGTGTATGGCTGCATGCGAGTACACCCACGCGAGTGACGCAATGCTACATCATAGCGCGTATGTCTACGAGTAGGCCCTCGCGAGTGATGCAATGCTACATCATAGCGCGTATGACTGCGAGTAGGTCCACGTGAGTGACGCAATGCTACATCATAGCGCGTATGTCTACGAGTAGGCCCTCGCGAGTGACGCAATGCTACATCATAGCGCGTATGGCTGCGAGTAGGCCCACGCGAGTGACGCAATGCTACATCATAGCGCGTATGGCTGCGAGTAGGCCCACGCGAGTGACGCAATGCTACATCATAGCGCGTATGGCTACGAGTAGGCCCACGCGAGTGCCGCAATGCTACATCATAGCGCGTATGTCTGCGAGTAGGCTCACGCGAGTGACGCAATGCTACATCATAGCGCGTATACACGAGTAGGCCCACGCGAGTGACGCAATGCTACATCATAGCGCGTATGACTGCGAGTAGGCCCACGCGAGTGGCGCAATGCTACATCATAGCGCGTATGGCTGCGAGTAGGCCCACGCGAGTGACGCAATGCTACATCATAGCGCGTATGGCTGCGAGTAGGCCCACGTGAGTGACGCAATGCTACATCATAGCGCGTATGGCTGCAAGTAGGCCCACGCGAGTGACGCAATGCTACATCATAGCGCGTATGGCTGCGAGTAGGTCCACGTGAGTGACGCAATGCTACATCATAGCGCGTATGGCTGCGAGTAGGCCCTCACGAGTGACGCAATGCTACATCATAGCGCGTATGGCTACGAGTAGGCCCACGCGAGTGACGCAATGCTACATCATAGCGCGTATGGCTGCGAGTAGGCCCACGCGAGTGGCGCAATGCTACATCATAGCGCGTATGTCTACGAGTAGGCCCACGCGAGTGACGCAATGCTACATCATAGCGCGTATGTCTACGAGTAGGCCCACGCGAGTGGCGCAATGCTACATCATAGCGCGTATGGCTGCGAGTAGGCCCACGCGAGTGGCGCAATGCTACATCATAGCGCGTATGGCTGCGAGTAGGCCCACGCGAGTGGCGCAATGCTACATCATAGCGCGTATGTCTACGAGTAGGCCCACGCGAGTGACGCAATGCTACATCATAGCGCGTATGGCTGCGAGTAGGCCCTCACGAGTGACGCAATGCTACATCATAGCGCGTATGGCTACGAGTAGGCCCACGCGAGTGACGCAATGCTACATCATAGCGCGTATGGCTGCGAGTAGGCCCACGCGAGTGGCGCAATGCTACATCATAGCGCGTATGTCTACGAGTAGGCCCACGCGAGTGACGCAATGCTACATCATAGCGCGTATGGCTGCGAGTAGGCCCTCGCGAGTGACGCAATGCTACATCATAGCGCGTATGGCTGCGAGTAGGCCCACGCGTGTGACGCAATGCTACATCATAGCGCGTATGGCTGCGAGTAGGCCCTCACGAGTGACGCAATGCTACATCATAGCGCGTATGGCTACGAGTAGGCCCACGCGAGTGACGCAATGCTACATCATAGCGCGTATGGCTGCGAGTAGGCCCACGCGAGTGGCGCAATGCTACATCATAGCGCGTATGTCTACGAGTAGGCCCACGCGAGTGGCGCAATGCTACATCATAGCGCGTATGGCTGCGAGTAGGCCCACGCGAGTGACGCAATGCTACATCATAGCGCGTATGGCTACGAGTAGGCCCACGCGAGTGACGCAATGCTACATCATAGCGCGTATGGCTACGAGTAGGCCCACGCGAGTGACGCAATGCTACATCATAGCGCGTATGGCTGCGAGTAGGCCCACGCGAGTGGCGCAATGCTACATCATAGCGCGTATGGCTGCAAGTAGGCCCACGCGAGTGACGCAATGCTACATCATAGCGCGTATGGCTGCGAGTAGGCCCTCCCCTTACGAAAAATATCCATCACCAATGCATCACAAAGTAACAACTTCTTGTAAACCATAATAACCTTTTGATAACTTTTTGTAAACCACTAACAACCATCGAATAGGCTTTGAAAGTTGATGATAACCAAATGTAAACCAATCAATAACCATTTGGCAACTTATTACAAACCAGAACATCACCAATTGACAACCATGGTAACTACCAACCTTTAAGTAACCATTTGACAACTATTTGTAAACCTCAACTAACAACCAAATGACAACCATGGTTGTTTTTTGGTTACTACTTTTTTCTGAGTATCTGACAATAACTTATTGATAACCAACTAACAACCAAGGATACTAGTCACCAGTTGGCTACCATGGTTATTGATTGGTTTGCAATGCTGAAGAAAAAAAATATACATTGATTGATATTTGGGCTGCAATGTATATTTTCTTAGTAAGCAAAATAATGTTATTAATTATTGTTCCAGCAAATGTTATCCTCACTATGTTCACCTCTAATTTGTGAACAATTTCCAAATAATACATACAGAAAAAATGCATTTAAGAGAAATCTGAAAATCATTATTTTATGTGGTAAAATGTACCAATTTTATGTTTTTTAATTGCAATCTATGACTATTCACCCTAGGCCTAATGATTATATTAGTATAGCATACAATTATTGCAACATTTTATTTCAAAAGAATAATATACGTCTTAAAGCACGTTAACCTGGAAACTTTCATATTTGACTTTTTTTTATTTAATAAGTTTCATAACACATACAAATTTAGCTCGGCATCCTCTCTAAAACTTATTTTGGTTTGACAAGAGGTCATATGTGGGGGAAAAAAGGTTGCATACACAAGAGCCATCTCTTTACATAAAAGTAAAAAAACTATCAATCAATGAATCAAAAGCCAATGTTAAATGCATAACAAAATATATACATGTAACAGTAATAATAATATAATACGAAGGGCAAACATCAAAAGTGCATTTTTGGTGCTTTGGAGATTGATTTTCACCCTTGAGCGGTAGCCTACATTTTGTAGAAATACTAGAAGGCCCTCAAACTCAATAATAACTAATTTCCCATTAACCGTTACACAGTGTAAAAGGTATATACTATTTAAATGAATCAATTTATTACGGAAAGTGTTTACTAACTACTAATTATAAACTAACGTGTTTTCAATATAGACCTTCAAACACTGGATTGGTTTTACCACAACCAGCATTTTTGATAATGCTGTCTCCTACTATTGGAAGTGGTTGTATTATTTATTACACATACAATAACCATGTTTAAAAAAGGAAAAAACAATAAATTAAAAAATATTTGTTCGCTACAAGATACAACTAGTGTGAATTTTGAAAATTTGAATGCCTACTTTTGGCGCACTAATTCGCATGCAGGCGGTGGGTATACTTCGCTTCCGTCGGTGACTATAGGGCAGTACGCCACACTTCTCATCGGCGTCGATCGGTCCCCAACCGTCAACGTTGTTTGTCAGAGATATCTTTGTGATATTACAATTAATGTGTCGTTTGATGCAGATCTACAGAAAAGCTGTCGACGGAAATTCAGGTAAGTTTTTGCTAAGTTTTAGCTTACATGTTCCACGATTAGGTCACACAACATAATGTTATGGTTGACTGACTTAGCTGGCAAGAGCAATGGCAAAAGATAGGTTAGGATGGCTTGTTGCTACCTTTGAATTAGGATTTAGGCCTAGGTCCTACCTCTAATAAACTAGGGTGTAAATTCTAAATCGTTAGTTGCTAGGGCCTACTACGCCCTAAGCCTAGGCCTACCTCCTCTAAGCACAGGCCTACCTCCTAGGCCTACCTCCTCTAAGCACAGGCCTAGGCCTAGGTTTTAGGCCCACCGTGCTGTAACTAGTTCAGCCTATAAAACATCTAGGCCCTAGGCCTAGGCTATAAAATTCAATCCTGCCTAGGCTCATTATGCCTATTAGCTCATGGCCTAGGCTTGGGCCTACCAAAAGTGTAGGCCAAGGCTAGGGCCTACCAGAAACGTAGGCCTACTGCTTTTGTCCGTTTAAGTGAATGGAAACCTGGCTGGTTGTGTAGGCCTAAGTAAAGTGGTAATGGATAAGTCCGTGCTCAGCCCACTTGTTAAACGTGGTAAAGGTCGGTGCACAATTGCCCGGTAAGGATAACTGTAACTATAACGATAACGATAAAACGGTAACGGGAAGGCATTCGATGCACAATTGCCCGTTAAGCAGACGCTCGGCTATTTGCTAATACTTTTAACAGGCCGTGGACGCTTGATTCTGATTGGTCCCGGTAACGTACAGACGGGAACGGTAACGTTAAGTTAAAACTTGGCGAACTTTCCGTTACCGTTACCGGGCCCGGTAACGGGAAGCTCTTATTGTGCATCGTATCGTAATTTAACATGAAATCGAAGTTCATTCCCGTTATCGTTATCGTTACAGTTATCGTTACCGGGCTATTGTGCACCGACCTTTATGATCAATGTTCTTGGAAAGTGCTAGCCGATAACTTGATAACTGGTAAAAACGTACTCGTCAAGTCAGTTAAATTTGTTAAATGAAGCCTGTGAAGCAGTAAAATCATTTTTAAAAGCAAGATATCTAATAATTATCACGATGTTAATAAGTGATTGATATCCTAGATATAGGCCTAATGCCTAAATTTACCAGTTAAGTTGAGAACGTGTGAGAAATGCTCGATAAATATGTCTGGACGTGTCCGAATAGTATCAAAACGTTGCTTATTATTGTTCTCGAACTTGGAGTTCATCAACAAAGGGTAGGCCTAACCAAAGCTCACAGATTGTTAATGATTGTTGATGACATAAAATCGAGAACAAGAATTGTTGGGACTATTCGGACAGGTCTTCTAATTTTTAGCTCATTTTGTTGCTGCGCGATATTTCAATGTAGTTATTTTCCGTCTAAAGAAAAGATCAATTTGTTCACATTTTATTAACTATTGCTTCGTCAATTTTCTGAGGCTCTATAAATTGTGCCATATAGGCCTAACCATCATGCGTACAATTCACTTCCATAATACGTTGCATTACATATGAGTAGGCGGAGGCCTATTACAATCCCCAATGCCTATTGTTTTTCTTACTTTCCAGGTGGTACTTGTCCATGTGGGGGGTGAAGGGATGCAATGGTGTACTGGTAGGCCACTTGACACAAACCAAGAGCAGGCAGACATCCCACCAGCATATGCCTACAATTATTAGTAGGCTAGTAGGGCCAACACCAAATATATAAGAAAAATGTAAGTTTTCAGCTTTTGGTATACTATCCTTCTATATCCTCCTGAATCTTGATCTGCTTTTTAATAGTATGCTACAGTATAGAAACCTATATTATTATATTATGGTTAATTGCCTTTTGCCTTTATAAAAATCAATGCGGTGTCAATTGCAACATAATCAATTAGGCCTACTACGTTTATCAAGTGGACTCATTCTGGACTGCATTAGTGCATGCATTGACACCACTATACGCAACGGGCATACGCTACTCACTTTTCATTTATTTGAAACGGAAAGTGGGTTCGTTGGGTATAGTGGTGGCAGTACATGCACTCATGTAGTCCGCTTGATAAACGTAGTATTTATTAACATACACTGGTGTGGAAACTGGGCGGGGGAGTCGAAGGGAGAAACTTATACTTAGTATGTTTCACCCATGTTACAATAAGGGATGTCAACGGGTATCCGTTACCCGCTCGGTGCACCCGAGTACGGCTCCAACTTTTCATTAAACCCTTTACTCGTCATTACCTGTTTTCAATCTGAAAACAACACAAAAATCATAATTGCGGCGTCTTTGTGCTTTGTCCGGGGTGTCCGAACGTGTGCTATAACTTCATCGGCACAGAAGCGACCAGCGTTCTTGTTTGTACCTAATAGTGTGCGTGATGTAGTTTGTGTGTAAACAATAATTTGAAGCGTCATGCACTGAACACAATGCAATACCTTACGGTCTACCAATTATTTGAGGCCCATGAAAGCCCATGACAAAAAAAATAAATTTTGCTATCCGGGTAACGCGGGTACCTGTACTGGATACCCGGGTATGAAAAATTCCAGGTATTGACATCCCTAGTTACAATAGTATTAGTACTTGGACCTGCCTACAGTAGACACCATCACCAAATGAATCTTTTCCTACACAGGTTCTAGAACTGACCCTGTTTTTTGTTTGGCACGAATACTACCATGATATCGTTTTGATTTTTGCTTCTTATAAATTGACCCCCCACCCCCAACTCTGGAAAGGTCCTAGTGTCTGACAGTAACATAACATGGTCTACCATATTAATTCTAATTTTCATTATTGCATACTCACTGTAGGCCTAGTAATCCCATTGGAGGATAGTTGATAATTTCTTGCTTCAACTTTCAAAAACTTTCAACCCCTAGAGAAGAATTTTTCTGAGATTGTCAAAATACAATAAAATATTATCAATGGCCCAATGATCATGCACACTACCCCAATTATCCCATTTTTTTTTTCCAAATAAAATTCTGACTGCATTGTTGGACACAGGGAGCAGATATATAAAAAAAAAATATGAGACCTTTTGCAGCAGTCAGCACTCAACTACCTTAATAGGACTCGGGCCTTCGTCAAGGCAGAATCCAACAGAGACGTGAAATTGTATTGTAACTAGGCTTAAACATTTTCGTCTTGATTTCAGCCTTTGTGACTGAAAGTTCTCGACATGAGCTTCGCATACGCCAATTGGAGATGATCGAACTCAAACCGGAAATGCGGCACAGCCCGCAAAGAAATCAAAAGAAAATCGTCATATTCATTCTATGGACCTTCCAAACATTTGGAATTCCTAGAGATGGAAATCCATGAACAATCATTGCCTGAAACACAGCCTTCGCCAAACATCGAAACACCGAGAAAAAGTATTCCTTAATTAGGTATATCCAAGCAAAAGAGCTTGGTAACACTCAAGTTCTTGGTAATGTGCAAAACTTTGTGAATGTCTCAACTTTAGGAATGATCAAACATTTGGGAATACCCAATACTTTTGGCATTCCCACTCCTCTCTATATTTAACAAATGCATATTGATGAATTTAGTACATATCCAGATACATGTAGATATTTGTATCGTCCGCAGATGAAATAATAGGACAATGTTGCAGAATTACAATGACGTATTTAGTTCCTGTAGTTAGTTTGTATTGCATTGTTCAATAGGTAATAAATACTAAGTGGCATTATTAAAATACAACCTATGATATTGGATATTCTATTTGATTGCACGCATGCTGGTACAGTGAAAACAGCTATATATTTTTCATTTCTCCAATGGAACCTTTTTATTAGGAATGTCAACAATAATCCTATATCAATAAATATAGATAATATCGTGATATGGCGAGTCATATTGCAATAATCATACAATATTAAATTATGTAAGATATCGCAATGACTTGCTTTTATATTTGAATTTGGGCGTCCGCTCAGCACTCACTGAGCGGCCGCTTAACGCTCGGGCATGGGTTGACAATTAGGCGCGATGAGGATATGGCAAAATTTAAAAACGAGTAGCCAAATAAACACACAAGTATTTAGTGCATCTTTCATCACATACCGCGGTAAAAATTTTATTTGCAATATCGTCACGATATTTTTGCGGACAATATTATCGCAATATATCGCAACAAGTTTGTGTTTGTTTTGCGATTGCGATATTGAATTTCATATTGTTTGACATCCCTAACTTTTATGATACTGCCATGCTTATTGTATAGGCCTAATGTGTTTAGTTAACTAAAACATGTTCTTGCTGATGTAGCCTACCTTGAAAAATGTATAAATGGCATTTCACTGGACATCCTTTCACATCCTTTGACTCATATTTTTTAGTTCTTAATTTTGAGGTAAGTATGATTTACATGTATTAGTAATGGTGTATGTTTGTTAAGATAAAATTTGCCATCACACTTTAATTTTATGTTTAAATCAAAATAAAATGTAATTTTTTTTTTAAATATGTATGTTCATTTTTTGATAATGGTTATCAATTGGTTTATAATGCGTGACTATATAGTTATTAATAAGTCACCAAGGTTATGTTTTGGTTATCAATTGGTTTATAATTCGTGACTATATGGTTATTAATAAGTCACCGCTTGGTTATCAATTGGTTTATAATTCGCGACTATATGGTTATTAATGAGTCACCGAGGTTATGTTTTGGTTATCAATTGGTTTATAATTCGCGACTATATGGTTATTAATAAGTCACCGAGGTTATGTTTCGGTTATCAATTGGTTTATAATAGATGACTATATGGTTATTAATAAGTCACTGAGGTTATGTTTTGGTTATCAATTGGTTTATAATTTGCGACTATGTGGTTATTCATTAGTTACCAAGGTGATGCTTTGGTTTGCATCCATCCCAAGAAGTGGTTTGCAATAGGTTATGCATCCATCACCAAATAGTCACATTTTGAAACAAAAGTTACTATTTGGTTTACACATGGTTATCAATTGGTGATGTGCACCTTGGTTTATATTTGGTTATTCATTGGTGATGTATATTTTTAGTAAGGGTCGCGAGTGACGCAATGCTACATCATAGCGCGTATGGCTGCGAGTAGGCCCACGCAAGGGACGCAATGCTACATCATAGCGCGTATGGCTGCGAGTAGGCCCACGCGAGGGACGCAATGCTACATCATAGCGCGTATGACTGCGAGTAGGCCCACGCGAGGGACGCAATGCTACATCATAGCGCGTATGGCTGCGAGTAGGCCCACGCGAGGGACGCAATGCTACATCATAGCGCGTATGGCTGCGAGTAGGCCCACGCGAGGGACGCAATGCTACATCATAGCGCGTATGGCTGCGAGTAGGCCCACGCGAGGGACGCAATGCTACATCATAGCGCGTATGGCTGCGAGTAGGCCCACGCGAGGGACGCAATGCTACATCATAGCGCGTATGGCTGCGAGTAGGCCCACGCAAGGGACGCAATGCTACATCATAGCGCGTATGGCTGCGAGTAGGCCCACGCGAGGGACGCAATGCTACATCATAGCGCATATGACTGCGAGTAGGCCCACGCGAGTGGCGCAATGCTACATCATAGCGCGTATGGCTGCGAGTAGGCCCACGCGAGGGACGCAATGCTACATCATAGCGCGTATGGCTGCGAGTAGGCCCACGCGAGGGACGCAATGCTACATCATAGCGCGTATGGCTGCGAGTAGGCCCACGCGAGGGACGCAATGCTACATCATAGCGCGTATGACTGCGAGTAGGCCCACGCGAGGGACGCAATGCTACATCATAGCGCGTATGGCTGCGAGTAGGCCCACGCGAGGGACGCAATGCTACATCATAGCGCGTATGGCTACGAGTAGGCCCACGCGAGGGACGCAATGCTACATCATAGCGCGTATGGCTGCGAGTAGGCCCTCGCGAGTGACATCACAGTCACAGCTCGGCCGACAGTAGACCGCTGTACGTACGGTTTGCTCGGAGCGGCCGTAAGTATTGCAGCCCCTCACCGCTCGTCGGAAACGCTGTTCATTCAGCAGAACACATTAGTTACAACTTAACCAACGACAATATTTCAATACCAGGTATATTTTTGGCAAGAAGAATATATTCCTTATAAGCTTATTCATAACAAAGAGGCAATCATTTCTATGCTTTACTTTGTCTTGTTGCTCAGAGTCCCGTACAAGCTAATAACTATAAAAGTAATTTTCGAGCAATTTATCCAGACAATGTCGTTGGTTTTTTTTGTTCTCTTTTGGGTGAATAATTATAATACTTTTTCTTAAGAATACCCGTTATAGAGTGCACACTAGCTTTACCTGATGTGCCCCTCTTCAGGTGACTTACTAGGTTATTAGGGTGTTTGGATAGCAGCTGGGAAGGAATGTCCAAGGGCTGTTAGTATAACTCAATCCCAGCATTCACCTTTACGACTGACGGAAATCTATTAAAAAAAACTTTAGTCAGGACTGCCGGTGGCCGGAATCGAACCGGGGACCTCCCGGATTTGAGTCTCGCGTCTTACCGCTGAGCCACCTCTATCGGTTTGGGGAAGATGGGTCCAGGGATGTTACTCCCTGTGGCTGACTCGTTGGTTCTGTGGGTTTATTATCTACTCATTCGTTCAGTCATCTATTAATTCATTCACTCCCTCATTAAGTTCAATTATTTAATTTAATTTTCATATCATTTCATTTCATTATATTTCATTTCATTTCATTTCATTTCATTTCATTTCATTTCATTTCATTTTATTTCATTTCATTTCATTTCATATCATTTCATTTCATTTCATTTCATTTCATTTCATTTCATTTCATTTCATTTCATTTCATTTCATTTCATTTCATTTCATTTCATTTCATTTCATTTCATTTCATTTCATTTCATATCATTCAAACCATACTACCGTTTTCTCTAGGCTAATATTTACTTCCCGAACTAAAGGTGTTTCCAAACAAATCTATTCAGCCTTCACACGACATAACAACAATACCACTGACCCGTCATATGTCGCTATGTTCTACATAATAATCCCTGTTATTTGCCTCTGCCCGCTAACAATTTCATTAGATCGGGATTCATGTATAGATGAAAGAATATAGCTGATTGATGTTTTGTATTTTTTCGACAAATAAAACATGATAAAGCGAGAGTTATCAATGATACTATAATAAAAAAATACATTTCCGGTGAAACGAATGCCGGTTTGATGCGAGAGGGGTAGGGGGAGACACATATATAGAACACCCCACGTCGAACGAATATCCGACACCGAATGGCATCAAATAACTTACCCAGTCGTGAAATTGAAATTGGAATATTACGAGATGAAACGAAGAAATCTTCTGCTGCTTCTGGGCTACTACATTTTAGTGGGGAGACGAACATTTCGAGCTTCTCTCTTTATCTTCATTCTATTAACACCCCCCCCCCCCGATCCCATCCCACACGGATCCACTTCAATACATCTGCAAGACTGGAAAATTAGTTCGTAGAGCAAATTTTCATTAAAATTGCAATGAAAATTCGTATGGAAAACATAATACAATGAGCTGGTTTTGTTGGTGAGGCAGGTCTTAAAGTGCCCGTTCACCTCTTTAGCAAGTTGTTCTCTATCTAAAGTTTAACCCTAAATAGTAAATACCAATGTTTAGGTGTATATCACGCGGCCTATACCATCAGGTGTCCTTTGTTTATTCGCGCAACTTGCTGTTCGAGGTGGACATTCTACGACATGCGACCCATGCTGCCAACTCTGCGCTGCGTCTCCAGCGGGCATTGGAAAGAGGGGTGGTACTGAAGATCTGTGGTTGGCTGAAGACATCATGGGAGGGAGAGCACTTGGTCTGACGAGATTCTTTGTTCAAATGAAAGTGGTGCAGACGGCGCGTGGTCAAGCGGATATAGATACAAGATTTGTAACAACTCACTGGGAATGTGTTTATATTTTTCTTCAATTTGTGAAATGATAATAGTTTTTGTCAAGATAAGGAATATAATTATAATAGTTTTGTCAAATTAAGAAATAAAGTTACTTGCGCCGAACAGGTTTTCACAAAGACCTCAAGTCAAATTTCACAAACTTGCGTTTGTTTGATACATCTTGGTGAAAATTCTTCTTGTTGCAGGTATGTCGTTACATTAGACTACGCCGTAAAATGTACTATTTGTCGTATTTGTGTAAATTTCTATTTGACCTGCCATATTATGTATTGCTATAATGTGAAGAATAAAACGGTTTCTATTGTAGTGGACGGACAATTTGAAACGACTATACACATGCGCTTGGCCGGAACATTTTGGCCCAACCCTCCAGATGCGTGAAACAAGGTCACACGACACTCGGGGGTACGGTATTGCCAAACGTACAACGTTGAGCGGGCTGCATAAAACATTTAACCACTAATTACGTGGAACTCGAATCGTTTTCGGTGAAACTGTTATTGAATATGTGTTCTGTATACCAACTTGAGTGTCTTGGTACACATTGCAATAAGAGGTGAACGAACACTTTAAGGTGATTCTACCCCCCTGGAAAAACACTTTTGCTACGAACTACTTGCAAATGTGTATGTGTGACGTATGAAGTGTACCCCTCCCCCCCCCCCCCACTACCAAAAATCCGACCGACCTCCGCGCACTTCGTTTTCATTTCAGTCGAGCGGAAACTCTTGACGGAGCAAGGTCACGCCCGCGATGCTGCCGCTCTGCTCACTTGGTGTCATGTTTCCCTCCAATACTTGGATTGCACCTGTACATTCGCTCTCAACTACTGTTGAGCGGCGCTAAGACACAAGGAGACAATTTTTTTCCCGCAAATTACCTGAGTAGACCCGTAAAGTAGTAACGGCTGGACTGCGACGCGAGCAAACTGATGCGCTTTACATCCGTGTACATATGGCACCAAAACTCAAACAGTTTTTGACGTAGGCTTGATACTGCAAAGATTTTGGGAAGATAAAGGTCGAGCGCATGATAAGCATTTTATTTTATGTAAGTGACTCTTTTCATAAATAAGTCATGGAATAGTAAAACCAGCATATTATACTCAAGTGCCTTTTCACCGGGACACAAACAAATTCATTACAAAAAACTTGGCAAATAATTGTGTTTTAAAAATAAAACTGTATACCATTATTCCTAAGATAACAACCTATAGTATACTACATTTTCGTGTACTTGACAAATATGGTCTAGAGGTGTTACTAGCATTCACATAAAGACTTTTGAAGCTATCGGTACACGTAAAAAATAAGTAATAATTTTTTTTTTAAACCAGTATTTGCAGACATAATATCAATATTAATAAACCTCCATCAAAAAAACTTAAGAACGGACTTCCCGGCCGGCTCAACTCCTTCGCGAAGGAAGCCGGTAACAAGTCTGCCTGTTTTAGTGCATGGTGGGCGGAGTCGAGATGTTGGCCTTGACGAGTCCTCGTAGTTGCTCGCCTAACTTCGGCGGTTCCACCGCTGTAGGGGAAATGAGGGGAAGTATGCATGTACGACAATGATAACAACTCGCAGGCTTCATTACTATCTTTGTGTAAACACTAATCGCGCGCTGTGCACTCAACATAATTCACAATCACACATCCCATTAGAATTAGTCAACTTTTCGAAGATACGCGTGTATGAACCCAAACTATCACTGCACAATATGTAAACATCAAGTATGCGTAATAAATGATACGTCACGGCCAGGTGGCTAAAATTAGCTGCAATGATGAATGAACTTGTTTACAATATGCATCATTATTATACTATGTAGTAGTATCACATAAAACACTATTTTAGCACCGATAGAGGTGGCTCAGCGTTGACACACGAGGCTCTAATTCGGGAGGTCCCGGTTCGATTACAATCATCTGCAATCCTGACTGAAGGTTTTTTCCGAGGGTTTCCTCAGTCGTAAAGGCGAATGCGGATGGGGTTGTGTCCAAGAAACATCACCGGACATTCCTTCCCAACTATTCAAACATGTCGTAACACGGTAACACACCTTTTTCTCGGAAGAGTGTGTGCAGTGTGCACTCGGGGATTCCTATGAAACATTATTGTACGTATTTAGCTGTTGCATTGTTGTAGGCATCAGGTACCAGATTATTAGTGAATTATGTTGTGGCTTCTTTTGCTGCTGCTTTCTTATGTTTGTTCTTTTTGTCCTCGAAGTGTCTAATGGCTTCGACAATTCTTCTTGGATCTCTAATATCCCATTTGACCAATCGTTTGGAATACTGCGGGTTCACTATCTCCGGCAGTAAACATTCCATATAAAACCTGGGGAAAACGATTTCACGTATGTAACATTTTTGTAAATCAACGTAAATGAACATTATAGCCTACTAAAGATCATGATTTGAAAGATATTTACGTACGTCTGCAGTTGAGTTGCCATGTTACGTCTCCAGAATTCATCGTCACGTTTAATTACCTCGTACACCATCCAGTTTCTGGTATAGACGACGAAGTAACAGGCCTTTCGTTTTGTTACGTGCAACTGACCCTGCACTTGATAAAAGTAGCACGGTTTTGCTTCAGCGTCAGCTTGCCGTCAACCACGTCACAGTAGGGTATCTGGAATTTTCATGAATATATCAATTTAACAATAGTTAATAATAATAATAATAATAATAATAATAATAATAATAATAATAATAATAATAATAATAATAATAATAATAATAATAATAATAATAATAATAATAATAATAATAATAATAATAATGATGATGTGAACATTGTTTAACTTTTTATTTTGGATGGCTTCAAAGGGGGTTAGGAAGTCTTCCACAGATATTGGGCATTTGACTTCCATGATATGGTCGTCGCCAACTAGACCATCTGAAATATATTTGCACATAGTTATTTCTATCTGACAGAGAGTGGACGTGAGTGGTGAACGGTGAACCATTGCGTTGAAAACCATGTATGCAAGTTTTCAATTTTCAATCCACAGTTGTCATAATTTAAATAATATTTGGTATTTTTATCTACTGTTATACTTTTCAATTTATACGACAATGCATATCATACTTTGTGCTAGATATAAGATTTGTATTATCTTTATTATTAATGTTATAATTAATATGGTATAATTAATATTAATCTTTATTATTTTATTAATAATGACCTACTTAATGAATTAACGTTTTACGGTACTTATTTTTCATTATTCTTTCAAAGCGACTCCTTACTATTACGATGAAATGATCATAAAAATATATTTTCCAACTCCAGCTCTTCCCCAAACGCCATTTCTATAAACTATGATACGTGGCTAGTATTCTGAGATAGCGACTGATTGATGAATCCTCTTACTGTAGGGGCAAACTCCCACTTTTTGACGTTCCTACGCGTCTGCATGTACGGCAGCATATTATATAATCATGAATCAAGGCAGAAACATTAACCATTATTTAGTGTGACGTCGGCTTCTTAGTTGCCAGCACAAACTGGAGAAGAAAAAAATATAGTAGTCATCAAGGCCGTACGCAGAAAATAATTTGGGGGGGAGGGGGGGATTACAATTTAAAAATCTAAAAATTGGATTTGTTGCGGTACCCTACAGTACTTAGTGTACAGTACCCTACTGGCGGGAGGGGGCGCGGAAGGGCCGACAATACTCCGTTTTCTAGTTTTGTTATATTAGTTATTACAAGTGTTTCACTCACCTAAGTAAGTATGGTGTAGAAAGTTGCATGTAGAGTATGGTGTTTTTGTTTTTGTTAGAGTAGTGTTATTATAAAACGGAATACGACAGGGCCAAGGCATATATTGAAATATGTTATTCTCGTCTTCTTGGCAGAAGAGTAATTTCGGGAGGGGGGGGGGGGTAGAACCCCCAAAACTCCCCCTGCGTACGGCCGTGGTTACTCGGCAAACCGTATGGTACGGGTGACAATCGTGATCTTTACGGAGCCGTAATCGTGCCGTATGTGGCAAAAAACCGTGATGTGTGAAAACGGCCTAAAAATATAAACATCGAGTATGCTTTATCATACAAACCCTTACCACAGATTATCTGTCTGTATTCTGTAGACTATATACGTCACAATAATAGATTATATTTACTTGATTTGGAGCCAATCTATTTTAAGAAATAAACTTATTGCCTTTTGGATCGCAATACGCACGTGCCGATAAAGGGTTCGAACAAAGATACTGGGTTCGAAACTCCCTCATTTGAAAGACAACCAATATCGAGTCATCGACCCGTTCTTATCATAACAGTGGAACAGTCCTCGGAGACCAGATGTAATTCTTTGGCAAGAGCGTCTGCGTATCTACAAACAACCCATTATCACAACCCGCCTAATGTACAGTCAGTGCGTTATCTTTGTTATAACACCACATTATGTGTAGGGGGCCTATTGGGATATGGACCCGGACCCGGCACACACCAAATCAAATTATTTATACAGTGGCTAACTAAAAATGTAAGAAACATAAAGAAAAAACAACATTGTTGACAGATATTGTGGCATAAAGTTGCCCACGCACCCAAAACATCATAGACATTCGGTCGGTCGGGAACCAATTGTTGCACTCTGGTGACGTCGGAGCGCTATGCGATATAGGTTGCACCCATAGGGACATGGGCAGACTTTAGTCTACCGTCATACGTTACCATTTAAATTAATAATAAAATATGATATATGAAATATAATAAAATATAAAATAAACAACCTTTTCCCAAATTGATTGATTGATTGATTGATTGATTGATTCTTGAGATACCAAAATTTGCACAGGGGGAATACTCCTGGGCCTGGATTCACAAAGATGCGTAACTCTAAGTTGTCCTATAAGTTAGGCAAATCCTAGCTAGATAAATCAAGATAAATCATGTCTAGGTATTAATACACATTCACAAATCAAATATTATTAGTTAAATTGTTCATATTTTACTATATTTTATCTTATTAACATTGCAGAACGACATATTGGTGATTTATATCACTAAGATTTGCCTAAACTAGGCCACGTCTTAGCACTTAGGCACCTTTGTGAATCTGGGCCCAGAATTCTAAATATTGGCGGTGGAGAGTACGGCTGGTAATTATAGCCTATTACCACACACATTTGCGTTTTGCAGAATGAATAATTATTAATTAGTAATACATTCACAAATTAACTGCGTAGGATATAATATAGCGTGTGGCATTGCTTTTGTGTAGCTCCAGGTTAGCAATGTGCTACATTGCGTTTTACATGTTTATATTGATTTTAAGCACAGAACTAAGTGGATTTATAATCAATGTAATAGTCAACGAATTGAGTACTTACTTTCGTTGCTGGTATATTCTGAAAGGATTGTTTTTGCCACTGCGGCGTTTCCTATGCGCACTTAGATACAAGCCTGTTTTTTTCCTTACTTACTGGTTTTCTTGCCACTTCCATCGTTACGCATAGACACACACTTCACTTCACACTTCACTCAACACTTCACAGTTCACAATAATTATAATAGATTAATTTTTCACTTTTCCGTAACGCAATCGATGATACATCGCGGGCAATGTGTCACTCGCACGTTCCACGCTCGCGTGTTCCCCCCACCACTCTCGAAGGCACAGTCTCTAGCTCCGCCCCGCCAAGCTTCGTTCACCGCTCGGACGGGCAGCCGCTAGGTCGAGAGACTAGCCGGTAGCCGAACTCGACTAACTCGACAGAAAATACGCCAAATATGACTGCGAATAGCCGTACATCTCAAACGATTACAGGCGATGTTTTGCGTGTATCTTCACCAAACTTTATATTTGAATACACGAAGATTACATCGGCACAGTTATGCTCACCGATTTTTATTTGGAATGATATATTTTATTATAAATGACTGCATGTTTGGAGTAATCTTATTCCAATGGGGGGTGATATATAAAAAATGTAAAACCTTATCTGACTAAAGGCAATCTTCTTCTAAATAATGCAAAAACATTCAAGTTAATAGCTCTAATCATTAAGAAGTTATGGTTCGAAACGTGGACGACTGCAAATACAGCCGGG
>OX246745.1:36599897-36679897 GCA_945910005.1 Isoperla grammatica
ATAATTACAGTATACACTGATAAAGATGTTGTAATCGTTAGGCGATTGATTAGTTTCCTTTACAAGACACTTCTTGGAAACATAGTTTTTGTCATTTTAGCGTAGGCGAGGGACATTATGGACATTCCTAGGATTTTACTGGGACACGTTGAGAATGAGCAAAGTGGGAGGAACCCACACCACGAGGAAGGGCCAGTGGTGGACCTGTGCAGCTACAAAAATGACGTTGATCCTGGGTCCTGGCTCAGAAACTATGAACACACGTTGCATTGCTGTCAGTGAAAAGGATAGGGTGCGACAGGGGTAGGCGTTAGGTTGCCATTTGGGCATCAGCAAAGAAAAAAAGAGAAAGAAATTATGAGTGAGATATTATTATACACAACACCCTCGTTGCAGGCACCGGTCACCACGAGGAGAAGGAACTACCTCGACTGGGTTTAATTGCTTGCAATGTAATATTATAATATTAGATGGAAAAGAACTACACAAGAAATTATATTAATGATCTGATTACAAATTTGTTTTTATTAATAAAACGATTTCAAAGTTTTAACTTACAAACAAGTAATAACAAGTACGAGTACACACAAAATACTAAAGGTTATTATCCCCGCTTATTATTAACAATATTAACAAGCGGAATGATTAAAATTAAAATCATACTCCAAAAATTGCTTCTCTCATTCTTCGATTGGATATTTATGATATTTATGATATTAATGTTGATGAGACGTTTGTAGAACGAATAATTTTTGAAGTCTCCGGTCACACGTCATCCCCCCCCCCCCCCCCCCCCCCCCCACCAAACCAACTCCCCCAGCAATGATCGCTTCTCTCAGAACGGATTGCCTATACATACTCAGCCCACTCGCAATCTCTTCCGCAGTCCGGGCAATTACTGATGAGTAGAGTACAGTTTTATATTTATAGAACTTATTTTAGAATTTTATCACATTTCCGTAAGTACAATTAAAATAAAACATGCTAAAATTGTGCCCGTATTCTCCTTCAAGTAAATTTTTTGAAGATGATTACGGACATCCCCTTCCACCCGTCTCACAGTTTACTTGTGCAGGCATAATACTATTTGTATGACTGCCTATACTACTGTTCATCCCGCCAACTTTATATTTCCACTTAGGGCAGCTCAGGCCTACTCAGTAGGCCTAGGTTCTATATCTAGGGTTAATATAAAATTTGTTTATGAACAAGCTCAATAACTTACATAGCCTAGGCCTAGAGATATCCAAAAGACAAACTCGTCATCTGAAATCCAGTTCCATGGGCAAGTTCGGTGCTGGAGATGAACTCAGATATTGGGATAATATGTAATAAACACCTTGCCAAATCGGCTGTCAGCAAGCTCACAACGCAGAACACACGAATAGAAAATCCTCTGAATGCCATCGCAACTGTTCGTAGTGGCCGGCCGATCAATCCCGCGGTTCTGATTGATGCATGTGGATATGGCTCAAATAAGCACTGACATTTATTCCAACCTCGTGGATATGGATCAAACAAGCACCGAGATAATCGACAGTAATAGAAAATTTCAACCAGAGATTGCGGAAATGGATTAAATACGCATTGACAATATGCAATACCATAACAACTAAAAAAAAGTGAAAAGTGGATATGGACGAAATAAGTACTAACACGACGATATATTTGATGTGACATAAGACACAAAGTAAAAAATCTGACCCCGCTGGGAATCGAACCCAGCTGGGCTATTCTCGAAATGTGAGCAGTGAGCACGTCATAGCTTATCACGTCAAACGAATCACCTGATCGAGTTACGAAGAATTTTTACCACGTCATGTGTTATAAATAGTTACTTTTATTACTTTCTCAAAACAACGCCGATCCGCCTCAAGGCTAATATAATTTATTTAGTACAAATGTGTTACAAATTGCTGGATAAACGTAAACACAAATTCTTAGCAATGTAGGAAGAAGGTTTTTCCCCTTTTTTCTCCATTTTTCAGCTGTAACAAAACTTCGTTGTTGGGGAGTTTTCGTCACTCCTACTTACAACTAAACCGCTCTTGTCGAGAGTTCAGCCTGTACCGACCTTATCGTGTGTGTTTACTTAAATAAATAACATCTATTAATAAATCTCTACCAGTGTTTCGTTCACGTATAGGAAAACCTTTAACCCAAGGATCCCAGCCCTCCGAAAAGTAAAATTTTTATTTATTGTAGTTACATTTTACTTTGTTGTATGCACCAGTTTTAATTATATAACAGTCTGCCGGATGCCGTTTTATCTGAAGTTTGTCATTTCTTGGTTGAGTGGTTACTGTGTTAGAGAATGTCATGTGTTGCGCTTTTGTTAGGTTGAGTGTCAATAGGTCCATATTGAGCCATTCGTAAATAAAATTCATGTGTGTGTTAAGAGTGTTCCAAAACATTACATAAATTAAAAAAGCTTCAGTGGTCATAATGGATTTCTACTGTTGACGTAAGTCATTGTCTTGTCACACCTGCAATATTGTGAAGAAAAGGGGTTGACTGAGCCCCAAGGCAGATGTTGTTGCCTTGATTGGCTTGGGGAGCGTAGCTGATGTTAAGCTAAGAGGCCCAGTTTTCCCCCAATCTTGACCCCGATCGATATGTTTGTAGGGTCATGGATCGATGCAGGGTTAACACCATTCAACAAACAGATTTCAATAACGAAGGTTACGTATATATTTTCTTAAACTTCTACCCTATTCGGTCATTCCGTAAACTGTTGCATCATGAGTATTTGTGCGTGGGTACGACTTAATTTAACGTAAGCAATCTATTAGATCCACATCCTACCCTTTTATGACGGCCTGGTACAGCAATCCAGCCAATCCACTGGTCCTGGCCCGCCCCTCGTTCGGTTCCCGGTACTGATCTTGTTGTCTTCCTTCTACTTCACTCTTCCGCTCTTGTGTGCTTAATCCTTTTCCATGCGTGGTCACTCACTCCTCGAGCCCCGGTTGATGTTTACTCCACGATGTTTAAACGAGAACTCCCCCGAGCCGGTCAATCTCTCTGTCTCCCTTCGACACTCCTGACGTCACCGCTCTTAAACCCCACCAAGACATAGATTTCGTTGGAAAAGCCTTTTCTTCTTTCTTCAAACTGTTTTCCCGCTCGAATCAGCCAATTAGCTCTCAGGACTTCCTCTCCCCTCTTCTCTAATTCAATCAAGTGGGGTCTGCCACCGTTGTGCAGTTTTGGTAAATCAAAGTCTACCTGACTAAGGTGTTCTCACGATACCCGTTCGTTGCCCGCTCCCGACGAAGTGTTGAAACCCTGACACATGCACATTCCGCGAGTACACTCAACTTGTGCATGCATCCTGTTAGGATTTCAACACATCCGGACACTGGCCAACAATTCATATTGATAGAACAGAAGAACATGAAATGTTCATATTCTTCACATGCCCGGCCCCCCAATGAACGATGACCTCATCGTTCGTATGCCCACGCACTCCCTGTGGCAGAATCCTCTTTAGACTTCGGGCACCTCTTCTACTCCATCCATCAACATGTTCATCGATTCGGCCGTTCCATCAGGCATAAGTATCTTCAATCAGTTTTCAGTAGTTTTATGTTAATAGTTGAACTTTAAATCGTACAGTCTCGGTCTTGCATGTTGATCTTCGCGTCTTCAAGCAGCATCTTCAAGCTTCCTGGACCAGTATCATAACCCAATCACCGTACCAAACCTATCCTATAAACGCAATACCCTAACACACCGTACCCACAATGCAACAATTTACGTCCGACTCTTACAGGCCGCTAAAACCCTAAATGAGAAACAAAGACTCATCCTATAGAAGTTCTACCTGAAGGGCAGAAACCCTAACGGCGACAAACGCCCTTGAAAACTCTAACCAGCTTGCACACAGGCGTAAAACCAAAGAGAAACAACAAGAGCATATTTAAAATTGCCTGTGTTATAATACCCACATAAAACAAAGAAAATTCCTACCTAACGAGTCTTTGTACAAACCAAAACTATAATAATTTCATTTTTTTTTGTCTTGTTTGAATGTCAGTCTTGATCCAAAAGAAAACGTAACCCTCGTGGTGTACAAGTGAGCTCGCCCTGGCAATTCCCTGGTGACGGCTCGATTCGCAGGCATGTACTGCGTCAAGTTGAAACGTCAGCGCGAGTGGACTGTGCCTGTAACATATAACAATCTTGCGCCAGTCACCAGTCAAGGTTACACACTCGTATCCAGCGAATTCCGCTGACGCAAGACAGAGCCACGAGGCTACGCACGTGTTACAACAAACGTAAACACAGCGTAACTGACAGCTGACATTTAGAAACACATGGTAATAGTTGCGGAGAAGACCAATAATTTCAAAACATCAATCATCGACTAAGTAACAAATATTATTATTTAATTTTAATATGTTCAGTAATGGAAATTTACCTCATAACAAATCATTTTAGTGAATAAATATTCAGAACCGCGAGAAAACAAACTCACACGAAATTGCATTTACTTATAAAGGAACTAAAAAAAAATTTCTTTACAACTAAAACCATGTATTTCCAACAGTTTAACATATTAATTAACATTAACAGAACCCAAAATAGATACTCTATATAAAACAATTGTGACCGCAAACGTCCTAATGTGACACTAGAGAGGTCAGCACAACGTATTCGAGACACATCATGTATGTATTTGCCAATGACCCTGAAGCGAGTCATCGGCAGGATCGGACGCCTTATCTGGTTGAAATACAAATTCTAAATTCATGGCACTAGGTGTACCAACAGCAGACTTTTTGCTACCCCTCCGTTCCAACCAATGTGCTGCCGAAGCCAACCGTTTTGCTTGTGACCGCCTGCGGCGCCAACATGCACACATATGTACACAAAATATAAGAATACCTACAAACAATGTCACTCCGAAAATGGCCGAAACAATTTCAAATAGTTCAAGTTCCAACTCACCCATGCGAAAAGCCTGGACGGGGCGAACCACGCACAACCCTAACAGATGAGGATTTCGAAACACTATTACCGCCACGATAATACACAGAACCCAAGTTATTATATCCACAGCAGATCCATGTAAGACCATGGAGTCAAATTTAGTCCAGTAGGTTGAGGCATTGAAGTTAGGAGCCAATACTCCCAAATCCCCTGGCACAGAGATGTTGAGATGCGGGGTACGCTCCATCCAGTTCTTATCAAGAAATTCCGAAACGTTATCAAAAACAGCACGAGAGGATAGTGATACGCGTCCACCTTCTGACAGATTCAATTTAGCCCAGCTGTTCGGCAAAATATGAGTCATCCCCATATGTACTGTCCCTTGTGCATCGCACGGGAACAACTCGCGCAGCAGTAAGTTGTTATTCAATGTCACTCTGCAGTCACATGGTACGTCGAGCTCTAGACTTCCTATGACAGTGACATTTGGAACCGGCACCTCTACCGAACGATGAAAACGGCACACAAACCGAAGTGTTCCACGCGCATGAGTCAAGGCATAGCGCTCTAGTCCCAATTGAGTGACCCGCACAGCGGTCCCAGAAACACACTGAAACGAGCATGTCCGAGTCAGTTCCTCGCTCATGGTCCCCATAAACAATAATCTTAAACATGAACCTGATTGCCGATCACGATTTCCCGTCACCATCCGAGGCAGAAGGCACAAAGAATCGACATGTGGTTGGCAATTTCGCAACGCACCCCCTGAAATCTCAGTAAGGACAAGTCCTGACACCGCAAAGAATGCCGGCTCGGTACGTATTTCACATGACTGTCCCTTCCAAGCAAAGGGAACAGGAATGGCCTCGAACAACCGCCAATTCATGCCTACCTCCCGGACAGGAACGCGAACAGTAACCAAGACTCTCGTCCCCGAGATTACACAGGTAGCGATATCCAAGGTGTAATAACGAGACATGCTAGCGGTTCCCAACACAAGCTCACGATCTTCTTTCAGCAGAGTAGTAGCCAATGTAACCAAATCAGCGCGTAAAATAGCAGGTGCCACTATAACAGACGGAATGCGACCGCTCTTACACGAATCGAGAATCTCCATACGTACTATTTGCTGTAAAATACGCATTTGGGTGGCGGTACCATGTAGCAACAGTAAGAGAGCCGAATGAGTAATCCTTTCCTCGTATCGTAATTCTTGCAATGTCTCATTCCTAAAGTTTTCAAAAATGCGTGATAAATTCCGCCGGGCCTCTCCGGCAGACTGCAGCACCGCCGCCATCCCCAAATCATACTGTCGTAACGCAAGTGTCATATTCTTCAATTGGTCGTGATTATCATGAATCGCCTTGTCGAGGTTCTCAGCGTATAACTTCAGCCCTTGTTCCGTATGAAACAACTCTTGCGTATCCTTTTTTGTAACGAGCGCGCAACACCATTTAAACATGTCTCCTAAAAAGGCCAACGCTCGTACCTGCCTCCCTCTTCCTTTAGCCACGCCAGAAGGTATATCTTACCCCACACTATCATCCAGTAATGATAATTGTGTTCCCACAACACCTTCAAAGGCAGAGAAAAGTCTCAACACATCACAATCATCGCCACGACTCTCATTGGCAGGACAAGCAGCCTCGATAACGGCGTCCACATCGAAACCAGAATTAGACAGTCCGGGCCACACACCCTCAACGTGATCGGAACAGCACCTTCGTACACCGTTGGTCCTATAACCTCCCCCCGGTGAAACCCCGGACATAACCTCTATGCCTGGTTTCATGATGGTGTGTGTCGCCGAAAATCTAACGGTCGCTGGATTAGAACTCACCCAAGACAGCAACCCGTACCATAGGAAGAACCCCAGCGCGAATCGTCGCCCGACGTAAACACCATTCCGAGCAGCGTTCTGCAAACTTGAGTGCTCCAACACCATGCTTGATTTCCAATGAAGAATCCTGTAGGAAGACAATCCATTCCATATATATTCCTTTTCTTCCCTTTCTCTACACTGTTGGTGTTACAGCAAAACAACTTATGTACGCTGACAATCGAGAGTAATCACCTATACCCCATGCCACGCAACATGAAACACGGATCCCTGGCCACCATCAAGAGAAGTAAACCCAAAACCACTCGCAAAACTCCCGCGAAAACGTACCGATGGAATGTCCAAACAAACCCTAAATGTACCACTTAACCTAAGTGCCAATGTCAGCACATAAATAAAGTAACTAAACAAACTGTGCGCGCGAATATATCAATCAGGCTGAAGGCCATAAGTCTACCTTAAACGTAAAGTAAATCTAAATTACAACATAACCAACAATGACATTCCATCGTAACCTCTACGCTGCACAAGCCCAAGATGACATAAACACCTAACACGTCATGACAGGGTGGCCACCCTAACACAACATATATCCGACCAAGGGAACCGCATAAAACAGGCTAGCGTGAACGGAGTATAGATCGCACTCCCTTTTTGCCAACGTCAAGTATCGGCCATACAATGCCCAAAAAGCCGTCGTCAGCATTCCACCGCACAGTATCCATGACATGTTTCCATATCATAGAAAAGAACAAAACTCTGCCAACAAGCAGATCCAATAAAACTCAACAAATCACGAGATCACTCATGTCCAAAGCAATCACCTCAAAACAAAAATAATGAGGAACAACAATTTTCCCCCCAAAATCCACCAAACATCAACCATTAACGACACCAGCAATATTGTGACCATTAAGTCACCAGATAGTCAAATCAACGAAATCATCTCGTACAATCACATCGCATAACGACCTCAATATTCAATAATTGTGACTATTAAGTCACCAAATAATAGTTATTTAAGTATAACTACATCCCAATTCCATATGTCCATATCACACGACCCCAATAATCAAGTATTGTGACCATAAAGTCACCTGAATTAATGTACCTTATCCATTCACATCGCGATTATCCCCGCTACCTCGGGCGATAACCTCTCATCCACCACACGCACAATTCACGTAAGAAATGTCGATTCATCACTTCAGTCCGAAGTTCACATCCGTTCGTCTTAGGGCGTACTAATCTCGGGCACGGACAATTCCACAGTGCATGAACCGACAGAATAAAAAAACAATTACAGTACCTATCTAAATAATAAAGTAGTATACAAAATATACAACACTCAAATTATGACGTATATATATAACAATAATAATTACTATCCTATTGCCAAGAATACAGTATAAACTAATCGTACGCCCCCCTAAACTACCACAGCAAGGCGATAGAGGAGGAATAGAAGGTTGAAGACCATAAACCTATGACATATATACAAAACGGTTTATTCTTTACAACTTAATGGACTTATAACTATCATGAGTTATTTACACCATCATCACCCAAATCCTAGCCAGCACATCAAGTATGACGTACATCTACCAGAAGTTTCTATCCGTCTTTCCTAGAACGAATGGACCGCAGGTACCAACAATAACTAAACAATCAAGTTATACACAAAATATACATTCATATCAAGCATCAAAATGACATATATACATCAATTATTACAATCCTAAGAATACACTTCATTCCTAACAAACTAATCAATTTACATTTAACATAAATTATACACATACAATCGTCATTCAGTTCGAATCCAGCGCAACACAGTACGATGACGTCACGCCTGCCATCCGTGCAGCGATAAACGTTATCAGTCCAGCAGAAACAGGCGCGTGCCGTTAGCCCGAGAGCGACCGAACGCTGCCGAGAATAACCGAAGCCTGAACTTTGATTACGGAGGAGGAAAGACGCCAGCCCGGCGATCGAGCGTCCAAGTCCCGCGAAGCCAATGAGTCTCGGACTAGAGCAATGCTGCATCCATCCAGGAATCGAACCAACGACCCGACGTTCCCCGTCCACACCTTCCAGGTGATCATACACTGGCCCCAAGAGGCATTCAGGGTGTAAACCCCTACATTCAGTGCACAACACACCCTTTCAGTGTAAACGTATACCGTCACTGCATTCCACACTACTACAATCCTAATTTGTAACTATAAAACTATATTTTTTTTTTTTTTATTTTTTTTTTTTTTTAACCATACAATTAATCAACCAATGTTCCAACCATTCATGTTTCCGGCCAGGGTAAACGCCATTCCTCAGGATCGTACCAAGGCTTAATTCTCGAAACATGAACGATATCTTCTGACCATTTATTATTCAATTTCAGTCGTATTCGATAGTTCAAGTCGGACAACTTTTCCAAAATAGGGAAAGGGCCCAACCATCTATGAATAAACTTTTCCACTTTTCCCACTTTGCGAATCGGGAAATAAACCTTTACATAATCACCCACTTCAAACTCAACATGCCTACGCCCTTTGTCATATCTTAACTTCTGCTTACCCTGTTCGATCTGAATAACATCCAAAACTTTCTGCCTGGCTTCCTGAAGCATCGCTATACGTGCCGCACTATCCACTCCCATCTGTAGTTCCGGTTGGACACCTGCATCGATAGGAAGGGTGGGCTCCCTCCCGTAGACCAAATAAAACGGGGTACGTTTTGTCGTAGCTTGTACCGAAACATTATAGGAAAAAGTGCACAAAGCAACATATTCGTCCCAATTATCGTGATGAGAATTAACAAAGAATGACAAGAGAGTGCCCAGAGTGCCGTTGAAGTGCTCGTCCAAGCCATTCGTGCTAGGTCTGTACGAAGAGGTGTACAAAGAGCGAACCCCCAACCCGCGTACAATTTCTGAAACAAGACTTCCCCGAAAAACTGCTCCCCTATCACTCAAAATCATCCTCGGACACGAGTGTTGACAGATGACATGTTCAACAATGAAGTTTGCGACGTCATTAGCGCCCCCCGAGGGAATAGCTTTAGCTATGGCCCACTTCGTAGCGTAATCAGTCGCTGTTACGATATACTTCATGTGGGTTTTAGTGAGCTTTAGAGGACCCATAATATCCACCCCGATCATATCAAATGGATTTCCTACTGGAATTGATTGCAGCAACCCTGCAGGTTTAAGTTTAGGACTTTTCTTCGACTGGCAATCACCACAACTTTTCACATACCTCGCCACCTCTGTACACATACCATCCCAATAAAACCGTGTTTTCAACTTGGCATATGTTTTCATAAACCCAAGATGACTACCCCCTCCAGGACTGTCGTGGCAATCATACATCACTTCAACCTTAAGATTGTCTGGAACAACAAGCAACTTAGTAGGTCCATTCGGGACAAAGTTTTTCTTAAAAAGCGCCCCATTTACCATAACGTAACTCCGTGATTGACGTTGGACCCTAGAAGAAGCCTGTTCAGGATTCAATATGGCGTCCATCAACTCAGCAAGCCTAGGATCTTGTTTTTGAGCGTTAGCCATTTCCTCCACTTGAATAGGCAAAGTCATGATTTCCATTTCTCCCTCTATATCCCCTGGCTCAGGACCATCTTTAGGTAACAACCGTGACATACAGTCTGCATCCAGGTGTTGTTTGCCAGACTTATACACGATTTCCATGTCATAGTCCATCAAAAAGATAGTCCACCTAGCTAAACGACCACTCCTTGCACTGCTTTTACGCAAGTAGCAAAGTCCACAATGGTCTGTGACGAGTTGGAACTGTCTACCATATATGAAATGACGAAACTGCTTAAGGGCATAGACGACCCCCAATAATTCGAGTTCGGAGACCCCATAGTTCGCTTCTGCGGACGTAACACGGCGCGAGCTATAACCGATCGGATGCCATTCCGAATCAAATTGCTGCAGAATAATAGCGCCCAACCCCTCTCTAGATGCATCTGTCCTGATTTGAGTAGGAGCATCGCCTGAATAGTGTCTTAACACAGGGGCTGAGACCAACTTTGATTGTAAAGTTCTAAAGGCCGTCTCTTGTTCATCATTCCAAGCAAATCGAACATTTTTCTTCGTTAAGGCCGTAAGGGGCGCACAAATACGGGCATAGTCCTGTATAAACTTCCTGTAATATGAAGTTAGTCCAATGAAAGATCGTACTTGTTTGACTGTGGTAGGTACTGGAAAATCTAAAACTGCCTGAACCGTATCTGGGTTAGGAGAAACTCCCATAGCATTAACCACGTGCCCCAGAATCGGAATTTCCCCAAATCCGAAAGAACACTTTTCCGGATTCAACGTCATGTTAGCATTCCTGAATCTCTCAAGCACCATCCTTAGTCTGTTTAAATGGTCATCAAAGCTCTCGCCTGGGACTAAGATGTCATCAAGATATACGAGACAATGAGTATATAAGAGACCCCTTAGAACTTTATCCATTGCGCTCTGGAATAGGGCTGGCGCCGTAGAGATTCCGAATGGCAGTCGCTCAAACGAGAACAAACCCACACAGGTGGAGAAACTACATATTTCCTTAGCACGAGGCGTAAGCCCCAGCTGCCAAAATCCTGACTGAAGATCTAGGGAAGTGAATACAGTACAGCCATTAAGACAGGCTAACAGACTGTCAGCATTAGCACTAGGGTAACTATAACCCTTAATTTGTAAATTGACCTTCCTGAAATCCACCACCAGTCTTAGTTTACCATTCTTCTTCTTCACCAAGCATATTGGACTCGCCCACTCAGACATGGAAGGAGAGATGATACCAGCTTTAAGCATATCATTAATATGTTCAACAATGGCCTCCCTCTCTCCCGCACTCATACGATAGGGCTGCATACGTACCGGCTTGGGATCTTTTAATTCAATGTCACAATCACCAATATTAGCTTTGCCAATCAATTCCGACGACCATGCAAAAACATCATGAAATGACGTCAACAGTTCTAGCAACTTGTCACGTTCAATGTCCGGCATGTCCTCATTCACATGAAGTGACGCAATATCAGCCGGAACATTCCGTTGAGATAACCGAGTGCGCCTACCGTAATTCATAACATCGGTTTCTATTGTCAGCATATCGGCGGCACTCGTCTCCAGGCTGTCTACGCTCGCTATCTGCTGAGGCAAAATGGCCGCTACACTCGCATCACATGAGTCCGGGACCTCCAGCGCATGTTCCGTATGTATAGCAACCAATTCCGCGTCTTCAACCTCCCCTAATACCGAACCCTTGTACACACATACTGGGAGCGATGAAAAATTAGCTACCGGTAAGACTCCACACATTGTAAATGACAGCATCATTGGGGGAATAATCAACCCCTTACGTTCCATCCAAGTCACCCTAGGTTCAAAGACTGCGACCTCATACGGAAGACCTCCTTCTACTGAGAATTCTATCTGACCCATCATGCCTGGACCAATAACAACTTCGCTGGAAGCTTTCAACAGCAAGGGCTCAGTTTCCGTGAGATCTATAGAGAATAAGTAATTGTCCGACTCCCCCTCCCCTGAAGAGGAAAGTATTGGAGCCTGATCGACAACGTTCGGTATATCCAATCCACTAAATTTAACAGTCACATCAACATCCATTCCGTGCATGGACACGGTACCATTACAATAATCTATAACAACCTTATATGTTACACAAAAATCACATCCAAGTAAACATTTAACGGACAGTCCTTCAACCACAATAAAGTCCATAGGGAAGGCAGTTCCTGCTATTACCAAACCAATTCCACAGACGCGACCAACCACCCTTAAAATTGAGTTATCTGCCGTACGTAATAACAACCCGTTCACCGGGCTTAACTCCAAATGCCGGACCAAATCCGCGCTAATGCAGGATACCCCCGCCCCCGAATCCACAAGGGAGGAAAATACTTCCCCTCCCAGACTCACAGGAATCCTCAAATATCCCCACGTACGGTTCACCATAACATCAACTATTTGAGTAGCCAAGTCCGTCTCCCCATCAGGAACAATAACGTCCTCTGCCATTCCCTGGGCACTATTTACATCCCCTTGATAATCAACAACTTCTTCCTCTACAGGAACCTCTACGACAACATCAACAGACTCCTGCAATATCACAGCCATAATTTCCGGAATACGTCGCAAAACTTTTGCTCTATGCCGGACAGCCGCCCTCCTAATGAAACATTTCTGTTTCTTATGCCCCACACGAAAACATGCAAAACACCTACCCTTAAAACTAAACTCTTGAACATTCCTTCCTTCCTCAACCAAAGAGACTCTATCGTCTAACACCGGAGACGTCTCGCACCCCGGCGAGTAACTCAGTTTCCCGTATTAGGGGTAGACGTTGAGGGTTGCTGCTCGGGCTGCGACTCACCGACCAGTCCATTTCCTGCCTGCAGAGCTTTCAATTGCAGACAATCCCTCATAAAATGCCCAGGCTTCTTACAGAAATAATATACGTAGTCAATAATAACAATAATAACAATGGCGGCTAAGGAGGTAGGACGACGTGTTGTGCTCTGCGATGTTTGTAGGTTGAATATTGGGAAGAGAACTAGCTCGGTTGCTTGCAATCAATCTTGCGGCCTTTTTGCCCACTCCAAGTGTGTAATTAGTTTAAGTTCGTCCGATTGTGGTGATTCAGAAACATCAAGTTGGGTTTGTGATCCATGCAAGCATGGCACTGGCAGCGAAATATTTGAGGTTAAGGATGACGGAAATAGTCCTAGCCGGGAACGCAATCGCTGTGAAACTCGCGAAGTCCGTGGAAAAAACAGCATGAAATCCAGTCAAGAGCCTGACAATGCTAGGCCTACCGACGCCAAAACACATAAGATGTTAGCTGACATACAGAGATCGCTAAATTTCTTGGCGGCCAAGTACGACGAGCTGTTGGACCTCAACAAGTCACTCCAGAACAAGATTGAACGTCTTCTGGGAGAAGTAGCAACTTGCCAAAGCGAAAACAAACAATTGAAAGAAGATAACGTGAATCTTCGAGACAAGGTAAATAGGTTAGAGCAGTACTCTAAGAGCTTCAACGTTGAAATCAGTGGAGTCTCTGTCATCCCAGGCGAAGATACATATGCTATCGTTGGAAGAATTGGACATGCCTTGGGAATGGTTCTCGACGCAAATGAAGTTGAGTACTGCCATCGCGGATACCAGCCCAAACTCCATGCAGGACCTCCAAAAACCCCGGTGATACAAGTAAAACTCTACTCGAGGAGATGTAAGGATCTCATCTTCCAAAAAGCAAAACAACACCCAGGACTAAAAGCAAGCGACATCGGACTGCAAGGTGGTTCTCGTATTTACATAAACGAACACCTGACCAAAGACAATAAACAGCTTTTTTGGTTAGCCAGAAATGTGAAACGTCACAACTATAAATTCGTTTGGGTAAAAAATGGAAGAATATTTATCCGAAAGGATGAACAGTCTCCAGTTATTCATGTAAGCAAACCATCAGATATCCCCCTAGGCTAGTATGGTAATAATTAGGCCTAGACCAATTGACCTCCAAAATTCAAATTAGTGAAATGGCATACAATTTCCACAGTAGTTTTATTGATAGCCTTAAATTTAAAAATGATATATTCAAAGATAACACTGAAGTATCTGCAGCATTTGGAATAAACAAGCCCTTTTTGCTAAAATGTCTACATCTAAACATTCAAGGTATTCATAATCACTTCGACCAATTCACAATTTTTCTTAAAGATATTAATACTAACCCCGATATAATTATTCTAACAGAAATCCAATTAACCACCAATACCCCATACTATATACCCGGATTTACCCAACATTTTATTCAAAATAAAAACTCTACATATGATAGTATAATGATATACATAAATTCCAATTTAAAAAATGTTGCACTAACTAATATCGAGCCAACGTTCCTAGTTAACGGCACAATCATACATCTAGTTATAAATAACGAAACATATAAAATACTAGCCTTATATAGATCCCCCTCAACTACCATTAAGCGATTTAATGATGAGCTAGAATCACTTCTTGCGAAAATAAACAATGCAAAACACCAAATAGTAATAGGTGATACTAATATTAACATTGGCGTAATTTCGGCTGATGAGGAAAGCTCACTAACCACAGCCCAACTCACATATTTAAATATCCTACATAGCAATGGTTTCGATTCATATATAAACTCGACTACTAGAGAAACTTTCCACAGTCAAACCTGCATAGATCATATTTTTGTTAAAACATCTACTTCCAGCAATCTGATCACTGGAGTTGCACACAACCGGATATCAGATCATTACCCAATCTTTCTTGGATGGAAAAAGCAAATACAAACGTTAGAACAAATGTCTGAGAAACAATGTAGGCCAACTACAAAACATATTAACTTGGACTCACTTACGTCAGCACTGGAAAGTGAAACATGGACCAACACTTACTTAGATAATGTAAATACTGCTACTGATAACTTCATGGCTACAATATTGCATCATATTAATAATAATACTACCACTAAAATTTCAAAACAGAAACCATATCTCAAAAAACTCTCCCCCTGGATAACAAATGGTATTATCAATAGCATCAAAACTAGAGACAAACTCTTTACAAAAGTCAAGAAACATAAAACATTCTGTCTTCTAAACAATATTCCAGTAAACAATGATTTAATTCAAAGATACAAATTATATAGGAACTTAGTAAATTCATTAATTAAAAGATGTAAACAAAATTACTATCGCAACAAAATAATTAAGTCATCCTCAAATTGTAAAGAATTGTGGCAAACCATCAATGAAATAACAAACAGAAAATCTAAAGAAAACAGTACTATTAAAGTAATAAATAAGGGAGGTGAAACATTTCAAGATCCTAAAGATATAGCTGATGAGATGGTAAAATACTTCACAAATATTGGTATAGATTTAAAAAATAAAATTAAAACAAGTGCAATTAACAGAAACAACAGTAGCCTATCCCAACATCACTGTGAAACAAGTAGGCCTACCCCCAAACTAAAAGCACTATCCCCAACTAATATAATTGAAATAAGCACATACATAGATGAACTTAAAACAAACTCAGCCGGTGGGCATGATGGCATAAACACTCTTACAATTAAGTCAATCAAACATCACATACTACAACCCTTACATCACATCATAAATTTATCTCTATCAACAGGAATATTTCCTGATTACTTTAAAACAGCAATTATTACACCAATACATAAAGAAGGAGAAAAAACTGACGTAGGAAATTACAGACCAATATCACTAACGACACATTTCGCAAAAATTTTAGAAAAATGCATCAAACGGAGGCTAATGGATTTCGTCACTCAAAATAATTTAGTATCCCAACAACAATTCGGATTCCTTCCAAAACTGGGAACCCAAGATGCAATTGCCGATTTAACCTCTTTTATAAACGATTCTCTTGACAAATCCAGTAAAACAATAGCCATATTTTTAGACCTAAAGAAGGCGTTCGATACAGTTGACCATAAAGTTTTAATTGAAAAAATTGCAGGTTATGGAATTGGTGATAAAGCACTCCTATTAATGGATAGTTTTCTCTCAAAAAGAACGCAGAAAGTAAAGATAAATAATACACTAAGTGCCCCTTATGAAATTAAAATAGGGGTGCCTCAAGGCACCGTCTTGGGACCAATTTTATTCCTACTTTATATCAATGAGCTTTGTAATCTTGGTCCGCAAATAAGAATAAAAATCATATCGTACGCTGATGATACTGTGCTTCTTATTTCGGAATCAAGTTGGGAGAAAGCCTTTAGAAAGGCAAACTCTGCTCTAAGCTCAGTTGCTACTTGCTTAAGAAAAAACTACCTTACGCTCAATGAGAAGAAAACGGTATATATGACTTTCTCGCACAATTTGAAGGGTCAACCACAAAGTAACTTATACTCAATTGTGTTACATAAGTCGGCATGCATGCTCTCACAGGCCTCATGTAACTGTACGGTACTGACTAATGTACAAGCATTCAAGTATCTGGGTATTACCATAGATAACTACCTCAAGTGGAATTATCATACTAGCAAAGTGCGAAAAAGAATGCAGTCTTTAATATACATATTTTACCGTCTGAGGCACATACTGAGCTTTCCTATACTAAAAATCGTTTACACATCCATAGTCCAATCGGTTTTAGCGTATGGAATCATTGGATGGGGAGCTTTACTAAAAACTCACTTGTCCGCACTTAGCATCTCTCAAAAATACATATTAAAAGTTATGTCAAAAAAACCTAAAGACTTCTCCACAGATGCACTGTTTACTCTGACAGATGTGCTGGATATACGCCAACTCTATATCAAAACTGTTCTAGTGTACATATTTAATAATCAACATAAATTCACCTCTTTAGCCCAGTCATATAAAACACACAACTACATATCATCAACTAGACAACAATATAACCAAAATTTAGTAATACCACGAAAGAGGACACAACTGGGACAAAGACATTTTAGTTATATTGGCCCACGCAGTTTTAACCTGCTAGACAATGTAACAAAAACTTCAACCTCGCTATATCAATTTAAACATAGAGTAAAAGACTGGCTTAAAATCAAAGATAGAAGATACTTTGAAAATATTATAAACTTATTAGCTGACCCTTAAGTAGATGTAAGCAAACTCCTTTATAACTGAGACTGAGAATTGATAATGTATCATTAGCCAATTATTATTAATATTATTATTTTATGTTGTTCTCAATATTTTTCTGTATTCTCATTTTATGACTATCTATATTTGCATATTTGCATATTCACATATTATCTTATTTTTACTTTGTACCGTATTCTTACTTCTTATTTTTATACAGTGAAACTTCTTTATAACAAACGTCTTTATAACAAAATGTCCCAAAGGCTCTTCATGTTAAGGTGCCATCTGTGTAAAGATATTTTCTTTACAACATAATAATAATCTGGTCGATCCCAAAGAGTTCGTTGCAAAAAGGTTTTACTGTATATCACTGTATATCATTATTATTCTACTTCTAATTCATTTCATTTTGTGACTTTTCCCTTTTGTACTTGATTCTTATTTCAACAAATTCTGAGTTTATGATTACGATATTATATTTTTTCATATTCACATATCTTATTTTTTTTCTTTGTATTCTTATTCCTTACTTTTATGTATCATCATTACTAGTCCATACTAGTTCATATATTGCATCATATTTTATTTTATATCATTGTACTTATATTTTTAAGTTGAGCCAATTCATAGGCTCTTTTAGCTTTAGTTCTAGCTTAGTTAGTAGTTGTTAGTTTGTATTGTGTACTTCACATACTTAGATGTATGTACGTTATGTATGTATTTTTATTTTTTCACAATTTAATCGTCCTGCCTCCTACAGCACAATTAACATAAAAACTGCCTACGCACAAATCCCTTGGGATTTTGTAGGCTTCCTACTGTTTTTTCTTGTTTGTATCTAACTATTTATGTCTGTAAAATTACCATCAACAGTACGAATAAAAATACATCTGAATCTGAATCTGAAAACACACTGCTCGTCCATCTACCCCACGTTGATTACCACGTGCATATCCACGCTGATAACCCCCATAGCCGTGAATCATCCCTTGCTGCTGTTGTGGCTGCTGTTGTTGCTGCTGCTGATATGGCTGCTGTTGTTGCTGCTGCTGATATGGCTGCTGTTGTTGCTGCTGCTGATATGTCTGCTGTTGTTGCTGCTGCTGATATGGCTGCTGTTGTTGCTGCTGCTGATGTGACTGCTGTTGTTGCTGCTGCTGATATGGCTGCTGTTGTTGCTGCTGCTGATGTTGTTGCCAACAACACCCACACTGTTGACCACCCCCCATCACCGGTTGAGACGCAGAGAACCCCTGCTGCTCACGAGCGCCCTTCTGCTGCATAAGGCCAGTCTGCACCTTCTCCAATAACTCCACTTTTGCCACCAGGGCTGTCATTGCTTTTAATAACTCAGCGACAGCACCACTTTCCGCCAACACGGGGTTACTCGGAGTCCCCTGCCCCTTAGGGCGCTCAACGTAGACAGGCGCAACCACCGGTTGCATATTCCCCCACGCTGCACCACTCTTCCTCAACTGCTCAACGTCACCCAATTCATCTAAAAGTTTATCGACATTAACAAAAGTCATATGTCTTATCGCCTCCGCCAAGTCAGGGCGCAACCCCCGAATAACCCACTGAACCCGCTCCCCGTTGGACATCGTAGGGTTCACTTTGTCCATCAATTTAACCCTGGCAAAAGCGTAATCATATACACTTTCACCCATGCGTTGAAGTCGTGCACACAACAACCCCATCCAATACTGTAAATCACCCTTCTTGACTCCCCAAGTCTTAACGAAGTGGGCCTTTACATCTGACCACAGCAATGGTTGCACAGACCCGTCTGCTAGCACAGGAGCTTCCGCCAACCTTCTCGCATCCAACGCCGAATACCAATCTGCCTGCCCCCCTGACAAGTAGGACGGCAAAGCCTTCAATTTTTTGTCATCCGACCACGAGTTCACATCACCAGCCCTATCAAAATCTGCAATCCATAATTCCGCATCATCCTCACCTGGCCGAAATGTGTTTAACCGAACCAATCCACCCCCGCTTCCCTGTGGCTGAGCCATACTAGATGTAACTTGTATCTCACCCCTCAAGTCTGCTTCGTCGTCTGAACTATCTCCTGGAAGAGGTGTTAGTAAAGCTTCATCCACGATATCACCACTCTCAAGTCTTTGCCGACGATGACACCACTCCAACAATCTCTCTGCAGGAGAAAGCCTTTCACTGGTATTAGGCACGCCCAAATTTCGAAGCGACGCTCGCAACGCCCGATCAGATGGAACCTCACTCATAGAGGAAAACCTAGCATCAAGACAAACCTACACCGCCAACAATACATCAACGTTCGAAAAACAACTCACTTGCCTGTACACAACTAAAATCCATAAAGACACCCTCAACGCAATGCATAGCATTATTAAAATCCAAAATCCAAACAAAAAACAAAAAAAACGTGGCACATAACACATTCACCCTAACATCATCATCACACCACGTGCTAACTCCTGACCAATTAGAACAACATCGCCACCCACGCACCCTCGCAACAGTGTCTGACCCAAAATACAACACAACAGTACATGTATCAAAACGCGTAACCCGTTCCTACAACCATAATTTTGTAATCACACCTGCATAAATCCATAATACTTATGGTATTACAACCCTACAAAACCGGCGACCTCCACCATGTGAAGAAAAGGGGTTGACTGAGCCCCAAGGCAGATGTTGTTGCCTTGATTGGCTTGGGGAGCGTAGCTGATGTTAAGCTAAGAGGCCCAGTTTTCCCCCAATCTTGACCCCGATCGATATGTTTGTAGGGTCATGGATCGATGCAGGGTTAACACCATTCAACAAACAGATTTCAATAACGAAGGTTACGTATATATTTTCTTAAACTTCTACCCTATTCGGTCATTCCGTAAACTGTTGCATCATGAGTATGCGTGCGTGGGTACGACTTAATTTAACGTAAGCAATCTATTAGATCCACATCCTACCCTTTTATGACGGCCTGGTACAGCAATCCAGCCAATCCACTGGTCCTGGCCCGCCCCTCGTTCGGTTCCCGGTACTGATCTTGTTGTCTTCCTTCTACTTCACTCTTCCGCTCTTGTGTGCTTAATCCTTTTCCATGCGTGGTCACTCACTCCTCGAGCCCCGGTTGATGTTTACTCCACGATGTTTAAACGAGAACTCCCCCGAGCCGGTCAATCTCTCTGTCTCCCTTCGACACTCCTGACGTCACCGCTCTTAAACCCCACCAAGACATAGATTTCGTTGGAAAAGCCTTTTCTTCTTTCTTCAAACTGTTTTCCCGCTCGAATCAGCCAATTAGCTCTCAGGACTTCCTCTCCCCTCTTCTCTAATTCAATCAAGTGGGGTCTGCCACCGTTGTGCAGTTTTGGTAAATCAAAGTCTACCTGACTAAGGTGTTCTCACGATACCCGTTCGTTGCCCGCTCCCGACGAAGTGTTGAAACCCTGACACATGCACATTCCGCGAGTACACTCAACTTGTGCATGCATCCTGTTAGGATTTCAACACATCCGGACACTGGCCAACAACTCATATTGATAGAACAGAAGAACATGAAATGTTCATATTCTTCACAATATCATGGGTTCATTCTTACCTAGTTCGGTGCTCTGATAAATTTGTATTAGATACTGTAAAGCTACAATGATGATTTGAGAAATGGAGCTGAACGTCTAATTAATCATACCATAAAGACTATAGATAACATGTTGTTAAAAGTCTTACTAAATGTTAGTTACATCTGTTAAAAAATTTAATGAAATAAATTAAAACCTGAAATTTTTTTATATTTCAAAGGGGTTTCATATAATTTCATGAAACCTTACTTTACTATAAATGCGATTATTCATTAACGGTGTGCGTCGCCAAAAAGGTTCTAGTTTTTATACCTGCTCGCGGGAGGGATTGTTCAGTCTGAGATAGGACGTTGAAGGTGACACTACGTCCGTTTCTTTCATGCTCTTCCCGGGGTTGTTCGTGATCACATTTAGTACTGTTGGACGGCGAGTGGGAGTCACAGAAAGCTAATACTGACTGGTAGAGCCCTGGCACGGGCTCTGATCACGATAATATTTCCAGGCCGGGCCTACGTATCTACAAACAAAGCGTGATATTTTCGGGCTTTTATATTGACAAATATTTGAGTTGAGTGAACTACATATGTTCGTAAATAAAAACCAGCAGCTTTTGTCGAAGTACTAACAAAAGGTCATTTACTCCATAACCATTATTTCGACTTTAATTCTTCATTGCGAATAAATTAATAGCAGCTGATCAGGTGGCGGGGAGGGGGGAGGTGCGGGTTGATTTACACTGCACCCGGGCTCGGGCCTTGCCTGGGCTTCGATTATTTACTGGATTACTCGATACGGGCAGGGGCCGGGCCTTTACAAATATGCCCGTTGGGACCTCTACAACACGGGCTCGGGCTTGGCGTCGATAAGATTATTTTGACGGAACCGGGCCAACTTATAATGTACCTATGACCAAAGTGGACTATTTTAGGTATGTTCAAAAATATTTTTTGAACCCAATTTCGCCGAAAACAAAAACTTGCAGTGTTGTGGAAATAGTGTATACAATTACAAATATTTGTCAAACAATGTTGTAAGCTACACCATTGTCAACCATTTATTTCCTATATTGTACAATTTCTCTAAAATCTATGTATTCACTTTTTCTGTATTATCGTCTAGCTAGTGCACTATGCCGCATAGGGATAAGGGCATACAAATACATCACGACTATGTATACTGTAAATGTAATAATTTGTAAAACAAACAATAAACAAAACCAAACAAACAATCAAACAAACAAGTTGAAAACGTTCACGTAGCCTTAGATCATAATTTGATTTCTATCTTATTCTTCATGGTAAAATAGGTTTACAGGTGGTTCCCACGTGCGTTGTCACACGAGAGAGAGAGAGAGAGAGAGAGAGAGAGAGTTTACTGGCAGGTGTTTGGTCATCCTGGGCCACTGGCATAGACAAGCTGGACCCAACCTTGTCCGCCGAAACTACTATTAGTGGTGTGCCGAGACAGGGGGACGGGGAGACTGTAAAACGCAGAAGTAGCTTTTGTAACTTTTCCTTTTCAGGAAAACGACAATACGTAGACACAGTGGTTAGGTTATTTTGTATTCATGGTTCATTTTAGAATTGACGATCTGTATTTACCGACAATAAAAAGTAATGTATTTACTTTCGCCAGTATTGTATTGTATCAAAGGTCAATTAGTATATATATCGCAATTTATTTCAATATTATTATTAATATACAATACATACATTTTATTATTATTATTATTATTATTATTATTATTATTATTATTATTATTATTATTATTATTATTATTATTATTATTATTATCATTATGACTATCATTATTATTATTATTATCATTATCATTTATTATAGTATCATTATTACTATTATTAGGGGCGATATTATTATGAACTTCGAATACATTTGTAATCTAAATTTAATATATTTTGTATATGCGTCAACGTATGCCCCCCCCCCCCCCCCATTGTTATGAGTGTCTTACCTTTTTCACGCATTTATTTTTCCACATGCATAATGGTTCATAGGGTTTTTGTAATATTTCCTTCATTACCGTATATAATTCATGAATCATAATCACCTGGGATAACATGATTTTCATTATAAAATATTATAGGCCTACCTCTAATATTTCCTCTACAGTGGGTCAGTGGCTTAGTTGAGAACAGGAAAATCAGTCGATCTTTCGTTGATCTTGACATTTGATCATGATGTACACCCCACTACTTGGCTAGCACAAACACGAGATGAAATCCCTGAATTCATTACCGGAAGCCATAACAGAAGTTCAAACGTTGGGTGTGTAATTCACACCCAACGTTTCAACCATGCACATATTTCTTGGAAACCCAACATCTACTCTTTTAGTAAAATAATAGTCGTCCACACAACAAACAAACGATTACATTTGATAACTTCTTGACAGTTCGGAAAATTGAAAACAATTTCAAGGAAACTGCGGTTACTTTCGATAATCCTCCTCTTCCTGTTCTAAAGACCCCCAATACGAACCCAACCCTGCCATTGGAATGAAACCCGCTTCATAAATTCCAGGAAATCGTCATAAACACCCGGTCATATCTAGAATGTTAGCTTTTTGGCATGTTGTGGTGAACAAGAAAGAATTGCATTCGTGGTCTGACCGATAACCAGGCAACACGTCGTCCCGTGCATAACTCGACTCTACAGTGTAGTGTGTTCATTGTGTTCATATATTGGCTGGTTATTACGAATAATTGATTTGTTAAAATGTTATGTTGTGTGTAATCAAATATTGCTACTAACATAACACGTATACGCCAAATTCTTTGTAAAATGTAGTGCAACGATACATATTATACAGTTTTAGTTTGTGTTAATCTTAGTATAAAGCATACATGTACCTTATATAAAATGGGTCGTAAAAGGGCGTATGTGCCAAAGCGAAGTAAACTGTCTAAAATACGAAGGCAAGGCAGGTATGCCGTGCTTGCTAGATCAATGTTGGAAAACCCAATCGATTTGGACGAAAATGCCGGTGAAGTCCGTAACCGAAACAGAAATAGATTCCGATGAAGATACTCCACAACCACTTGTAATGTAATCAGTAATAGCAAATCGATGCCCCCTTTGAAAGATCTAATTGGCAAGTAAGAGTTGTATGGTATGGTATGGTTTACTAGGAAAACGCTCTGTTTGACGCGTTGATAAGCGAGCGCGTCAATATCTACGAACTTTCTGGCGAAAAGTTTTCAATGCTAATACGAACAACAATTAACAACAATTCAAGAATGCGCATTGCAAAAATTGTTCTTATTTCCATGGCTATTATACTTTCCGACATTGTTGGCTATTATACTTTCCGACATTGTTGTATGCAGTGCAATGTGCGTTGCTAAGAATTTTCGTGGTCATGTTTCAACACGGTCCGCCACCGTTACTAACAGTTATTGACAGCAATAGAAATGTAATTTCTGCCTCTAATACGTATTGGATCGTGTTTACATTAGTATATTCGTGACCGGACAAAAATTTACTATAAGATAGCCACCTCACATTTTGCCGTTACTGCGTATTAGAAAAATATTTTCGAGTAACTTTCGTGTTACTTTGCTAATATTTATTAGATCGCCATTACATTAACATATTCGTGATCAGAAAAAACTGTAGAAAAATCTGGCTATCTCACATTTCGCCTCCATTTGGTTTCAGAAAAATATTTTGCAGTAACTATGGTGTAACTTTGTAACTTTTCGAACGATTTTGCCTCAAAACTATACACCTTCAATCCACATCAAGGCTTGTGGATGGTCCAAATTTCAAGTTGATCGGACTTTCCGTTCGACCGCTGGGATGAATGCTGGGATGAGTACAAATCGGCCACGACCGTACATAGCATCCACAGTTCGGTTTGGAAAAATAATGTGGACAGTGATATATAATAAAGTAGTTCTAAGTAGATTTTAATAAGGTAAACACATGGAAATACTTGACATTTGTTTCCGTACAACATGTTTAAGCCGGTTTTGACCGAGTTTGTATGTATTGCAACAATAAAATAATAATAACAGTTATTATAATTATAGTAATAATAATAATAATAATAATAATAATAATAATAATAATAATAATAATAATAATAATAATAATAATAATAATAATAATAATAATAATAATAATAATAATAATAGTAATAATCATAATTTTATTTCATTTCATTTCATTTCATTTCATTTCATTTCATTTCATTTCATTTCATTTCATTTCATTTCATTTCATTTCATTTCATTTCATTTCATTTCATTTCATTTCATTTCATTTCATTTAATTGCATTTCATTTCATTTCATTTATTTCATTGACAAAAAATACATATACACTCATTTTGGCATAAGACCACCATGAGCACTTTGCTCGCGCGGTGGTTAGCTCACAATGTCATTAAAAGGGGAAGGACTACTAGCCAATATTAAACCCCACGAAATTAACGTCTTTTCGTCATATCTCAATAACGCCACACAATATCGAAAAAGTGACAAGTATGCACAATTTGGGTTCCTAAGAGCTCAATATTATATGAAAAAGATTTATTAGTTTGCACTAATTATAATTATTATTTCGAATTTAATTAATTGACAAGTTAATTACAAATTACAACTATAATTACTACGATCCACACAATCTTTTTCATGTAATATTGAGCTCTCACGAACCCAAATTGTGCATACTTGTCACTTTTTCGATATTGTGTGGCGTTATTGAGATATGACGAAAATACGTTAATTTCGCGGGTTTTAATATTGGCGAGTAGTCCTTCCTCTTAAAACAAATATTTATTTGCTGTGCCGCCGATTAATAACCATATACATATACACACAACTAAAAACTAAAAATTAAAACATTTAAAATGTAAAACTACAAATAGATATTAAAACAACATTTGTATCACTCAATTAAAAAAGTATCTGTTGATTCGATTTGCTTTAAAACATCCCTAGCTTTCATTTTGAAATTACTCAGAGTCATCCTAGCATTAAAGTTAGGCATTAACTTAACCATTATGTTAAAAAGAGTTGGTCCTCTATATGACAGTTGATTGCGCGCATTTGACATTACAAACTTAGGGACATTAATTTTATACAATAAAGCTTGTCTTGTAATAGAGGAACTGACCACTGGTTTATATGAACAAGAATTATTAAAAACATACACGACAGTCTTAAAAATATACAAATGTTCCAAAGGTAAAATACATAACATCGAATATAGAAAAGTGGTGGAATCTCCTTTCCGCATATTACATAGGGTTCCCAACTCTGCAAAATAACATTCCGCGACAAATAGCACATGAAAAGGGAATGGCTCACTTGATACTGCCGAAAGCCCGCCGGAGGCCTATCGCCGAAGGCGAAATTTTTTTTGACCGTATTTTCATGATTTACGTTATAAAAACATCATTTTACTGCTTGACGAGAAAACAAGAATTCTCTTTTTGAACAAAAATCTTTCGCAGTTAATTAGAAATTAGGAGTTCACGTGCCTGTCTGAGATTGTTATTTTATTAATTATTGTGTTGCTATAACAATATTAATAGGGTATATACTATATACCTATTTTTATTGAAACATAGTGCATTTGAAAAGTCAACTTTGGAAAGTATATGCTCACATTACTTTATTATCCATTTTCACTGCTCGTTTCGAGCTCACGTTTCGGGCGGCGCGGGGTCGCGGCAGAAGCAAGACACTTTCATGTAATTCCGGGACATTTGCCGTCCCGGAATCAGTTTAACTTCAACCAGGACAAAATATTTAATTCCTGGTCTGTCCCGGCGAAACCGGGACGGTTGGGAACCCTAATATTACAGATAGATCTAAGTGCAAAGTTCTGTGACGTAATTAATGGGTGTAACTTGCTAGCAGAGGCACCTCCCCAGTGCACAATTCCATATTGCAGGTTACTCTGATACAACGCAAAATACAACTGCCGCAACACCTCCACTGGCATAAATTTCCTCATGTGATAAAACAACAGTATTATAGGCCTGATTTTTGACTGCAAATAATTGATGTGATCGTACCAATGTAACGCCGAGTCAATGAATACCCCCAAGTATTTAATGGATTCGCACCTTTCAATCTCATTACAATTACAGATAGCAGCTGTACAGCCTGGGAAGTGATATTTTATTGTCAAATTAGGTATTGCCAGATTCTCTTTAAAACGAAAAATTATGAACTTAGTTTTTGAAATATTTAGAACAAGTTTATTGAGACCAAAGAAGACGGACAACACACGCATGTCTTCATTTATAAGGGCCTCAAGTATACTGTACGATATTGCGGAAAGAGCCAGTGCTGAGTCATCGGCAAAAATTGTGACTTTAGAATATAGTGGCAAGTTACCATTACCCTTTGCACTCTATTCGACAAATAAGAACTAAACCACTTTCCCATAACACCTCTGATACCACCATGATAAAGCTTGTCCAAAACAAGTGTATGGGACACCATGTCAAACGCCTTGAAGTGAATTGAATTTATTGTGGTTTTCTCGCCCGGAGGCGAGAAGGCCGATATAGGGCCACAACACGGCCCTCTGCAGCCTAATACACAAATACAAAGACAGATACAGAAACTAATAATACAAGGGCAGAACCGAAACAGATACAGGACAATTTCAAAGACAAATGCTAAAAAAAAAAAACAATACACACAGAGCAAACACAAAGACAACGTCTAAATGGAAATTAAGTGATAAACGCCAGCCAAGTCGAATAGCGCAAAACAAACACAAACACAAGTTCAGATGGGAATGCAGTTAGATACACAAACACATGTATAGAGATGTCACAAGAGCAGACACAAACACAAGGAAACACGAAATTAAGAAAAAAAAACTAAAACAAACACAAACACATGTCCAGATGGACACGTCACAGGCGAGCGCACAACACACGAACACACGAACAGTCAGCACAGCACCCCGCCTCCTCTGGCTCGACGCCCTGGTGGCCCCCGCGGTCGAGGTCACCGCGGCCCGGCAACCCCGGTCAAGTAGTCAGCATGTTGAGGGTACTTGAACCGCAGCCGACGACGGCCGACGCCGGGGGCGTATAGCTGGTCCGGGAGGGCATCGCGGCCACGGGCTCGGAGGCGGGCGACGTAAGCGATGGTGAGGGCAGTGAGGCGGTCGGACAGGGGCGGTACCTCGGTCAGGGCGTACACGTCCTCGTTGCGCGTCCAGGGGTGCAGCCGGGCAATGCGACGAAGGATGCGGCGCTCCAGGGAGAGGTACCGCAGACAGTGCCGACCGAGTACGGGCGAGAGGGCAGCAGCTGCGTGCTTAAAGAGAGGGCGGAGGAACACCTGGTAGGTGTGCCGGAGTGTACGGAAACTGCAGCCACGAAAGCGCCCACGAATCAGCACGAGCAGATTCATCCGCTGCCTCGCACGCAGACACACATCCTGCGTGTGCGCCCCCCAGTCCAGAGTGGGGGAGAAGGTCACCCCAAGGTACTTGGCTATGGCGGAGACAAAGACGGGCACGCCCCATAGCGAGATAAAGCGACGAAAGGGCCTCTGGGACAGCTTTTGGGTCTTGTGTCGGTGCCGAAACAGTAAAAGTTGTGTTTTGGAGGCATTGGGTAGCACCCGCCAGCGAGACATCCAGCGTTGGAGGGCCGCGAGCAGGCGCTGTAGGGCACGGAACGCCCCGGCCGCGGAACGGTGGGAGCACCAGTACGCCGTGTGGTCAGCATACAGGCCAACGGAGCCACCCCGGGAGAGAGGTACTGGTATATCATGGCAGTAAAGGAGGTACAGCAACGGAGAAAGGCAGGAACCTTGAGGGACGCCGGCGTGAGTAGGGAACGGAGCCGAGAGATGGCCATCAACTCGAACCCGCGCCGTGCGGCCGGTGAGAAAGGAACGAATTAGGCGGACCATGATGAGGGGAACCCCGACCTGAAGGAGTTTGTAGACCAGGCCGTCGTGCCAGACCTTATCAAAAGCCCGAGAGATGTCGAGGAAAACAGTCAGTACACAGTTACCTTTGTTGAGTGCGGCAGTAGCATCCGAGACAAGTCGAGCCACGGGATCAGTCACGCCGCGACCGGGGCGGAAGCCCGCCTGTTCCTCCGGGAGAATGCCAGCATGCTCAGCAAAGGCCGCCAGTCGAGTCTGAATTATTTTCTCCAGGGTCTTGCCAACGACGCTAAGAAGACTGATCGGGCGGAAACTAGCCGGATCGGTGACGGGCTGGCGTGGCTTGGGGATCATAACCACCACAGCCGAACGGAAACCTTCGGGAAAGTAGCCAAGACGGAGGCAACCGGTAAAGAGGGACGCAAGGTGAACGAGGAAGGCAGAAGGTGCATTCCGCAGCATGAGCCGAGTGACGCCATCCCCTCCCGCCGCCGAATTCCGCCCCGACGACAGCGCACGCACTACATCGTGGACCGTGATCGGACTGACCAAGTCAGGAAAGGGAACGTCGTCGGACGGTAGGACAGAGTGGTCCGAGAGTGACGGCTCATACCTAGAGAAGCTTGTTTCAACGGAGACGCGGAATGCAACATCGAACAGCGGGTCTGTTGGGAAACGGTGTACGTCCTCCAACGAAGCCGCGAAGACGGCGGCCTTCTCGTCGCCGGTGGCGTAAATGTCGCCGTCGACGACCAGCGGAGAGACGACTCGGGTTTGGGCTAGATCTAAATATACAGCTAAAGTTTTATGTCCCTTTTCCAATGACGCTGTTATAAATCGCACATGGTTATCAAAAGCCATATCGCAATTTCTATTAGGTAAAAATCCAAATTGATCAGGAGAAAAAAAGTTAACAGATGTTAAAACATGCATGACTCTATTCTTTACACAAATTTCTAAAATTTTAGATACTGTAGGAAGAACAGATATCGGACGGTAATTGTTTACTTCAGCCTTACTTCCTGATTTAAATATCGGAGTTATTAGTGCTTCTTTCAGTACATCCGGTACACAGCCTTGCATAATAGATAAGTTAAACAAATGCTTTAAGATAGGAACAAATACATCAATGTTATTCTTAACCATACACACATTGAGTTTATCGACGCCTGCACTCTTTTTAGATTCCATATTACGTATAATCTCAACTAACTCGCTTTCTGTAATCTCATCACAGCGCAAAGTCTTATCTACCCATCTTGCAGAAGCAACTTTAGGGTTATGGCCCACATCCTGTACTTGCCGATTGCTTTTTACCAAAACATTACTTGCGACGTTAACAAAAAAATTGTTGAAATGTTCAGCCACCAACTGTGGATGATCATCAGCAGAGACACTCTTACCGCTTATAGTTATGTTACGCACTTCATCCTTATCGTTACATTTTAGTATTTTGTTTGCAACTTGCCAAAAATAAGTACCTTTTTGCTTAGCTTTTATCAACTCATCAGAATAAAACTCAATTTTATCCTGCTGAACCGCCCTATCAACTTCTAAACTTAACAGCTTGTATCGATGACGCAATAGCTCATCATGCGGACGTAACTTCAAAGCTTTGTACAAATCCTGCTTCCTATTTACCAGTTTTATTGTTGCATTTGAGATCCACTGATGACGTTTTCTCGTCCTGCTTGTGAGATTCAGTTCAACCTGAGCCAATAATAATAATAATAATAATAATAATAATAATAATAATAATAATAATAATAATAATAATAATAATAATAATAATAATAATAATAATAATAATAATAATAATAATAATAATAATAATAATAATAATAATAATTCGGATCGGTAAAGTGGTCCGACACAGCCCTGCAGGCGTTCGACAGAAAAATCCGAACCATCCTCACAAAGCACAGGATGCAACATCCGAGGAGCTCCGTGGAGCGACTGTACCTGTCGCGCAACACTGGCGGACGAGGGCTGCTCAGCGTCGAGATGCTGTGCCACAGCAAGGAGAAGCGGCTTCGAGCTTACTTTTTAACTCGAGAGAGTCAGCTGCACCATGCCATCTGCGCGCAGGACCAAGGTTATACGCCACTTCATCTGTGCGCCGAAGAAGTACACCTCAGCATTAAGACGCCGGCAGAGAGAATGCAACAGTGGAGGGAGAAGCCCCTTCACGGCAGGTTTGCAGCTGAGCTCACTGGGGAGCAAACCGACTTGAAAGCCTCAACGGAATGGCTCCGAACTGCGGGCCTCTTTGCTGAAACGGAGGGGTTCGTCTTTGCCATTCAGGATCAAGTGGTGCGCACCAAGAACTATGAGCGATACATCCTCAAAGCCGACGTCCAAGATCGCTGTCGTCTCTGCAAGAAAGCTGGCGAGACCATCCAGCACATCGCAGGTGGATGCCCGGTGTTAGCTCCCAGAGAGTATTTGGAGCGTCACAACGCAGTAGCGAAAGTGGTCCACCAAGCGCTGGCCAAGGAGTACAGCCTGGTAGAGGTAGAAACACCGTACTACAAGTGCAAGCCCGAGCAAGTCCTGCGTAACCAATGTGCCAAGCTGCTGTGGGACTCACCCATTGTCACGGACAGAGCGGTCGAGGCAAATCGGCCAGACTTGGTTTTGTTTGACAAGAAGGCTAAAACAGCAACCATTATCGACATCGCCGTCCCGCTAGACAACCATGTGATCAACACAGTAGCTGAGAAGAGGCGTAAATACCAACCACTCGCCGTCGAACTCAAGGACATATACAAGCTGAGGTCCGTTGAGATGGTTCCTGTCGTCGTCTCCGTCAACGGTCTGGTCACCAAAGAGTGGTCAGCTGCGAAAGAGAAGCTCCACCTGAAGGACAAGCACGTGCGTGTCATGCAGAAGGCTGCAATCCTCGGCACAACTAATATCGTGCGCAAGGTCCTCAGCCTATGAGCTACATTGTCACCACCATCTTTCGGCCGCCACCCTAGGGTGCACTCTCGCATCGTCTTGGCTCAAGAGGAGCCCGATGGTGCAAATGAGAGAAGATAATATATCGCATTTCAAAGGGAAAAAGCTGTAATCAACCAACAATTTTCACGGCATTGAGATCTTCGAGTGATTTACTACAAGAAGACATAAAGGGAAGTACCAGTATCCATTACTTTGTATATAAATAGAAGTTTAATTTTGTAGGCTTACATTTTAGTCCAGGGCCTTGCTTGAGAAACATAGGAACAGTTGAATTTAGTGTTGATTTTGACAGTTTGAAGCTGGATCTGGACACGTCAAGGTCTTGTACTTATAATTTGATTCGATAATATTGTAACTAGATATATGTTTTACGGTTGTATGTAAGCACTTTTTATTTGTTTCCAGAATTAAGAAGATTTCGTCTTCAAAATCTGTGAAATTTGAAACTGTCATTCAACTCCAACTCAGCGCCTTGTAATTGCGTGTGTTATTTATTGACGGGGCACGGCCAAGTTGCGAGTGTAAAGAAAAGTGTGACATTAAGTGCTTTGATTTCTTTGAAAAACAATATTAACTTTCTGTGACTAAGAACTTAGTTTGACAGGACAATGAACTTTGACATTTAGTAAATAAACAAACAGATTATGGATGCTTCTGATGTATTATCGCAACAGACCACCAAATCTGGAAGAGTGAGGCAGCGTATCAAATGGACAGATAATATGAACATTTGTGTGATGCGCAACTACTATAGAATTACGTTATTAGAAACTAGATTAGTTGGATATCGACAAGAACTGCACCGAGCGTTTACACGTGAATACCCATTAGTAGATGTAACCGAACAAAGAGTAGCAGACCAAAGGAGAATAATTGTAAGTAATGGTATGCTACCATTTAATCTATTGAACGTAATAAGACATGAAGTAGAGGAAGAACTACAAATAGATCAAGAAAATGAAGAGGATTTGGCGAACGAGGAGCACATCATGGAAGCATCAAGAAACGATGACCATCTACGACAAGAATTAATGGAACAAGTAGATCTACCAGAAGGCCAGAACACACAAGAGGTACATCACCAACATCCACCTATTAATAACATTGAACAAGAAGAGAATACAAGAGGAAACACACAAGAAATAGACGAGTTAAAGAACATATTACATTTAGCTTTTGAAAATGCTTTGTCAGAATTTGCACATATAGAACCGAACAAGAGACCTAGAATTCCTAAACCTAAACAGTCTAAGCAAATGGACATAGTAATGCACGTAATGAACGCACATATATTGTTAGATTACGCGAAGAAAGAATTGTCGTTTGAGGAAGTGCATGCAGCAATATATTGTGGAGCCGTAGCAGTGGTCAGACAATTAGGATTAAAAATAAAGTTGGTACATTCTCAGAACATAAAAACAAATAAGACTCCAAAATGGGAACGAAGATTAGTCAAACGCATCAACGAGTTAAGGAGAGATATTGGGAGATTAGAACAATTCAGGATGGGTAATAGATCTAAAAAGATATTACAATATTGCCAACACATATTTGAAAGGTTTAAAATCCATACTATACATGAAACACCGAACGAGGCTACAAACGAATATTTGGATACTCTAAAGCAAAAAGTAAGTGCATTAGCCAAAAGACTACGAAGATATAAAGAGTGTAGTGATAGAAAAGAACAAAACGAAATGTTTAAAGAAAAAGAAAAAGAATTCTATCAGCAAATTAACAATAAAGAAGAAATAGTAGGCAATGGTATACCATCGAAGACAGAGATTGAGCAGTTTTGGGGTGGGATATGGAGTAACCCATTAATGCACAATCACAATGCAACATGGATTCAAGATGAAATTGAGGCAATGAGTCAGTGATATCGAAGAAATGACATTTGATGGCATCAGTGTAAATGATATAAAATCAACGATACGAAATACTCATAATTGGAAAGCACCCGGTAACGATAACATTCAAAATTTTTGGTACAAGAAGTTTTCAAACATGCACACCCAGATTGCTAAATGTCTTAATGAATTTATATTAGGAGACAAGGATTTACCAGATTTCTTTACTGAAGGAATAACATTTCTGAAACCAAAAGATAATGACACCAAAAATCCAAGTAATTATAGACCAATTACATGCTTACCTACTATTTACAAAATCTTGACATCGTGCATAACAAATAAAATATATAGTCACTGCGAAGAACACAATATATTAGCTGAAGAACAAAAGGGATGTCGTAAATTGTCGCAAGGGTGTAAGGAACAATTAATTATCGATTCTGTTGTAATGAACCAAGCTTTCAACAAGAAGAGAAACATTCACGTTAGCTATATTGATTACAAGAAAGCGTATGATTCGTCACCACATTCGTGGCTAATACAGATACTGGAAATTTATAAAGTAAACCCATTGATAGTAAACTTTTTGCGGACAGCGATGACGAGTTGGAAAACAACATTAAAGTTAAACGTAGGCAAAGAGCAGATATGTACTGACCCAGTTAAAATCCGACGAGGTATTTTTCAAGGTGACTCGTTTAGTGCGTTATGGTTTTGTCTTTCATTAAATCCATTATCTCATATACTAAACAAATCTACACATGGTTTCAAGATAAAGGACGGTAATACGGTTTGCCACACACTTTCACATCTATTCTACATGGACGATCTCAAGCTATATGCTTTAAATGCGACACACATGACGAATCTTCTTAACTCAACGTTAGAATTCAGTAGAGATATATGTATGGATTTTGGAATTGATAAATGTAAGTCACTTCATGTCATCAAAGGAAAGATAACGAAATTAGAAGAGTTTGAAATTGACGAAGACAACCGGATTGGAGTAATGGACGAAGAAGATATATACAAATATCTAGGATTTGCGCAGGCTAAACGAATTGATCATAAACTGATGAAAAGTAAACTAATTTCTGCATACAAGAAACGAATAGGATCCATTTTAAAAACACAATTGAATGGTAAAAACAAGATCAAAGCAATTAACACTTATGCTATACCGGTACTAACATATTCATTTGGAATTATTAACTGGACACAGACAGAACTTCATGCCCTAGAAATTCTCACCCGCACAACATTCACCAAATACAGAAGTCATCACCCTAAGTCAGCAATAGAACGAGTGACTCTACCTAGAGAAAAAGGGGGAAGAGGCTTGATTGATTTAAACAATTTATATTATAAACAAATTGAAATTCTGAGAAAGTACTTTTATACAAAATGCCCGCATTCACAACTTCATAGAGCTATAGTATCGGCAGACAAGTCGCTTTCTCCCCTCAATTTAAATGACGGAAATTTAAACTTGCTTCAAAAACTAAATTCTGACACAGCAAAAGAGATCAGAATATCAGAAAAGACGTAACATAGCAGACATTATAAAGAACTTCTTAAGGATAGCGTCGATAGGGTAGCATCGAACAAATGGTTAACGTCCGGGGACATTTTCAGCGAAACAGAGGGATTTATGATCGCTATTCAAGATAAAGTAATCAAGACTAACAATTACAAAAAATACATACTGAAAGACGTCACAGTGGAAGATAAATGTAGAAAATGTAATTTGAACGGCGAAACAATTGAACATATCGTATCTGGGTGCAAAATGCTTTGTCAAACAGATTATCTTCATAGGCATAACCAAGTTGCAAACATTGTACATCAAAAATTAGCCATGAAGTATAAACTTATAAACACAACCACTGCGTATTACAAATACAAGCCTGAAAAGGTATTAGATAGTAAAGACTACAAATTATATTACGACCGGGCAGTTATTACAGACCAAACCATACATCACAATAGACCGGATATTATATTTATTGACAAGAAGAAACAAGAAACGATTTTAATTGATGTTGCCGTCCCTTTATGCCACAATGTAGAGACAACTTGGCGGGAAAAGATAAACAGATATAAGGAATTATCAATTGAAATAAAAAGGTTGTGGAAGCAGAATAATGTAACTGTTATACCGTTAATTATATCAGCAAATGGCATTGTTCCACGTAAACTCCATGACAGTATTAAACTAATTGGTCTCCAACCGAACATATACATCGAGATGCAAAAAGCAATTATTTTGAACACGTGTAGGATAGTGCGAAAATTTTTGAACTAAGAAGAATGAAGACTTCAAGAAGTTCTCCATCCCGATGGTGGTTTTCGTGGTTTCCACCGTACAAAGAGCGAATGCTGGGATGAGTACAAATCGGCCACGACCGTACATAGCATCCACAGTTCGGTTTGGAAAAAATAATGTGGACAATGATATATTAAGTAGTATAGCCAAATGTGGGCATTTGAGAAGCAGAAGAAGAAGAAGAAGAAGAAGAAGAAGAAGAAGAAGAAGAAGAAGAAGAAGAAGAAGAAGAAGAAGAAGAAGAAGAAGAAGAAGAAGAAGAAGAAGAAGAAGAAGAAGAAGAAGAAGAAGAAGAAGAAGAAGAAGAAGAAGATATATTAAGTAGTTCTAAGTAGATTTTAATAAGGTAAACACATGGAAATACTTGACATTTGTGTCCGTACAACATGTTTATGCCGGTTTTGACCGAGTTTGTATGTATTGCAACAATAAAATAATAATAATAACAATAATAATAATAATAATAATAATAATAATAATAATAATAATAATAATAATAATAGTTATACTAATAATGGTAATAATAATAACAATAATAATAATAATAATAATAATAATAATAATAATAATAGTAATAATGATGATAATGATAATGATATGGCAATGATATAGTTCTAAGTAGATTTTAATAAGGTAAACACATGGAAATACTTGACATTTGTGTCCGTACAACATGTTTATGCCGGTTTTGACCGAGTTCGTTTTATTGCAACAATAAAATGATAATGATAATGATAATAATAATAATAATAATAATAATAATAATAATAATAATAACAATAATAATAATAATAATAATAATAATAATAATAATAATAATAATAATAATAATAATAATAATAATAATAATAATAATAATAATAATAATAATAATATAATATATTATATATATAATTTCTAAGATTTTGTTGGTTGAAAAATGTACGAGAAATGCTAGTACGAAAACATTTTTACGTTGAAACCAATCCAATATTTATTTTCATAAAATAATTGTCAACGTTTCGACGACTCTCCTTTTCAAGACATACACAAACAAATAAAAAACCACAACAACCAAAAACACTTGCATACAAAATCAAAATCACTGCTACAGCGAAACACTCGATGACTCTACAGTTGTCGAAACGTTGACAATTATTTTATGAAAATAAACGTTTTATTGGTTTCACCGTAAAAATGTTTTCGTACTATATATATATATATTTATATTATTATAATGCTGGGATGAGTAGAAATCGGCCACGACCGCACATAGCATCCACAGTTGTTTTGGAGAAATAAAATGGACAATGAAATGATATATTTAATTCGTTCTTAGTAGAGTTTAGTAAGGTTAGCACATGGAAATACTTGACATTTATGTCTGTACAACATGTTTATGCCGATTTTGACCGAGTTTCTATGTATTGCAACAATAAAATGATAATAAGAATAATATCTTGTACTTATACGTCAAATAAATCAATGATTATGAATAGGCGATTGCAGTTTACAAAAGTAGACATAAACTTATCGACATTAAATTGTATACAATTAACAAATATATTACAATACGTCGTGTTTTTATAGTATACAACCTATGAACATTCAAAAAATGTCCATCAGATCAAACTATAAGTAAGCATGAAGTATGAACCATTGATGTATACGCAACAAGCTTACATTTACATCATCTGCTGTTATACGGAGCGTATCAGAGTGTCAAATACTGGAGGTAACATCCATATTCCAATCGCTGGTTTAGTAATTTGGTTACACATACAACCCTGTACCAGAGGTTTATAAAAGTTACAAAATATGTAGTTAGAATTTCTGTTCGTTGATGGAATATCGCGGGTAGTGAAGATAAGTGCCGGTAACGAGAGTACATGTTTGTGAGCATACTATGGATACAGTTGTAAAATTTGTTAATTATTCAAACAAATAGTTTTTACTGAGGGGATGAACTCAGCGAAGAAGCACAAGAGACGTAATTACCTCACCTATTGACAGGTACAATTTGCGATCAGTCCTTCGGTCAGGTGGTTGAGGAAGACCCTTTTGTCTGGCACGGCTGGTTCGTGCAAGAACGGCACTGTAATCTGGAATCTTTCTAAAGATGGTTGTCAAACAACGAAGTTCATTGCCGCGTCATTACAATAAGAAAAAACTTATTAGAAACTTTACTAATACAAAACTAGATTTGTTCATCTACACTTACTTATTTTGGATCTGGATAGTAAAACCTGAAGACACATTGTGAGCTGATGAGATAATCACTTTTATTTTGTATTATCATTATTATTATTATTGGCTTCATTTACAATAATCGTAGATCATATGTGTATGCACACTCGCAACTTATTTATATTACAGCATACAATACATAATGAAATGCATTATTTAACGCTAAACAATAATTACGGGTTATTATTTCACACTGCTGTATTACAAAATTATAATCGTGGGTTTCTACTTGTCATAAATTACAATGTATAAGTTGTTTACTTGCCTCTTTACGTCCAGTAGATTTCATAGAGAAAATAATGTAAAAACAATTTGATGCACAACAGGAATACACCTGTAATATATATATATATATATATATATATAAATAAGATGAATATATTATATTGAAGCTAAAAATTACAATTGCTCGTAACATTTTATCTCATGTAAAATCCAATACTTTATTGGGTAAAATGGATATACGATATAGATACAATACTTAAAACTTGCATAGGAATCTGATGATAACATTCAATTGTAGCTTTATAGTAACTAATACAAATTAATCAGAGCACCGAAATAGGTAAGAATGAACCCTTGATATTGCAGGTGTGACAAAATAATAACTTGTGATGTGGGCAGGGTAGCCTTTCAATCAATATCCATCGATTGATTTGTAAATTATAATTGGTTAATCATGAACATGATGGGATAACTTTTCAAGACAATTGTAGACTTATTGCTCCGCCACCAACCAGCCAGCTGACTAGCTTGCAAACTGCAGGCCTCGGTTACTGGGCCCAAGACAATTGTAGACTTATTGCTCCGCCACCAACCAGCCAGCTGACTAGCTTGCAAACTGCAGGCCTCGGTTACTGGGCCCAAGACAATTGTAGACTTATTGCTCCGCCACCAACCAGCCAGCTGACTAGCTTGCAAACTGCAGGCCTCGGTTACTGGGCCCCAAGACAATTGTAGACTTATTGCTCCGCCACCAACCAGCCAGCTGACTAGCTTGCAAACTGCAGGCCTCGGTTACTGGGCCCCAAGACAATTGTAGACTTATTGCTCCGCCACCAACCAGCCAGCTGACTAGCTTGCAAACTGCAGGCCTCGGTTACTGGGCCCCAAGACAATTGTAGACTTATTGCTCCGCCACCAACCAGCCAGCTGACTAGCTTGCAAACTGCAGGCCTCGGTTACTGGGCCCCAAGACAATTGTAGACTTATTGCTCCGTCACCAACCAGCCAGCTGACTAGCTTGCAAACTGCAGGCCTCGGTTACTGGGTCACTGCTACCCGAGATCGCTGAGTAGACAGTACAAGCCTCTCCAAATGTTTGTTTACTGACAAGCAACATGGGGATTTGAGACAGATCACTTGGTAAGTTCGTTACTTTTTCACACCTGCAACCCTGTACCAGAGATAACTATAAAACCCACAGAATAGAAGAAAATCTAAACGTAATATAAAATACAATGTAATGGAATGAATATGCAATTTGATAATAATAAATGTTTTCGAGCACACCATGGATAAAGTTGAGTATCGCTAGTTGTACTGCATATAAATGAATGCTTTACGAATGAATTAGTTTATACTGAGGGGGCGATCTAAGAAGAACGCACAATAGACGTGAAAATGCGGTGGTACTCTCGACCCTCGCACCCGACGAAGAGAGTACACACAGTTCTTGTAGAATATGCAACCTGCACTTGACTTGTCGTTTATCTTGTAGAAGACAACGAAGGAAACCCACACTATAGCTAGGAAATTATGCACAAGACAGCAGCCGCCAATATGCTGAAAGGGTTGGTGAAAACTAGAGTGTTGCGTAGCTTCGCATGTTGTGGATATCAATGCCACCGAGGTCCTGTTTGGATTGTCATGTGGTTACTGACGGTGATTGAATGGCGGTAACGCTCTTAGCCAACTACTACAAACAAGCACCGTGAGCTTACGTAGACGAAACAACCAAATCAGATTTGTAAAACTAAGTAACAGTAGGCCTTACATCATGATATTCTATTCTTGTTATTTTATTAATTTGCATTATTATTTGTATTATTTGTATGCATAGTTCTATTTATTGTCCTCTTTTGTAAATCAGTTTGATAACTGAACAGGATAGACACTAAATAAATAAAACTATACACCGGTCTCTGTGGGCCAATTTGGCAGGTGTGAATCTACAGCTCGTGGGTTCAAGTCCCGCGTAGAGTACTTTTTTTATTTGCATTTCACCTTCATGGAGCATAAGCTCGTTGTCTAGAATAGAATAGCTGAGTTGACAAAGACGTAACACAATAGCGAAGTTCAGACATGGCTCGTTGTGATCGCAGGTATAACGTTCACGGAAGCGTGATATTTATTGACATGACAAATAATTATTGCTCATTGTTAGAATATCACAAAATACAACCACAGTTATCGATACATTTATCGTAAGATTCTTTTTAAACGCTGTACGTATCGTTGACACTTTAATTTCTTTACATATAATTTCACAAAATGATTAAATTCCATTGTTGACTACAAGACTTTACGTATACGGATCTATAGTGAAATTAGTCAAATGAAAATTAACATGTAACAGGCAACCGTAATATTTGGTATACAACTAGTGGCATTCAATTTGCAGCTGTTATGATTTAACAATTGTAATTGCGTTAACTTTTCACTTATAATTTTGAGTTGTTTGGCCATAATTTATGACAGATGATAGCTTGGGTAATGCAAATAGAACAAAACGTGGAAACATATATTCCATCCATATTACATAACAAATCATTCAGCTTTACAACAAACTAGCTTGTTTCCAGTTAGTGACAACAATGCCCACATTTATAGAATCATACCACATCAGATCACATTTGGCTCAAAAGCTAAGATAAAATATCTACAAACATTTGGGCCACGCAAAGCGTTGAATTGTTCCTACAAAGATAGTATGTCCATCCATATGCATAGACTCAAACACGACTGTCATTGGAGACAGTAAGCCTGCGTACAGAGAACCTCGTTGTGGCTCATCCCTGAAGGACGCAACTTCTTGTCTAGGAAGTTGACTGGAGAAACCATTACCTCAGATTGCATATAGAGAATATGTGATAAGTACTTAGAAAGTTCGTTCGAAACGTCTCTACTTCAACACATTTAAGCTGGACAACATGGAACGTTTTTGTAATGCGGTGAATAAATTGATTGAGATTCGAGGAAAGCAGTCACACATCTCCATACCAACGTTCGAAAAATGCAATACAACATCATAACGTGTCTGTCATATACTTGGGTATAGCAGCTTCCACCGTGTACAAGATTCAGGTTTCAATCGCACATCTGTAACGGGACGTCGAAACATGATGCAGAAATCGAAGTGGTGAGCTATCAACTTATTAGAACATTTCAAGAAGCATGCTCACGCCAAAATAGCTTGCCTTAATAACACGAAACAGCCAACCAAGCCAGATATTGCAATATAATGTGAACGAACACAACCGTGTAATTCACAAATATGTCATAACTCGATCACGTGCTCACTGCTCATATTTAGAGAATAGCCCCTCTGGGTTCGATTCCCAGCAGGGTCGGTTGTTTTACTTTGTGTCTTGTCCCATAAAATATATGTATATGTGTGAACTAAGACAGAAAGCTAAAAATTCCGACCCCGCTGGGAATCGAACCCAGGTCTACCACTTGCCGGCGTAAGAGTCCTGGATTCGATTCCCAGCGGGGTAGGATTTTTAACTTTCTGTCTTAGTTCACTTATATAAAACTCATAGTGGCTTACTGTAAAAACCAGATTGCATATATTATATACGATTTTTTTATATTTTGTTGGTTGCAGAATGTATAATAAGGATTGGTTTTATCTGTACAAATGTTTCCTTATAACATATTGTAGTGTGAAAATGGAAGTTTATTCATTTTCACACTGGATTCCTTCACTGTCGTGTTTTATTCTACTTGATTGTGACATGGGTAAACAACACTCTGTTTTGATCACAATCAGGTAGGTGCTGAGCTGGCTATTGTGTAATCATCAATCTAGGGCAACAATACTAACATTAGAATACTTACACAGCATAATGGTCATACAAGTAATTTGGTAACTTTGCTGTGTCAGGGGTTTTGGGAGGCCCAAGTTGGATTGTTGTTTGGAGTTTGGTCTGAGCCCCACTCTTGCATTTTGGCTTGAGTGGGGGGTCGAACCATGTAGGTTGATGAGTGATTATAGTCATGAGCAGCTAGCACAAGCCAAAGAAGGGGTAAAGGGGGGGAAGGTGACGTGATACGGTGTAGGTGGATTAAAAGCTGTGAGGCTCGGGAGTCTCGGGGGGGACCGGTCGGAGGAGCCGTTGAAGATGGTCGTAATGTAGGCGCATGGAGATGGAACGGGCCGAGAGGGACCGGCGGTGCCATGGGGCACAAGGACTATCCCCGAGGAACGAACCAAGGAGTCACGAGGGACGAACGGACGGGGCGAAAGCCAACCAAGGTAGTGTGACTCCTTAGTAGTAGATTAGAGGGAGATAGATAAAGATCGGTACGCCACGTCTTTGCCACGTTAGGATGAATCTCTATTGTCTATTGTGTAACATAATAAATGTACGGTTCCTCAATGTTTGAACCCAGGACTGTTGATTTAAGTACCTAGTCTCCCGGCCTTCCTCAGACATAGCAACGATCCCAAATGTACGAGTTCACGTATGTCAAGAGAGGGTTACGTCCCCAGTGAAACCTTGTGACAGCCGACCTGAACATGGGTTCGAGTCCCGTACCAGGGTGGTAGGGACAAGGGTGGATCGGCGCGTGAATTCGGTACTTAACAAAGTTGGTGGAGGCGCTAAAAATTCCGCTGAGAAGATTTGTTTTATGACAAATTGGTTTATCACGAAAGTTATTTGCTATGTCGATGGAAGCTCCGGTTTGTTTGATTTCATTAACGTAGTTCCATCTTATGTTTATGAAATAACAGTTAGTGGTGCCGCCTGTCTTGAAATAATTTTTTTTTTTTTTGACATGCCAAGTTTGGTATAGGCGCTGACTTTGTCTTCAACAAAGTTGTTAGAGGCACCGGTTTTCTTTTATTTTCTGTGATTTTGCATGTCTGAGATGATTTTGTTTTGTTGTTTTATCGCTACCGTGGTATTAAGATGTAGCGTACCTGTTGAGTGTTATTGTGTGAGTCTCTTTCTCTCTGCTCGCTCTCTCTCTATGTTGATGGCCTCTCTGCACTGGAGGATTGATTATTGCTTGTTGTGTTGTTTCTTTGTATGTGTGTCAGCGTCGTGATTAACCTCGTTGCGTCGTGATTTTCGTTAGGTCAATGCTTGCTACTTAGTCCGTATGAGACAGTTCTTATGTGAACTGCTTTTGAACGTCAGTTCGAGCATCAGTTAACATTGTCGGCAGATTGGCGCGATATTGTCTTGCTAGGGACTATGTTCGTCGTGCTGGGTTCGAGTCCCGCTTTCGTCGTCGAATTGCGTATAGTGGTTTCTTCATTGTTTTATGTGAGTTGTTTCTTGTGTCAATGAGCGCGGCTATGCTCACGTCAGCAGTTTGCTCGCACGAAGAAGGCCAGTTTATAGTTTGGCAATCACTTTTTGTCTACTGTTAATCACGATGCTCTGTTGTATGTATACTGTGTATGAATGTATGACATATACAGTGCTTACATGTATATGTGCGACTGGAGGTCGGGAGGTTGGTCACTAGGCGATCAGGGTTCCTTGTGCGGTTTTGTGGGCCCTAGAGTTCTATAGGGTGGACTCGGGCGTGAGTCGGTGCAGGCGGCTGGGACCATTGGAGGTCCATGTGTTCGCCTTTGGAGGGCGATAGGAGGACCATTGGAGGTCCACGTGTTTGCTTTTGTAGGGCGATTTGGAGGACCAGTGGAGGTTTACGCGTTCGCTTTTGGAGGGCGATGAGAGGACCGTGGGAGGTCCATGTGTACGTTTTTTCGCGCGTGTACATGTAAACATGTGTAAATGTGCGTGTGTGTTTAGAGTGCATGTTCTCTCTTTGGTTTATGGATGTTCTTGTTTCGAGTACGTGTTTAAGTGGCTGTTACATACATCTTTATTATTTTATATCGTAATTCTTGCATTAGCATAGGTCTAGAGAGGAATTTGCTACGATCGCGTTTTGTGTTCGTCGATTGTCGATTGTAGTGGTAGCCTTGGAGGTCAGTTATTTAACTTTGTAGGGTGTTATTGTCGGTTTGGGGGGTGGCTAGTGCTCGGTTGGGCCTGAGTTGCATTGTCTTTGGTTCGAGGCCTGACGCGAGCTTATTTGTACCGCGCGCGGACGCTGGACCGCTGGCTGATGATGCGACTGCGATATAGCCAGGTCCGCGCGTAGTCGCGATCCACTCCGACACGGCAGCAGTATACCCTGTGCACGGTTAGATCTGGCATTGCTATCTGTTGTGTTTGACGTTGTTTTTCGTTGGACTCGACTTTGGTAAGTGTGATTTATTTCTGTCGGAATGTCCATAGTGGGTTAGGCTATATCTAGGTTATGTTCGCGTTATAGTCTTCAACTACATTGTTGGGAATGTTGGGGTCCCAGTCGTTTTTTTTTCTAAAACTAGGTTTATTTGTACACTGTGTATTGACTTTAGGTTTAGGTTTAGGCTAATTTAGCTTTAGGTTTGTTGGACATTTCGGAGTTCACTTGATCGAGGCCTCGATCAAGTGTAGTAAGTTGATTGCTTAACGAAGTTGAGTTTGCGGATTTCGACGTTGACGCAATTTGATAATTGCTATGAGCATTTTCTTATGTGTGTAGTTTCCTGCTAAGCAAGAGTCGAGTATTCTTAGTGGTTGTGATTGTCTCTTTAGGTGGCTGGTGGTGGGAATCAGCATTTGATGCGTGGATTCCACTGTTTTTTGTCTATGCACCGTAATTAATTAGTAATTCGTAGAGAGAGGGAGCAGGGAGGGAGGCCTGGTTTCACTATGTGCTGACGTCTGGTGTCATGACGCAATAATATCTGCAGTGCTGGTTGGAGCGGTCTTGTCTGTGGCGTATTGTAATTGTTTATATGTGTCGCGCAGTCAAGGTCGCTCCCTCAAGTCAGCTGTTCAGTGTGACGTAGGACAACAATAGTGAAACCGCTTTGGTTGCACAGTATGGTGTAACCGAGGGATGCAGTAGCGGGATGCAATTCTGCTGGTGTTTTGTTTTATGTTCCAGTTGGTTTTGCATCGCCGATCTGTGTTCGACCGACGATCTGTTGACCTGGGTGGTTGGGACTGCCGTCAGCAGGTCGAAGGTGAAATGTCTTCGGAGCGAAGAATTGTTCGTTTCCGAAGTCCACATTGTATGAAGAGGAACCGTAGAACTTTTGAAATTTTACTTTATTTACTTTCTTGTCGTTTGTGTTGTTTTGAAATGGTTTTAAAAATTTTTTTTGAATCTTTGAAATTTTATTTCATTTAATTTATTGTACCTTGTTTGGAAATGGTTTAAGCCTATACGGATTGTTGTTTTGTTAATGTTTTAAGTTTAAGTCTGGTTATTGTTGCAGAGCATGGTCTCTAGGTCGATACCTATTGTTATTCGGGTTTTTCAGGAGCCTAAACAGGTTTTTTAAGATCATGTCTCTTTAGCTTCCTTTTAGCATGTATCAGTGGCAAGGGCGTGGAGTTACGTTTGGGAGGTTGGGGGTGACACGTACCGTCCGTTCGCTCGTCGTTATCTCAGTACCTTCTCGCCGACCGTGTTAAGAGGACTCGCTGAGCTGAGATGCGGCACGCGCGGAGCTGAATGCAAGCGCTCGGTTTTGTGGCTATTGCAGGTTAATGGGTAATAGGATCATAACCATATTTTGCAATATTGCTCACAAAGATGTGTTCGTTGCTTTAGCGTAAACACCTTTTCCAAATAGTAAAGCACTTTTGACTTATAATGATATAAACATTGTCGATAATGTTAAAATAGGCTCATGACCGTGCAACTTTATCGCATTATAAGAGACGTTTGAAATATTTTCTAGAAGAAGTAAGTAACTCAAATCAGAGTTTGAATCAATGTGAGCATCGAAAAAAAAAAGTATAACTGTAAGTTCAACGGTTTAATCAGAAATTGCACAAACAAAGTGCATGTTTTGCGTTACAATATTATTTCTGAACACCGTCTGGTAACTCGCTCTGTCGCGCGACACAGATACATTCCTCCGAGCCGAGCGAGGACGGGCGGGCCAGCCTCCTATTGGCTGCCGAAGTCCAGCAGTCTTCATCCCCCCGCGCCTACCACCCTCACACTCCAAACCAGTCGACCTTGACAACGTTGGCTCGAGCTGTGAATGTGATTGAAGACGAGACGAGGAAATGTATCCGGGCTAAGCAGGGCAAGGGAATATTCGGCGACTTGACTATCCAACCAACCGATAGTTAGATTAGTCTTGCGCAGACATGGTTATATATATTAGTCTTTGAAGGTCTTGCGTAACGAGTTGATGCCCCCTCTCATATACCTAGAACCACATGCAGGATTTTTTTTTTAAATATAGTGCTGACTTGTAATTGGTTATAAATGGACTGTCAATATGGGTAAATTATCTTGCGGTAAGCCTGTATGGCACACACGGCTTACGCGCCAAGCCCCCCCCCTTCCCCAACCCCCTTCCGGAAGAAACCTACACAGTGAACTAATAGTAATACCACAGACAACTGCAATCCCTTATCTGTGGTAATACTGTTTCGTAGTAACCTGCTCAGACCCAACATTTACCTCTTCAGCTACGTAGATATTATAGTGTTGCCAATAGTCCATCTACAAAGGTCGATGGCCCTAACTCTTAGTGACACCTGGGTGGCGGGGGGGAGGGGGGGGGGGGGGAGAATGTCACCGCAAATAGCTTACGATTCTGAGAAGCTTGAAAGAATGAATGAAACCAACCCCTCAGGTGTCTAGACAATGAAATACCGGAGGCCAGACGTTCCACAAACAAAACCAGTATCAGCTCAACGCGGAAGTGAGTGGCCGGCCGATTGTCAGTGATTCACCTTGCATTTCTATACTTACCCTTTTTTAACATTCATAAAACATTCAAGTAAACAAAATAATTGCCAGGGGATATACCATTTACTATGTGCCTCGTAGGGCCGTTGCTATGACGTAAAGAAAATATCAGATGTGAAACCCCTTTGCGAATTTAAAAGCACATCACCCCCTCGTAGTTTAAAGGTAGGTACACCCCCCCCCCCCCCCTCCATCAATACCTCAAGAACTCAAAATTATAAGAATTTAAATGGTCTTTTTATTAGTTTATTTACTAGCATTTTATTTACAAGGTTTAATAAAAGTATGCATAATTAGGGAATTATATATAGTGCATTAAAACTAACCAATGCTTCATCAATCATCATGAATAGAATATGTATTTATTTGAATCACGCACGTTATATCGATAGAAACCCATGATAAAGATAACGATAACACCTAAATGTCGATGAGTCGTTTAATTTCACATAATGATCATCAATAATTCATCCATTTTAAACCGGGAAAATTTGAATCGCCGCCAAACACCGACATTTGTGTACTTTGTGTAAATTGGTGAATAACACTGAAATTCAAGTTGAAAAACATCAAATTTTAAGATATGTTTTAATTACAAAGCGATTTTTTTATTTTGGCCGGCGTTGACATGAAAATAGTGTCTCAAGTCATCTCGCATAGGAGTATCTCCTAACTTTTACATGAATATTGCATACAGTCTTTCTTTCGACGTAATTGTGTAGAAGGCTAATATATACATAATAAGACGGACGATTGCAACTAAAAACAACAGACAACTGTCAACTGGTAACACCAGCTGCAGGGACAATTGCGCATAGCTCGAAAAGAATACTGTGTCTTCGTGCTATACACGAACAATTGGATGGCTATCCAAAGAATAGAGAGGGACGATGCGTTTTGGAAGGAAAAATGGTTGACCGTCTTCAAAGGTAAGTTCGCAATAATAATAATAATTATTATTATTTATATTTTGCATATTATTTTATATTTAAAATCCACCACTTAACAATTACTTGTGTAATGTAATCTTTTATTTCAATGTTGTGTGTTACTTATACTTACCCCGCTATTATTGTTTTACTAGGTTAAGCCTGAGATCTTTTGAAAATAAAGTAATTATAACAATAATAATTAATAATAATTAATAATTAAAATTAATAACTAATATAATTAACAAAAGTAATAATGGGGGGTCGCTGTTGTCTCTTGAATAATGAGTTCTCCAGAGAAAAACGTATGACTTACAAAGGGTACTATATTACAGTAATAGTAAAATGTATTTGTCACAGCTCGAGCTAGCACACAATAAGGTGTTGGTTTTAATTTGTAATCAAATTTTGCAGATTCTACATCGAATGCTTGCTACCACTACCAGAGATAATCAATCCACAGTTTGGAAAACGTCTTCAGAAAAATGACATCGTTGATCCGCCCTACATAAAACGCGCTCAAATTGAAGCTAAAAAAGAAAAGGAAACGGTCACAAAACCTAAGAAACGATAAGAACTTAAAGAAAATAGAAAACGGATCGGCAGCAGAATCAATTCATCAAGCAGATAATCAATTTGGACAAGGCAGTATATCGCCCAACTGTGGCAATTATAATAAAAGTTTGGCTGGACTGGGGATCGAACCTAAGCCATTTAGCTCCTGAAAGGATACATATCGGGTCCACAGAAAAAACTGCCAGGAAATGGCTATCTGCGTTTGTAATTGGTATTCAGCATAGGCATACTCATCATATTCATAAGTCATACAAAATCGAAATGTCTTGGGCCAGAGTTGAATGTCTGCAGACTCATGTATTCAATTAGACTAACACTTTCTCATTTACTGTGGGTATGTCTGTTGGAATGTCAAACAAGCTGTGTGGACATAATGTGTAATGTTCAATAACACAAATTGTGATCGAACTTTCAATGTATATACTAGAATTACCTACGCAAGCGTTCGGAAGCCACGTAGCTTTCCAGTGGTTTATAGGGCTCATTTGGGTTGCTTTGCGATTGTCACGGTATTCAAGCCAAAGGTACGTTATACAGCAGTATTTTTACTATTGTAACACAAAGGTGTTATTCTAATTGTTTGTGCAAAAGATGCACATTTCTCGCTATGACTTAAAATGGTTGTTACTATTGTTGTGACCCGAACTTCTCTTATAGGTTTATCTTACTTCGTATAGTTTTGTTTCGAGTATAATGGACACGTGATATTTATTAAGCGAGCGAAGCGAGCGTTTCTTCGAGACTCTTATGGCACTTCGTTCTGTTTTTGTTTTTGTTTTTTTTTCTTGTACCGTACTAGACTCTAACGGCACTTCATTCTGTTTGTTTGTTTGTTTGTTTGTTTGTTTGTTTTTTTTTTTTTTAAGTCCGTCGATAGCGGTCGAATGGAAAGTCCGATCAACTTGAAATTTGGACCATCCACAAGCCTCAATGTGGATTGAAGGTGTATAGTTTTGAGGCAAAATCGTTTGAAAAGTTACAAAGTTACACCATAGTTACTGCAAAATATTTTTCTGAAACAAAATGGCGGCAAAATGTGAGATAACCATATTTTTGTAAAGCTTTTTCCGGTCACGAATATGTTCATTTAATGGCTATTTGATCAATATTGGCAAAGTTACACAGAAGTTACTCGAAAATATTTTTCGGAAAAACAGTAACAGCAAAATGTGAGGTGCTATCCTGTAGTAAATTTTCATCCGGTCACGAATATACTAATTTAGACGCGATCGGATACGTATAAGAGGCAGAAATTACATTTCTATTGCTGTCAATAACTGTTAGTAACGGTGGCGGACCGCGGCGAAAACATGACAAAGAAAATTCTTAGCAACGCACATGGCACTGCATTCAACAAAATCGGGAATTATAATAGCTATGGGAATCAGAAAAATTTTTGCAATGTGCATTCTTGAATTGTTGTTAATTGTTTTTTTTTTATTAGCTTTGAGATCTTTTCGCCAGAACGTTCGTAGATATGGACGCGCTCGCTTATCGACGCGTCAAACAGAGCGTTGCCTAGTATAAGTATTCGACGCTCAATGACTTTGATAAATTCTATGTAATTTAGAACGGACGAATAGAAGAGCATTGCTTGATAAAGGAAGGACAACTGTCATGAATATTTTTGAAGTTACATCAAGTTACAAACCGCATGGTAACGGGGGAGCAGTTGCTATTGTCATTGAGTTTACTAGGAAAACGCTCTGTTTGACGCGTTGATAAGCGAGCGCGTCAATATCTACGAACTTTCTGGCGAAAAGATTTCAATGCTAATACAAACAACAATTAACAACAATTCAAGAATGCGCATTGCAAAAATTGTTCTTATTTCCATGGCTATTATACTTTCCGACATTGTTGTATGCAGTGCAATGTGCGTTGCTAAGAATTTTCGTGGTCATGTTTTCAACACGGTCCGCCACCGTTACTAACACTTATTGACAGCAATAGAAATGTAATTTCTGCCTCTAATACGTATTTGATCGCGTTTACATTAGTATATTCGTGACCGGACAAAAATTTATTATAAGATAGCCACCTCACATTTTGCCGTTACTGCGTTTTAGAAAAATATTTTCGAGTAACTTTCGTGTAACTTTGCCAATATTTATCAGACCGCCATTACATTAACATATTCGTGACCGGAAAAATCTGTAGACAAATCTGGCTATCTCACATTTTGCCACCATTTTGTTTCAGAAAAATATTTTGCAGTAACTATGGTGTAACTTTGTAACTTTTCGAACGATTTTGCCTCAAAACTATACACCTTCAATCCACATCGAGGCTTGTGGATGGTCTAAATTTCAAGTTGATCGGACTTACAGTTCGACCGCTATCGATAGATAAAAAAAAAAAAAACAAAAACAAAACAAAACAAACAAAAAAAAACAGAACGAAGTGCCATAAGAGTCAAGTGGAAACGCTCGCTTCGCTCGCTTAATGAGTGTACACTATTTTTTTTAAATTTATTACTACACTAATAAACTCAATGCTATTATGCTGGTGCATTTGTGTTGACGTGATAAGAACGAAGGTGCGTAGACGAACTATCCAATTTATTGATGTCTGTTGGATAAACATAATATTAAGTATAGTATTAAGCTCACTTTCAGTGTTATCATAAGCATTTGTTTGCACAAACACTGTTAAAATTCTGTGAAGTTGAAAAACCACGCAACTTACAATAGCATATAGGTTTGGTCTATTTGCCCTTACGATTGTACTGTTACATTGGTATTTATTTCATGTAAATCATGCTACACAAAGGCCTTACTTTACGCCTATATTCTAAAGTTTAATTTTTTTTTTTTTGCAAAAGGAACGCAATCACACCATACGATTTTGTCTTAGTTCATCTTACTTCGAATAGTATTATTTATATTTATTTCTCGTAGTGGGCACTGATGCTAGGCTATTATAAATATTCTGTGAACAGTATTATTGAGAAATTGAATGTAATGTAGATGCAGGAAGAACGACTAGCAAAATCATCGCTTGATAAAGTGAGGGCTATCGCCGTGAATATTTTTCCGTACAGTTACAAAACGCAAGGCGACGAGGAAGCGAATGTATTTCCGAGCGGTGGTCGCTGTTGTAAGCGAGACTCCTCGACCTTCGCACCACGACCGTATGAAGTGAACTGGTTTGGTCACGTGACGCGCGACAGATCTCGCCCGTAAACGCTACGGGTAGAGCCGATCAGACCCGAACTTGAGCGACCGTTTCGCTAGTCTCCGCCCACCAGCCATCTACAATATTCGTTTTCTTCGCCGTAACTTCCAACGCAGAGTTGGCCTCGTCTCAGCGAGACACCGTTTTGGATTACTTAGAGTATAAAGGGAGGGGGAGCTTGAATTTAATTCTGGTCCTTCTTCCTACTCCCGGTGTTCATTGTACCTTTTTGGCGGTAAGACGCGACACCATCAGAGACGATGGATGTTTAAGCGGGGGGATGTAGTGTGAAAATGGAAGTTTATTCATTTTCACACTGGATTCCTTCACTGCCGTGTTTTATTCTACTTGATTGTGACATGGGTAAACAACACTCTGTTTTGATCACAATCAGGTAGGTGCTGAGCTGGCTATTGTGTAATCATCAATCTAGGGCAACAATACTAACATAAGAATACTGACACAGCATAATGGTCATACAAGTAATTTGGTAACTTTGCTGTGTCAGGGGTTTTGGGAGGCCCAAGTTGGATTGTTGTTAGGAGTTTGGTCTGAGCCCCTAGCACAAGCCAAAGAAGGGGTAAAGGGGGGGAAGGTGACGTGATACGGTCGAGGTGGATTAAAAGTGGTGAGGCTCGGGAGTCTCGGGGGGGACCGGTCGGAGGAGCCGTTGAAGATGGTCGTAATGTAGGCGCATGAAGATGGAACGGGCCGAGAGGGACCGGCGGTGCCATGGGGCACAAGGACTATCCCCGAGGAACGAACCAAGGAGTCACGAGGGACGAACGGACGGGGCGAAAGCCAACCAAGGTAGTGTGACTCCTTAGTAGTAGATTAGAGGGAGATAGATAAAGATCGGTACGCCACGTCTTTGCCACGGTAGGATGAATGTCTATTGTCTATTGTGTAACATAATAAATGTACGGTTCCTCAATGTTTGAACCCAGGACTGTTGATTTAAGTACCTAGTCTCCCGGCCTTCCTCAGACATAGCAACGATCCCAAATGTACGAGTTCACGTATGTCAAGAGAGGGTTACGTCCCCAGTGAAACCTTGTGACAGCCGACCTGAACATAAGTTCGAGTCCCGTACCAGGGTGGTAGGGACAAGGGTGGATCGGCGCGTGAATTCGGTACATAACAGGTACATAGCGTTTCACGAGTGGTGAGCTATCAACTTACTAGAACATTTCAAGAAACATGCTCACGCCAAAATAGCTTGCCTTAATAACACGAAGTATATTACAATGTACTGTGAACGAACACAACCGTGTAATTCACAAATATGTCATAACTCGATCACGTGCTCACTGCTCATATTTAGAGAATAGCCCCTCTGGGTTCGATTTCCAGCAGGGTCGGTTGTTTTACTTTGTGTCTTGTCCCATAAAATATATGTATATGTGTGAACTAAGACAGAAAGCTAAAAATTCCGACCCCGCTGGGAATCGAACCCAGGTCTACCACTTGCCGGCGTAAGAGTCCTGGATTCGATTCCCAGCGGGGTAGGATTTTTAACTTTCTGTCTTAGTTCACTTATATAAAACTCATAGTGGCTTACTGTAAAAACCAGATATCATATATTATATACGATTTTTTATATTTTGTTGGTTGCAGAATGTATTATAAGGATTGGTCTATCTGTACAAATGTTTCCTTATAACATATTATATAAAATCGATATTTTTTCAAGAAACACTCTTTTCATGATGGTGGTGGTGAAAATCCGGAAAGTAAAAAACCAACCCCGACTGGGAATCGAAGTCAGGTATCCGGAGCACTTGCCGGGTGGGCGCCATAATGTCATAATGCACACAATCCAGCCGACGAATTACCAGTCTCGGTGGTGTAAGGGTTATGGAGCCCACCCGGCAAGTGGGAGACCTGGGTTTGATTCCCAGTCGGGGATGTTTTTTTATTTCTGGATCTCTCCATATATATAATATATATATATATATACAATTTGGATATTCTCGCACCAATACTGGGTTTGTAAATTGACATGAGTAAAGCAGCCGCACGCATCGTAGCGACACCGGCTTGTTTCAATAGAATAAAGGATGAATGGGTAATAATTGAAGGTTTTATTGGCTGTATTTTTGGAAACTGACATGTTATGATAATACCCCACAGAACCCGATCCACGTTTCCATTTTAAAACTTTTATTGCAGAAGAGGTCTCATCGTGGACTCATTGTTAAAATAGGCCTTCATTGCCCTGTAAATCGTTTTACAATCTTGTTCCCGACGAACAATACTATTCTTTCCCTGCCTTTCAAAATAGCCGGTGACGCTTAGATGCGTGCGGCTGCTTTAAGGGGTAAAACTTGACTCCATTTTGTGTAATATAGGCTAACTACATACAATTATAAACAATATTTTGGTTATTTCTTATCATCACTCTAACATTTATAAAAAAAAATGTATAAAGAATAATGTTGTGAATTTGTATTTACATAGAAGTAATAGATTTGTGAACCTCGTGAACATCGTTAAAGTTTTCCGAATCAAAATCTCCCAACTCACGAGAAGTGTTTTATTAGTGGTCCATCGACCGTGCTCCTTTCAAATGCATTTCAAATGTATTAACAGCAAATATTTACAACCCAGCCAGCCAGGCTGCTATCCGGCCGGCCGGCCGCTGGCTTTTGTTGTTGAAAGACGGGTCGTCTATGGCTGTGCATCTCTCTCTCAAACGAGCCTCTCACTCGCGCAAAACTTCCCCTCCAAGAATCTTGCAGTCGGAGTGTACTGGTTCGGAGAAATTTCTATGGAGGGCAGCACATTCGCTTCAAATTCTGTTCAATTTAAACATCAAATTGTAGCTTGCCTAATCAAGATGCCGTTTTTAAATTCTTAGGACATTCTAATTATAAGCGTACATTTTGTGGGTTGGTTTTAGATTTTCTCTATCTAGTTCTTTTAAAAAGTCAACTTTAAAAAATATTTGCGGATACGATGGCGAGAATTTAAAAAAGCCGAGACCTACACACAACTTGAACAGAAGTTGTCTGTACGAGAAAAAAGTTTCATGAATATTGAGCTATTGGTTTACGAGTTATAGCGCATTTACTGTACCACTGCAAAAGTAAGACTCATCCTCGAAATATGCGTTACGGAGAAGCAAAATATGTTGAAACACGAGGATGAAAAAATTAAAGCATACGGCCAGATGATGATAGTATTGTAATAGAATAAGTGATTGTTAATTGCCGACATTTTAAGGTTACCCCGGAGACACACGAAACTACAAAGAGAGAGAGGGGGAAAGAGAGAGAGGGAGAGAGAGAGAGAGAGAGAGAGAGAGAGAGAGAGAGAGAGAGATTAATTGATTGATGTTTATAACAAAATAAGCACCACAGATACATAAACATAAGTAGTAATTAATGGTAAAATAAAAGTTCCAACGGCTGAGAGGAACAGCTGGAAGTCGCTGCTAGATGAACTGTCAGATGAAGAAGACGACGAAGATGAGGAGCTTGAGCTATCGTCTTCAACATGAATGTGCAAATCGTCGCTTGATGAAGAGCTTGAAGAAGATGACGAAAAAGAACTGCTGTCTTCAACATGTATGTACAATTCATCACTTGATGACGAGCTTGAAGAAGATGACGAAGAAGAGCTGCTGTCTTCAACATGTATGTACAATTCATCACTCGATGAAGAGCTTGAAGAAGATGACGAAGAAGAGCTGCTGTCTTCAACATGTGTGTACAATTCATCACTTGATGAAGAGCTTAAAGAAGATGACGAAGAAGAGCTGCTGTCTTCAACATGTATGTACAATTCATCACTTGATGAAGAGCTTGAAGAAGATGACAAAGAAGAGCTGCTGTCTTCAACATGTATGTACAATTCATCACTTGATGAAGAGCTTGAAGGAGATGACGAAGAAGAGCTGCTGTCTTCAACATGTGTATACAATTCATCACTCGATGAAGAGCTTGAAGAAGATGACGAAGAAGAGCTGCTGTCTTCAACATGTATGTACAATTCATCACTCGATGAAGAGCTTGAAGAAGATGACGAAGAAGAGCTGCTGTCTTCAACATGTATGTACAATTCATCACTCGATGAAGAGCTTGAGGATGAAGACGAAGATGAGGACGACGAGGAAGATGATGATGAAGAAGAGCTATCGTCTTCAATCCACAGGTGGACCTCGTCGTAGTCACTTGATGAAGAGCTAGACGATGAAGACGATAAAAACGACGAGCTGGAGTCGCTGCAATCTCTCTTCACACGTGCGTCTCCCACTTGACTGACTTCATTCGATGGGTCAATGACAACAAACGCCTGGAAATGTATAGATGTTCACGCGTAAGATATTTGCATAATAATTGTTCTGGATATAATAGAGAGAAAAGACAAGATTTAGAGTACAAGATAATATAAATGCAGATGAAACGAACACGAAAAATGTCAGCAAAAAGATAATAGTTACTAGTTAACCCATACGTTAAAATGTTCCAGCTTTATCGTGCGATGAGGACTGGTCATTTGGCGCATAATATTATTGTGATATCCGATCAAGTGCAATAACAAATACAAACTCAAAAAGTGATACTGCTTTGCAGTTTGGCGGTTAAGGGTGCATATCTTCAATAAGAAGTATTAATTCATTTATAATAAACAGAGTTCAACTAAAGATAATAAATTAAAAGATAATACCTGTATTGTCACGAAACGTGTTTGATTGTGTACTAATATATAAATACAACTGGAACAATATCATTATTAATAAGAGAGGATTATACTTTCAATTCAACACGTGCCAGTAAAATGAATTAAACATCCAAAGCTGGAAACATGAGAAAATAATAGCAGAAAACTATGGAGAAGCGGCAACGGACAACAAAGTGCAATGAGAAAAGAATGACATTTGAGAGTAAGTATTGGCGTATTTCATTGGTATGCACTCAGTGCGCACTGTTATATCGCTGTGACGTCATGCACTCGCCGAGTGTCGCACTGAGTGCAGGTCCCAATGGAACACACCAGTGCAACAACATAACCTCAATGTCAGAATAGTTTTGTACATACAACGCACGTTATATATTAGGGTAGCACTAGTATGCACTGAGTGCGGCTGTCACATTCCATTGGGTGCACTGGTATGCACTGAGTGCGGCTTCACATTCCATTGGGCTTTCGGGTGCGCACTGGGGCAATCGTCACGTATTCCATTGACCGCACTGCACTGGGCGAGTAAATATAATACCGCACTGAGTTGCACTGACTTCAGGGGTAAGTGCAAAGAATCGAGTGCGATTTTTAGGCCCATATTTAGTATTTTGACAACGAATAGACCAAGATTTATGATGTATGGTAACATCTGTGTAGTGTGCTGTAACAATCGTAGGCCTAGATCCATATAATACAAATAATTGGGACAAGCCTCACGAAATGGGTTATTTTGATGGAACTTTAGAAATGTTTTGAAATAGCTTGACCAAGCCGTAGACCTGCATTATTATTTCGAGAACAGATAAGACACAAAAATTAGGCCGATAGCATGTGTTTCGGCCGTTGCATACGAGATCCTTAAAATAGGTCTATATAGTACACCAGCCCAGGACGTTTTGCTTACAAAAAAGGTCGACGTATTTTGACTTTGGAATATGATAAAACAACATTACCTGAGTTGTAGTTCATGAGGTGCTTAGCTCGCAAAAGGGCCAAATACGCCGCCATCTTGGATTTTATATAATTCACATTAATGGCTATAAAAACCAAAGTGCTTGACCAATTTTTAAAAGTTTAGTATTTTAAATAGAATTTTTCAATTACAATGTATTTGTGTAGGAAATTCACAAATTTTTTTATTATATTAAACATTTAAAAAACTATTTCCTACTCAATGTTTTTAGGTTTGGAATGTTAAGCTTATAACTTTTATAAAAGCGTATTAACTGAAAAAATACTTCATGTAAACGTTTCACATAGCTTTATTTAAAAAAAAAACGCAATCAAATTCAAGTCTCTATCTAGATTACGTCCCGAGATATGAATTTTTGAAGAGTCGCGCCTACCTCTCTTCCTGCGCTCGGCGCTTACCCAAGCCAGGCGCCGAGCGGTGCGCGTGCGGTCTATGTAGCCTTTCCTTCTCAGACTATCTTCTGATAGTTTATTTGAATTGAATTTTTGCATTAGCTTTGGTTAAATTATTTTAAATTCCAGAAATTTACTTACCCCACCCCCCTCTACAACTCTATTTACTTACCAAGTCGAAAGGCAATCAATTCGTTACAGTTTTTAGTTATTGAAATGGTTTTGTTAAGGGCTAGCTATAAACGGTAACTGCTCTCAATTTCTCACGCTTATGACTAATTAAACAAATTGTGTTTGACAACTTCCAGAGAAAACTTGTTTTATATTACAGAGTTTGAACAGATATTGACAAATGCCGACAGATTCCACTCAATGCAGTCATTGAGTCGAGTCGCGCGCGAACATGGCTACTAGACTCATGGAATAAACGTGCGTCAAACACCTCTGGACTAGTGGTAAAATCAAACCAAATAACTCAAACTACACAATTAAAAGATAAAGCCACGACTATTCTATCGACTGATAACCGTAAGTGTTCAACATAGGCCTACTTGTTTTCTAAGCACAATCTATGTTTTGTATAGTTCTGAACATTTTTTTTTTTTTTTCATTCAATCCACATCTACATATGACGCCCCCTAAGCCGAAGCTTATATGCGTCTATCTTTTCTTGTATTTGTGTTATCTCTTGCTGTTTTTCTTTAAGTCCGACCTTAGGAGTCCTCAAATTGGTAGCCCTCCTTTGTCGTTGGTATTGTCTTTGCAATGTATTAGCTTCTTGTTCTTGATATTATTCTCCTTGTATATTTATTCATCTTCTTCTGCTCTTCGTAGTTTCTGTTTACTCCATTTCGGATGATTTTCCTTTGACTTGGCATAAATCGTTGCTTCTATGGTTGTTTTTGTTTCAACCTGATGAGGATTCATGTACTTCTTCTGTGCTTTGCTTCCCCTCCAGTGGTCGCAGTGATCGTATTCCTTCTTCTGAGTGTTCAGCTCCTCTTCTTCTTCCAAGTTATGTCAAGTCTTCTCCACGATTCTTCCTCTCTTTTCTTCTTTTCACTGTCTGGTGGTTCTTGAGGAGAATACTTCTGCTGATCTTGATTTTCCTTCTGGTGATCGAACTGGTGATCTTCTTTTCTTTTTGAGTAAACTGGTCACTTTCCGGTTTCCTCTTCAAGTCGTAGCTTTCTGCCCCTCTGCGTCATTTCTTCTTATCGTTGTCTTCTGTTTCTAGGTGTTTTCCTGTTTCTTTTTTAATCTTGACTGTCACCTAATCTTCTTCTTCCCTGACTGCATGCCCTGGAAGATGTTGGTTTCATGTCTTCTGTGCGACGTTCTCTTAGATTCTCTTCTTTGTTTCTCTTCCACTCCTCTTCTTCTTTTCTTCTTATCGCTGTCTTCTGTTTCCTGTTTCTTGATATTTTCCTGTTTCTTCTTCAAACTTGACTGTCGCCCCCTCTTCTTCTTCTCTGACTGTATTCCCTGGTTTGTTGAGTACACTGGTCCCTTTCCGATATCCTCTTCGGGTCGTGGCATACTTTTCTTCTGTTCCTCTTCTCTGTTCTTCTTATCGCTGCCTTCTGTTTCTTGATGTTTTTCTGTTTCTTCTTCAATCTTGACTGTCGCCCCATCTTCTTCCTCCCTGACTGCGTGTTCTGGAATATATTGGTTTCATGTCTTCTATACGTTGTTATCTTAGATTGTCTTCTTTGTTTCTCTTCAACTTCTTTCACAATTGTTGCTGTATATTCTTTGCTGATTTGGTGTTTTGGACGGCGCTTGCTACTCTTCGATTATTCTATTCTTCCTATTTTGTGTCACCAATCCTCATCTTCTTCTTCTTCTTCTGAGTACACATCTGATTGATTTCGCTGTTTCCCTCCTCTTTTTGGATTTCTCTCTTGCATATACCCTCCTACTTCCTCTCTCGCATCCAGCCTGTCTTCTTCCAGTTCTTCTTGTCGGCGATTAAACACGTCTATTGCGAACTTCTCAAGTTGTCTGTAGTGATTTTTGCAATTGAGCATCCCTCTAAAGTCTTGTAATCTCCTTGCCTCCTTAAGACGTTCTTCATTTAGATGTTCTTTCCTTATGTCCGAATACAGTTCGCAATCTTGCAGTACGTGCCAAATGTCTTCACGGTCTCCACATCTACAAACATCATATTATTCAAGTCCAAGTCTTCTTAGATTCGCTCGAAAAGGGCCGTGTCCTGTTAGCAGGAAGGTAAGTTGCAGACCTGGTTGTAACCATTCAATCCATGTAGCTCGTTCAATGGTTTGGTATAAAACTGTGCGTTACTCTACCTTTCTCCGTTTGATCCCACAAGTCCTGCCATTGCTCTTCAAATGTTTCAGATATTCTTCTATTCTCGCATCTTATGATTATTCTTCGTTCTCTGTTTAGCAGTCTCGTTGTATTACTTGTAATGTTACCACAGGTTTTCGCGATATTTTTCTTTACGAAGTATCTGAAACCTGATCTTGTAATTTCTAGATCTAGCGGTAGTTTTCCTGCGAGCACCTGTAACGCTGGAGTAGAGACAGTCCTGCAAGCTCTAGTGAGTTGTAGGAGTAATGACCTCTGTATTGACGAGATTATTTGCTGATTTCTTCTCTTGTTTATAGATGTCATCCAGACAGAGGCGCCGTATGTTATTATGGGCCCCGCTACCCTGTCGTACAGTATTCCCATAGTTCTATGGTTTAACCCCCAGTTCTTTCTTGCAAGACGTTTTGTCATGGCAAATGTATTCAAGATCTTACTTCGTAGGTATTGCAGATGTGGTAAGAACGTTAGCTTATCATCCATCATGAGTCCTAAGTATTTGTATTTATTAACAAAACCAAGTGATGTTCCGCCGATCTTGATTAGAGGATTTCTATGTTTCGAGAAATGGCCCTTCATCACCATACATTTGGTTTTACTTGTAGATATCGACATTTTGTGAAGTTCATTCCATTTCATGGACTTCTTTAGTACCGAATTTGCTTTTTCCTCTAGTTGCCGTCTCGAGTTGCCTTTGATTATTATTACCTTGTCATCCGCGTAGCAAATGGTGACTACGTCCTCGTCGATGGTTTCCTCTTCCATGGATTCGTCAAAGACGATATTCCACGCAAGAGGGCCCAGAATTGATCCTTGTGGGCATCCTCTTTGCAAAGGTCTGGTTACTGCATTGTTTCCTGATAGTATTTTGGCATCTCCCTCTGAGAAGTAGTTGTTAACAGTACTATACATTTCCGGAGAGCATCCCATTATCCGTAGTCGTCTCATAATACTGGGCCACCATACGTGGTCGAATGCTCCAGCAATGTCGATAAAGATACAAAGAACATATTTTGTGCTCGCTTGATGAATGGCACTCGTTAACAGGTTTATCGCATCTTCCGTTGACTTGTTTTGTCTAAAACCAAATTGGTATTCAGCCTGTAAAGGGCTTGCGTCATAAGTTTTCTGTATCCTTGCCGCAATTACCCTCTCAAACCATTTCCCGATCATGGGGAGCAGGGTTATCGGCCTGTATGATTCAACCTTGTTTGCGGGTTTCTCGGCGCTCTTTTTAAGTATTTTAATAACCCCTTGCTTCCATGACCTAGGGAATACTCCCTGTCTCAGACAATCGTTAAATAGGTCCAAGAACGCTTGAGGTACAGCCTTCCAGGCATGCCTGATAGTTTCCACCTCAATGCCTTCTTCACCGGGGGCCTTTCCAGTTTTGGCTTTCCGCAGTGTAAGATCCATCTCTTGCTGCGTGATTTCTTCCTCCCGTCCTGTTCCGGTATAGGCATCGTTATCCATTCTGATCTTGGTTTGTTCTGGAGTTTCCTCTTCTATGTTATCTTGCGGAATCAATTCTAATAGTGCCTCCATGGATTGCTACCATGTCTGAGTTTCTGAACCATCAGCTTTCTCCATGGTGTTATACACCTCATCTTGGCGGAGCTTTCCTCGTGTAATCTTATAGATTAGTCCCCACGGGTCCTCGTTTCCAGTTTGATGGACTAGTTCTTTCCAAGAATCACTCTTGCTTATTCTTATCGCTTTGATGTATTCTTTCCGTTTTTGCTTCTCTTTTTCATATAAGTAATCCACTTCTGTTTGTGATGCATTTTGTTTTCTTTTGACTTTCTGTAGTTCTTTCCGACTTTTTCTGGTTTCCTGTTTTAATTTGTCCAGCTGCTTGTTCCACCAAGGAACTGTCTTATACTTTTTAATTTTCTTTCGCATGGTTTTTTCACAGGAGTCTATTATTGCACACGTCAGCCTTCTTTCTTTATCATCAGGCGTACTTAAGGGTGCATCATTATTCCAAACTTCATATTTGTTTTTGATAATCCTCTCAAAAGCTTCCCAATCTGCTGTTCTAAGATTGAAAATACTTCTTTGTGTCACCATTTCTGTCACTCCTTGTTGAACATAATGATATGTTATTCCCCTGTGGTCGCTTGTGCTGACGTCTTCCTTAACTTCCCATTGCGCGATTTTTGTATAACACTGCGAATTAACTATTGTGACGTCAATATTTGACTCGCCGTTCTTGGTACTGAAAGTGAACAACGGACTGCTGGTATTTACGACGTCCAGTCTCATTTGCATGAGCGCTTGCTCAACCCTTTCTCCTCGCTCATCTTGGTGCTTCGCAAACCACAGAGGGGAGGCAGAGTTTATGTCGGCTCCTAGTATCATGTCTCTTTGTCCTGCAAATGTTACAAGTCTCTCAATTTCCTCTATATGGGGCTCAATTTCCTTTTTTGGCGGACAGTATGCCGATGCGACTATCACTTCTCCAAAGGTCCCTTCTATTATAGCCACCGCCATATAGGGCTAGCATAAAGAGTTAACTTGCGTAACTGTGTAGTCTTTGTTGCGGATAACAATAGCCGCCCAGCATTGCTCTCCTGCTTTCTGCACAATTTTATAACCAACTCCGAAGCCTTTGATTTTGTCGTTGGTACGATAACTATAGGGTTCCTGTATCAACAGGACATCGATGTTATTCAGCTCTGCGTAGTTTCTTACTTGCGCGATTACCGCCACCGACCTTTGAGCATTAATTTGCATAATGCTCATCTCTTTACTTTTCTTTATGTTTTTATTAGCCATAATTAATTCGTGATATGAGCGCCTCCTTCGCTCTTTGGTATTCCGGACATTGCGGGTCTCTGTATGAATGCTTATGGTCTCGATTCTTATTCCAGCAGTTTATACATACTGGGCTATTATCTTTTTCTGGGCATTCTTGGTGATTGTGGCCATTCTCACCACAGTGTCTACATATTCGCTCTGTTGCACTACAGGCCTTGCTTAGATGGCCATAACTCAGGCACTTGAAGCAACGTGGAACCGACAGATATTCCAGCACTCTATGTGACGTATACTTAACATATAGTCGTTCTCTGCGCATTATCTTCTGGAATAATGCTGGGTCCGTTTGAAACACTAGGTTTCTATGACCCTCCCTTCTTGTGTTTGTGGTCGAAAATAAGTATGTTATGTTCATCTTGTCTTTCTGTTCTGCGTCGATATTCTTATTAAAGATATCGTCCACCACTTGTTCATGAGAGGTGGAATTGTGCACATCGTAGACTATTAGCCTTGGATTCCCTCTTTTCGGTTCCTCGATCTTAAATCCCAGATCCTTTAGCCTTTCACTATCTCTAAGCGTCTGAGCATCCGCTTCCGAATCCAATTCCAGGAGTACTCCCTTATCCCTTATGGTTCGGAGCTGCTTTATTTTCAGCTGTCGCATATCAGGTAGCAGTTCTGACTCAATTTTATCTTTTATTTGCGTGCTAGATAGATCCGTTGTTTCTATTGCATCGCTTTTCAGCATAATAACCTTCGTTTTCTGGCTCCTGGCTTTTTCTCCGTATCCCATCTGCTGGGTACTTCCTGCTTTTACAGACTCAGCATAGCTTTTATGCGTTTCTCCGGCTATTTCCTAGAGGGTTTTAACGTTATTAATGCATTTAGCTTGCTGGTTTTTGATTTCACTTATATCTTCCTTTAGACTCTTCATGTCAACATCCTGTGTCTTACACATGTCGTTCATTTTCCGAAAGACCGCTATTATTTGCGTTTCATTCAACTCTCTGTTTTCCTCACCTTTATTTGCCTTTTCAATCAGATCTTTCTTGATCTCTTTTAGCTCCTTAACGACTTTAGCGGTTTCCTCCCTCATCAGTCTTCTCTCGCTTAGTGCCGATTCCAGCCTCGCATTATCTAGAATAATGGCATGTACGATCGCTTGCATGTCGTAAATCATGTTAAATATAGCGTTCTTATTTGTCTGCGAGATCCGATCAACCCCGTCGACAAAGTCTCTGAGTAGCTTTTCGCTTTTGTTAAATTTATTAACCAGAGTTGCCCCTGTTTCTAATGCCTGATCCTGTTGGTTATCCAGCTTCCTTTTTACTTTGCTCTCCATAGCCTGCTGTGGCTGTTTCTCTCTCTGCTTCTTTTCCTCAGATCTCTGAGTCATAGTTGACTTATTGAAAGCATCGCTGGCATTACTCCTCTCATAATAAGATGAGTCATCCGTTCCTTCATCATCAGAGTCAATTGTCCTTTCCTTTTCCATGTCCGTTTCCTTATCCTTTATCACTTTCCTCGTTATTGGTTTGTTTTGAGTATTCATTTTTGTATCCCACGAGTGTAGACGAAATATTGGTCAACCTCTGCAGAGCGCTTTACAGAAGCAAGGCTTGCGTGTCTCCCCGGGGGCGCCAAATACCCGGGGATAAGGCTAGTAAGACCGCTAAATACACCTTTGATCAATGAACCTTTAGGCCTAGTTCCCAACATATTAGGTTTGGTGGGTTTAACCAAGCAGTTTTCCTTCTGCTAGGACCAGCCAATTAAGGCAAGTCCCACCCGGTTCTTAGTTCGGTTAGCGTAAGGGTTTGGGGGATCATATGCACTAGCCAAAAATCAACCCCGCCCCCCTTGTTGCCAACCTTAACAGCCGTACCACGTGAAGGTGAACCATGGGCTAGGAGGGTAAGATACATCGTTAAGGCAGGCTGCTCCAGATCCCAGACCAGCTCTTCACCCTTTTCAGGGATCCGGACCGGCCCAGTTTCCAGGGCAACCTAACGCCCGTAGATCCCCCTCCATACCGAGAACTAGCTCAGTCACGGCCTGTATAGTTCTGAACAGTATAAAAAGCAAGGTTATGTAACACGAGTGACCAGTGTTAAGCTAGAGCCAAAGTCTCTACAAATAGTTATTTTACCGACTGAGCCGGCAAAATAGCATTCCACTGCGAGAGCGATACCAACGAATATCACGTTACAGACTGCGGCACCGCATCCACAAACAGTTAGGTAAATTCCCTAAAGATGGCTCCCGTGTCAGCTTCTGACTTCAAAAGTTTTCAGAGCAATATTCTTGATAAATTTCAAGGCTTTGAATCTAAACTTGCTGACTGAACGACCGTGCCTCAATCAGACACAACATCCAACGAAACTAACGATGCCATAGCCGTGCTGACTGAAGACTTTTTGCAGTTCAAGAAATCGGTGCTTGAGCAAATTTCCCAAATCGCAAACGATGTGCAGGAAATCAAGGTGATACAAGAAGAGCAGGGTGTAGCAATCGACAACCTGGAACAATACAGCAGGCGAAACTGCCTCTTATGTCATGGGGTCCCAGAAAGTGATAATGACAACGTGCTCAACAAAGTAGTGGAACTATTCAGTACAAAACTCAACCTTCAAATACCACACCACGTACTCGACCGCGCTCACCGTATTGGCGGTCAAAGCGGCAAGAGGCCAATCATTGTTAAATTCACCGGCTACCAGCCCAGAGACGCGGTGTGGCGAGCTAAACGTGCACTAAAGGGGACTGGGATAGTCATCACTGAATCCCTCACCAAACGCAGACAAGACATATTCAAAAACACGCGGGAAAAATACGGAAAGCACAATTGTTGAACTGTGGATGGCAGAGTCTATCAACGAAGCTGGCAGAAAAATAACCATCAATTTGAATTGAACAAGTAAGCAGAGGTGGATGCATAACCTGCATTCTAGTAGATCTGAGACTGATATGGTAAACCTAGCACGTATTGGGTGTGATAGGATATTGTATGTATTGTTTTTTTTGCTTTTCCCTTTTGAAATTGCATAAAGTTCTTTAGGTTATGTCTTAGTTTTTAGTTTGTACGTCATAATATTGTATACTTAGGCTAAAGTACCAAAAAAACTAAATAACACGGTGCTAATACTAGGTAAATAATAGGCATACATACCATACAGACATACACGTTTAAATATCTTTAAAGAAATCAGTACAAGAAACCAGAAATTAACATCTTACATCTTAAATATTAACACCCATGAGGTTTAATATAATCGGAGATGAACAGTATGATACTTTATTATTTCCTACCACCTTTGAGCTTCGAGAAGCTTATAAAATAATAAATGGACTAAAAATATTCGATCTAAATATTCGAAATATTACAAAACATTTTGATGAACTAATTACGCTCGTACATGACACAACCATCCATTTTGACGTTATTATATTAACCGAAACACAACTCAAATACACCAATGATCTCTTTAACATAACAGGATATACAACACATCACTTCACATCTAAATTAACAACACATGATGGTATAACTTTATTTTTAAAGAATGATACCATACAATTACTTACAATTAATGCCACTTGTGAAATAACTCAGGCAAATGCAGTAACCATACACCTCACTAAATGCAATGAAATGTTCTCAATTCTAGCAATATACCGCTCACCATCCAGTGATGTAAACATATTTATTGATGAAATTACCACTCAACTTACTACTTTAAATAGTGTTCATAGCTTAATAGTGGGCGATATCAACATAAACATATTGCCATATGAGCACAAACAGTCTCAAATAGCAGACAGCTACTTAAATTCACTATATGCTCATGGTTACGTATCATATATTAATAAACACACTAGGGTAAATACACAATCAAAAAGTTGTATTGATCACATATTCATAAAAACGAAACAGACTAATGGATGTGTTGCAAACATCCTGCAGTCGGCTATCACTGATCACTATCCAATCTGCTTTGGCCTGTTTATAGATACACAATCAACAAATGCAAAAAATTCATATAGTTCGCAAGTAATACAAAAGAAAGTTCATTTTGAAAATTTAAAAGAACGACTAGAAAATGAAACTTGGTGCACAGTTCTAAATATAACAGATCCGAATAGAGCAGCAAAAACATTTACTGAAACTCTTACTGCGCACATAGCAGCGGCTAGCACAGTGAAGAAGCTGAATCCTAAAGTGCGAGCTCTCCAACCATGGATAACTGCAGGACTAATTAAATCCATCCGAACACGTGACAAACTAAGTAGGCAATCCCTTACAAGTCCTAATAACGTAACATTAAAACTAGAATATAAACGATATAGAAACTTTCTTACTAAACTAATTAGGGAAACGAAAAATCAATATTATAAAAATGAAATTGAAAATGCTAAACAAAATCCTCAAAAAATCTGGAATATCATCAATGAAGTCACAAATAAACGCAGAACTAAAAATCTGAACTCTGAAATTTTAGCCTGGCAAGGTCTTGTATCGACCAAAAATGATCCTAAAGCTGTAGCAGACACATTTGTTGACTACTTCAGTAGTATTGGTAAGAAAATGGCAAATGAAATATCGAATAAGACACACCCCAAAAATCCAACTATTACTACAGACATTCATTACCAACAAAATTCAATATTTCTTAAACCAGTGAGCGAATCTGAAGTAACTAAGTATATCGATGAGTTAAAGTCAAACTGTGCCTCCGGCATTGACCACATACACTCGTCTACACTACAACAAATAAAATCACACATTACAATGCCTCTAGCCCACATAATAAATGCAATTTTTTGTACAGGCACATACTCAGATTGTTTTAAAACGGCTATTATCACCCCTATATTCAAAACAGGTAATAAATTGCATACAACAAATTATCGCCCTATATCACTACTGAACAACATCTCAAAGATTCATGAAAAATGTATAAAACATCGCATATATGACTTTCTAGACAAACATAACATTTTACCGCAAAATCAATATGGCTTCCGTACTGGGCGGGGAACTAACGACGCCATATTAAAACTAACGACGGATATCCATTCTAGAATTGACGAAAAAGACAAGACCGTGGCTATATTTCTCGACCTAGCTAAAGCCTTTGACACCGTCTCCCACCCATTACTACTAAATAAATTAGACAGATACGGAATCAGAGGTAATGCACTAAAACTAATAAGTAGCTACTTAACAAATCGGGAGCAATATGTTAAAATTAGCGACACCCTGAGCAAACCAGAAATTATCGAATACGGAGTGCCTCAAGGCACAGTTCTTGGCCCACTTCTGTTTATCATCTTTATTAACGATTTATGCAACATGAAAATTAATGGAATCATAACCACATTTGCTGATGACACCGTATTGCTCTTCTCCAGCTATTCGTGGATCAATGTATACAAGATAGCTGAAGCTGAATTAAACAAAATTATGAAATGGCTTGAAAATAACCTTCTAACACTTAACAAAAAAAAAACATTATTCATGACCTTTGCACCAAACAAAGATGAGCAATTAGATCATATTAATTTAAACATAAAATTACACGCGAATGACTGCATAGGTAGGGCCAGACTACATTGTAGTTGCTTTAATCTAACCAAAGTAAGTTACGCTAAATACTTGGGTATCACAATTGACGAACATTTAAAATAAGACAAGCATATCAATATCGTCACAAAAAAAGTACGAAGCACTCTTCCCAAATTCTACTTACTTAGAAATATTCTTTATACAAAAACACTTCAAGTTGTCTTCTATGCTATTGTGCAATCTATCATTCAATATGGGATCATTGGCTGGGGAGGCACATATGACTCGCACATAAATCCACTCTCAATAATTCAGAAACATGTTATCAAGGTTATGTTAAAAAAGCCCTTCCTTTACCCGACTAATCTGGTGTTCTCTGACAGCGGCTTCCTAAATGCAAGAAAAATATATCTGAAATATTTACTTAACCACAGTCACAAAATATTCCACAAGTTAAAAACTGAACCTCATCGACATGGAACGCGAAATAAAATACAATACAAATTGAATATTCCTAGAACCCGTCTTCACATGACGCAGAGGCATGCGCCTTTCCTTGGTCCTAAAGCCTATAATGATATTTTACCCTTAAACATAAGATCCACTAAATCGGTAGACAAATTCAATTTACTGCTTAACAGATGGTTAATTCAATGTCCCAATGAAACTATTAATAACACAATCAACCTTAAAGTAACTAGAAAAGTCGGTTGGTACTCGCATGATTAACAATGGTTTAATGCAAACATGCTTGTTTAAAATACATCCTAGAACACTGTATGAATAATTGTTGTACTTTTCATTCTCTAGATAAATTAACAATAAATTAATATAAAAAGTGTATTGGTGTATATGCATGAATAAATCATGAAAATTGCTTTTTTAGTATGTTGAGTATAGCTACTAAAAAACAAAAATTGCATTTGGTCTGCCATATAAATGTAATTAATAATTAACAATAATGTAACTTCAACCAGAGAAATCGTGAAACAGTAGAAATAAGTAATACAAAATATTTTCAACTCAAATTCTGTTTATAGTTTTAGATTAATTTTATATGAATGCTAAAGATGTAATGAAAGAATATTGTGCATCTTGCATTCTGTTTCTAGTCTTAGGTTAAATTTAAGTAAACATTAATCTAAGTGAAATCATTATTTTTCTAAAATATTGTAAAATTATGTACAACTAACCTAACTAGACTAAATCCATAGCCAGAGGAACTGCTACCCACCCACAAGTCAAATCTTCTGTGGGAAGTAGCCTCGATTACCAGTTTAAAGTGTCAATACCTACTGTACCATTCATCCTCACCACCCATTGTATATTGTACTGAACCGATGATAATGTGCAATTATACACCTTCAGTACATGTACTGTTATATGACTTTATGTACACAATGATCAAATCGAAATAAAATTGAATTGAATTGAATTGAATTGATTGACAATAAAGATACACTGACAAACAGAGTCAATGATAAATATTTATATTTAAAAATTTTCATCAGTTTGAGTATCGTCGTTCATATTATCCATGGACTCAAAGTTCAATACTATTCAGTACAATGATGATATTTGGGTTTTACGTCCCATATGTTTGCAACTTTGGCGTATCGAGATGATGAGATGGTAATGTATGAAGATGAAAATACGTCACATATTAGTTTCTACTGCATTAGCCAGTGGCGTAACTCCCTATGATGCAAGGTGTGCAATGCACACGGGCCCCGCGATCTAGCGGACCCTCGACAACCACCGATTTGTAATAAATGTGTCTAAATAATATAAGAAAGTATTCACAGATTTAAAATGATTGTCAACAAGAGCTGTTTAAAAGCCCCGAAGTCTGATTGTACGTGTTTACAACTGTCAAACGATTCGGTCGGATTCGATATACGTATATAAAGTGCTTCTTGTTGTGTTTCTACCTTCTTTCGGGTATCTTCCGAGTGTCTAAAGTATTTGTAGTGTGTAGGTGTGTTATTAATCTTTATTTTGCGTATTGTCTACGTGAAATGAGTAACTCGTGTGAAGTATAGACCAACTTTGTATCCTGACACAGCGACTTACCTGATTAGTGAGAGTAATATAATTTCTTCTTGTATATAAAAAGGTGCACGATAATCGGAGCATATTATATATGAGTAGTAAAATATAAGTTCTCGTGTGTATAAGAGTGGTGCTTAAAAGCGCAAAGAAAAATTAAATCAAAAAGAAATTGAGAAAAAATACCAAAAATTAATTATTTTTCCGTAGCGGTACAACAATTCAATAAACATTGATGATAATTCGGTTAAATCAACGTCACCTTGCTCATGTTAAGCCCTTTCTGACACTAATCACATAAATTCGAATGATTCTAGTAACAATGAAACAACAAAAGTAGTAAAAGAACACGGAACATACTCTGAAGTAGCTTCAAAAGAAACCATAGAGGATGAGTATCTATCTCAGAAAAAGTATCCTACTGATAGGGCTCATTTTGATCCAGACATAATACCAAGTGAAGTACACAAGAAGTTTATTATTAGGCCTACACACGGCTCTTGTTAACCTAGTGGTCCATTTAAAAAAGATGCTGAACAAGGAAACGGATCACTTTTGTCAAGTTATTACGAATATTGCGCCAAAACTGGTAAAAAATTAAAGAGGTCGTGGCTGTGTTATTCGAAAAAAAAACAGCGTCTACTGCGAATCTTGTTGGCTGTTTGCAGACAGAATAAATACATCATTCAGCATATGTTCTATTTGGACAAAGGGAATCCGTACATCAGCAACCCCGAATATGGTGCAGGCTTTCGGTGTGAGAAAGAAGCTACTATACAAATTTTGTACAAAAATTAGGCTAAGGAATAGCAAAAAATACTATCCTAACGTACACAACTCAAATCAACGTGATAAACGTAAGTAATCTGGTGCTAACCTAGAAATAATTAATGTCCTACAATACACTAGATCACTATGCTACATTTTAGTTTTCAACCCTAAAAAAAGTGGGGCCCAAAAATCCAACTTCCATACGGGACCCGTGATTTTGAGTTACGCCACTGGCATAAGCATATTATATTGGTGATTTTTCTAAAGCTAAATTGTAAAAGTGCATTTTATTATGAGCACACACACAGTAGATCACATGATGATGTTAAAGCCCTAATATAATGTAGAGCCCTATCCGTCATTTTTCAATGTCTTAGCTAAACGACAATTGCGGTTTACATGAAACTATGTCTTTCACACATGTAATGTATTTACTTATTGAAAATCAGATATTAAAGAGGTATGCTATTTTAAACGTAGTTTAATTTATGATGAATTAACTGATTATTAATTGACCATCTTCAATCAATTGTTTTTTGTAGGTTATTGTATCGAAACTCTGACATTTTCAAAATGAACAAGACAGGTCATTCTCACATCACAAAAAATTTTTAGTGGTAAATTTGCCCCTTCAGTGGAAGCTTTTTGAAATTGATCTAGAAGATAATTATTCGGCATTAATGAAACCAGTAGTTTGTCTGCTTCCTCAAAGCCATATAATGTTGTCTAAGAAGACGTATCAGCATTAAAATGTTTATCATTCGTACAATAGTTAGCACGCATGATATTGAGATTTATTGAACTGCTAGTAGGTGGTTAATCGACACTGGCTTTACTGTGGTGATATTTCCGATGTCTTAGTTGATCCATAGTCTTCCATGTCGTGTTTCTCTTCAAAACACGAACTAAGAACTCTTCAGATGAGATCTGCTTTAAGAGCAGATTTTGCCAAACTTGCTAGTCAAAACGCAACGTAAGTGTGCAGTGCACAGGGAAGGGAAGGATATCGTCCATGTTACCCATTGTAGCCAATATATGAATTGAAATGAACCGTGCTGAATCACCAACTCCACCTCTTACTCAGAGCTTGTGTAATCCTACATGTTGTTTATCTTAAAGTAATACAATAAACGTACAATTACATCAGTATCAGAAGAATGTACTATAATTCCATATGCCCAACTTTGCAGCATGGAACGCGTGAGGTATTATTCGCATGTAAGTTTCTTCAACAAGTTCAGTATTAAGCTCTGGCATATTGGTGATTCAATGCAAGTGCCATGAATGGACTGGCAAAGCAATGATCAATCAACTGGCTTGTGATAAAGACAATGTTTGTGTCTAGTTTGACTGCTTCATCTTCAATAAGCGATTTCAAGAGGTGCTCTAATTTTAATTTAATAGAAGTAGGAAAAAGTTTTTTAAATATATAATATTTTTAAACAAATTGTACTTTTCCTACACAAATACATTGTTATTGGTAAATGCAATTTTAAATACTATAGTTTTTTAAATTTGGTCAAGCACTTTGGTTTGTATAGCCATTAATGTGAATTATATAAAATCCAAGATGGCGGAGTGTTTGACCCTTTTACCAGCGAAGCACCTCATGAACAACAGCTCAGGTGACGTTGTTTTATCATATTCCAAAGTCAAAATGCGTCGACCTTTTTTGTAAGCAAAACGTCCTGGGCTGAAGGACTATACATAACGTGCGTTGTGTGTACACAACTATTCTGACATTGGGGTTATGTCGTTCACTGGTGTGTTCCATTGAGGACTGCACTCAGTAAGACACTCGGCAAGTCTGTGATATCACTACGATATTTCAGTGCGCACTCCTGCATACCAATGCAATACGACATTACTCGTGTGAAGGGTAAAATCCTCCTACTCGTGAGCCAGCATAGAGCGCAGCCAGAAGGCAGAATACCAACGTGAGCTTCAAGGTGGTCTAGTAGTTCTACTTGCTGGACACAGCTGAGACTGATGCTCATCTCCTGAACACTGAGACTTTAATATACAGCAGCAGGGATGTTTACCACACACTATGTCATACTCTCTTTGCACCACTTTGTAAGTGAAACGTGCCGTTTTACCTTTTCCAAATCGTCGTTAACACATTTAAACTAAACAATGCATGAACAATGGTTGTTTAAGGTTTTATAAAAGCTTACATTAATAACAATATGTTTAACATTTTGAAAAAACTTGCTCCAGCAAATGGTGGGTATTGTTATTATTAATTATCCAGCAACAGAATATTGTTCCTTACAAGGAAAACATTTCACGTAGTTAGAGGCAGTAGCGGATTTAACGGGTCAGCCCGGTCAGTGGATGCTAATCGCCCCCCCTTCCCCCAACCCTCAAACCATTAGAGATCAACTCCGTTATTTCTTTTAACACGATGTGAGATTCATCCACCCTGGGCATTGTCAAAACCCATTAAAGCAACTTCACACTACTAATAACATTATATCCAAATTAAGAGTTTAAGAAAGAATGATTCCGTTTATAGCGCACAATAAAGCCTTCGCGATGGTCGCCACATTTATTAAACTACGTTCAAAAACCTGGAAATATTCGGTAAATATCAGGGTTGATAGTAACAACCCAATAACTTAGTATTTGTCTGCAAAACCCCATTACTTGCTATGAAACACCCAACCTCTCCCCAGTATTAGTTGGTTTCTTTGTCGCGTGTGAAACAGTCTACTGCAATTAAGTTCATGTGGCAACAGTGTTATTTTAATTAAATTTAAACTAGAGTAAAATGTGAGCACGTGGTATACATTTTAATGATGAGTGAACAGACAAAGAACAACCAAAGACGGCGCCCCCCGGGCCCAGACAAACGCGAAAAGAAATTGCGCGCACTTCTCGTAACTGTCGGCAATGACGATTAACAAAGAATGTTTGGTTTTGTGTGAATAATTCGCCTGTGTCATTTGGCGCTGAACACAAATTAAAAAACTTGAAAATTTGAGCGAAATTCATACCACTTTGGAAGTAGAAAATCAAACGAATGCTTCTTATTATACACCTGTAACAGAAAACCGCAAGCCTTGCAGTAACACTCCTACCGTGCTAAACGGTGATGTTCAAATAAGTCATAATAAGCCAGCTCCCCTAATGATGACGATACAGTGAATGTAGAAGTTCAAGTGAAAACACAAAGGCCTAGTGAAAGTGAAAGCGTAGATTTTGCGCTGTTTCAAAACCAGGTTTGCTGCACCAATGATAAAATAAAATACAGATCAATCAAACGCATTTGAGCAAAATGTTCTTCACTAATAAAGCTCTGTTCAACGGATCATTTATTTCATATGATCAACTTGACATTCTTATTGTTCAAGGTTTTTCTCAACAGCTTGAAAACGGCAATAGTAGTTTTTATCAAGTATCAACTAACTATCTCAAAATGAATTCTATCAAGGAACTATGAATCCTATATCCACTATGAAACAAACCTTGCTAATTGATCTTGCGGTTATGACTATCGAAAAAAAATGTTGAGAGTTTGGACTTGTCTCAACTGTTTGAAGGCTTTTGTCAGGAAAATTTCGAGAAGGGATGTCACGTTTAGAGATTTGGTGAGTAATGAATTATAATCATGCTATAAACATATATAAGGTAGTTTGTTATAAAATATGCCGAACGGACGGGACCCTTTGATAAAGTGCTGACTGGTCTCTCCTGGGTAGAAGTAGGCAAGTAAATCTTGCAACCTGCTGAACTAGCAATTATTAGAATTCACAAATATCGTCCACTAGTCCCATTGATGAGCGAACGTTCAGTGTAGGTTATATCTAGTATAAAAAAAAGTCGTCTCTAAAAACGATTTCATAGATATTAGGCGTGAATGGGGGTTCTAAAGAGCAATTGGATTCGTAATACATTATATCCACAATATATCTTAGTGGGTAGAAAATGGAAATTAATTGTACATCCTAAAGTTACGTTCAGTTTTTGTTGACGGCTAATTTTTGAGGTCCTCATGTTTCATATAATTCCACATAATTCCATATAATGTTTATTTAGCGTATACAAGTATAGAAAAATATGAGCAATGAATTGCAACACTTCAAACATTGCTAATATAAGTGAAATGTAAACTAAATTAAAGATTAAAATGTGATGAATGTAATTTCATATAAAGATGTGAATGGTAAATACAAGTGATGGTGTGACAGAGTTTGCTCAGCGGTAACACGCTGGCTTAATTCGGGTGATCACCAGTGCGATACCGGCCGAGTGCAATCCTGACTGAAGGTTTATCGAACTTACTTGTGATTGTTGATAAGTAATAATTTCAATTATGGCCGTTAGTCGTAAGTAGAATTCGTAGTGTGCTAAAAGATAGCTATGATTTTGATGTTTTGCGAAACATTAAATGTTCATTGTTCCTTAAAAGGTTGACCGGCACGTTTGAATTACATTAGCACAAACATAGAAGGGCAACGTACGCGTCAACATCCCTACTGCTGTATATAAAAGTCACAGTGTTCAAGATAGGAATCATCAGTCTCAGCTGTGTTCAGCAAGTAGAACTACTAGACCACCATGAAGCTCACTTTGGTATTCTGCCTTCTGGCTGCGCTCTATGCTGGCTCACAGGTAGGAGGATTTCACCCTTCACACGAGTAACACACGATAGCCACCCAAGTCCATGTCTTACAAAACAGTTATTCATAAACATAAAATTATTTTTAGCACAGCTTATATCTTACCCATTTCTATTCTGTTATGGCCATTCCGCTGCGAATATTTTTACCCCGCTGCTCACGACATTGTAAATCTTCATAATTGTTATCCGTCGCTGTTTCTTGTTCTTAAATCCTTATCTCACCTCGTTTCCAGCTGATGTTGCTTTAATGTCTTACTTCAAAGTACATAATTAAGTTCTTGAAGTGATTGTTGTATTCAAGACATTATTCAATATCGATCAAATTGAAATATAAAAGGGATATTTCTCAGATTGAACGCGTTTGCTGTAAATGTGAACGTAATAGCACAAGACTCAATTGAGGGGGCTGTGACATCACAGGCGGACAAGCATTGTGTTGCTAGGCAAATGCATTGTTGTATCTTTCTTGGATTGATGCATATTCAATGTTTGTGAGAAACAAAACACAGCCACATGGCTATTATTGGAATTGATTATTGTGCTATTGAATCAGCACTAATGTCATAGGCTCAATGTCGCAAGTGTTTTTTTCTGCGGTTACTTTTATGATAAGCTGTAAAAGGCCAGAATTGTTTTCTAATCCTGAAGCGAGACTGGCACACTTCGACACACAATTGGAAACCGATATCATTTATGCGCGTTTTGCTGTCAATGTCCGAAATGTTCATATATACATATGAAATAAATTTAATTAGTCTGGATTATTTTCTGTTACTATTTTTAACTAATTATTACAAGAAATATTATAATGACTCTTCTCTTATTTAAATTTCTAATAAATCAATTTTAGGTGCAAATACCGAATATCGCTACATTTTCAGGCATTTTTAGTCATAAACCCCTCGAACGAAGTCAGTGAAGTGGGAGACGCACGTGTGAAAAGAGATTGCAGTGACTCCAGCTCGTCGTCATCATCGTCTTCATCGTCAAGCTCTTCTTCAAGTGACGACGATGAAGTCCATTTGTGGATTGAAGACGATAGCTCTTCGTCTTCATCATCTTTTTCATCTTCTTCTTCGTCATCCTCATCATCTTCTTCAAGTGATGAATTGCACCTACATGTTGAAGACGATAGCTCATCTTCTTCATCATCTTCCTCGTCATCGTCGTCCTCATCATCTTCGTCTTGTTCTTCTTCAAGTGATGACGACGAAGTCCATCTGTGGATTGATGACGATAGCTCTTCGTCTTCATCATCTTCTTCATCATCTTCGTCATCTTCCTCAAGCTCTTCATCTAGTGATGAATTGTACATTCATGTTGATGACGACAGCTCCAGCTCTTCGTCTTCATCGTCTTCCTCTTCTTCTTCGTCATCTTCTTCATCAAGTGCTGATCTCCATATTGACGTTGACAGCTCTTCATCCTCTGACTCTTCATCTAGCAGCGACTAACCCGAAGTTAGTTCCTCTGGGCTAGTCTAATTTGCATTGTACCGTTAATATTAAAACTACACATTTCTCTTTGGAGCATTGGTGTTGTTATTCCTGATGACGCGTGGATCGTCCACTGTATTTAAGCTCTCTGAATATGAAATAAATTAAGAATTGCTCATGCTGTAAAAGTAAAATGTGCACATTTATTCCAACATCTACATTTCAGCTCCCTTGGTACCAATAAAACCCTACCCAAAAATCCAAGGAATTGGTTAATTCGTACAGAAAACCCAAGCATTAACATAATATTTTTCTTTGACGAGTATTTTGGAATAAATCCTTACAATAATTCGCGTTTGAAGTAACTGACATAAATCAATCAATACTGCTATTAAGTTGTAATAAGCGCGGAGTAATTTTTTGTCAATTTCTTCACAACATTTGACCCAATAATGAATGCAAATTGCAGCAAGTAAATTATGCAGTTTTAAATATCCTAGCTCATCGAGTTAAACTATATTTTTCGGAATTGTATCATTTATATTTACTTTTATTTGCTTTCTATTTTTATACGTAGTATAGTTTTCAATTTTCTGAGGATTTGGGCTCTTTGGTATAGTGGGTTTATTCCTGCTTTTGAATCCCGTTTCGGGCAGATTTTTTTGTTTTTAAATATTACATCAATAGATCTTTATGATTATTAGATGAGCGTAGCGACGCTGAGTGAATCTCTTAATTCAACTCGATTGGTTCTTTGCCTGTGTGTTTGTGCGCCAACTTTGTTTTTCGCACACACGTCAATAATTACGTCTCTACAGATTTGGCTGAATATTGAACCCGACACTCATAACCACAAAACTAGATGCTGTTACCACAACCAGCAAATCCGTCAAGATGCCAGGATACTAAAAATTAATTACCGAAATAATAAATTTTATAATCAATTCTTTTAAATAATTCTTTAAGACGGATTTAAAATAACTTTTATTATTTAGGCTCACATCAACGATACGACTCTTGACACAAGTTTTAACGTTAAAACTTTAACCGCCACATTGTAAGAAGAAAAAACAATCTTTTTTCGTTAATTAATATTGCATTGATTACAGCTTTCCAATTACATAAATCGCATTTGCGGACCATTGAAGTTAGGTGCACAAAGTATGTGCGTCAGGAATGGCGCTCACGAATAGACGTTTTTACCTGTACATATAGAATGCCCAAGAGTGGCACTGATAGCGTATCATTATCTGATGCCATATGCGTCTAAAAATCGAATTTTGTCGAGTGTTTCAAATGCTTTATTGTGGTTTGCATCTGGTTCTTGTATGACTGAAAACTAATTAAATGTGGTTCTAACCTTCTCATGTATTATGCCAATTTGTATACACGGATATGCTCAATAGTTAATGAATAATCGCATTTATAGTAAAGTAAGGTTTCATGAAATTATATGAAACCCCTTTGAAAAATTAAAAAATTTCAGGTTTTAATTTATTTCATTAAATTTTTTAACAGAATTAACTAACATTTAGTAAGATTTTAACAACATATTATCCATAGTCTTTATGGTATGATTAATGAGACGTTCAGCTCCATTTCTCAAATCATCATTGTAGCTTTACAGTATCTAATACAAATTTATGAGAGCACCGAACTAGGTAAGAATGAACCCATGATATTGCAGGTGTGACAAGATAATGACTTACGTCAACAGTAGAAATCCATTATGACTACTGAAGCTATTTTAATTTATGTAATGTTTTGGAACACTCCTAACACACACATGAATTTTATTTACGAATGGCTCAATATGGACCTATTGACACTCAACCTAACAAAAGCGCAACACATGACATTCTCTAACACAGTAACCACTCAACCAAGAAATGACAAACTTCAGATAAAACTGCATCCAGCAGACTGTTATATAATTAAAACTGGTGCATACAACAAAGTAAAAAGTAAGTACAATAAATAAAAATTTTACTTTTCGGAGGGCTGGGATCCTCGGGTTAAAGGTTTTCCTATACGTGAACGAAACACTGGTAGAGATAAATTAATAGATGTTATTTATTTAAGTAAACACACACGATAAGGTCGGTATAGGCTGAACTCTCGACAAGAGCGGTTTAGTTGTAAGTAGGGTTGACGAAAACTCCCCAACAACGAAGTTTTGTTACAGCTGAAAAATGGAGAAAAAAGGGGGAAAAACCTTCTTCCTACATTGCTAAGAATTTGTGTTTACGTTTCTCCAGCAATTTGTAACACATTTATACTAAATAAATTATATACCCTTTGAGGCGGAACGGCGTACTTTTGAGAATGATATAAAAGTTACTATTTATAACGCATCACGTGGTAAAAATTCTTCGTAACTCGATCAGGTGATTCGTTTGACGTGATAAGCTATGACGTGCTCACTGCTCACATTTCGAGAATAGCC
>OX246745.1:36682397-36703286 GCA_945910005.1 Isoperla grammatica
ATTTAAATCTAACGTCATTTTCTGTTATCTCTACCGATGTTATAAAAGTCATTTCATACATTTGTCAAGCCCCCACTTCTCTCAGAGCCGTAAGCGTGAGTACACCGGATCTTACACACATGAGCCACAGGTTGTATTTTGGAGTGAGCATCCAAGTATTTGTAACAGTATGTATTGACATGTTGTCTTTGGCTATTTGCTCTTTTCAATTGCATTCTAATGCTGGTAAATTTCATACCGTGGTATTCCGTAATTTTCTGGATTCATTTGTGTGTGTGTAAGTTCGCAAGTGCTCACGGGGGCAGTGGAGCCATTTGTTACTTTGTATCAAATTTTGTAAATGTAGCCTGTCTGTATTCAATATCAAGATATCTCTGTGGCAAACCGTATCGCTGACGTTCTGTTATTGCTAAAGGATTTACTCAGGCACATAGTTGTGACACATTGCACGAATGTTTGTGTTTGTTTTGTTAAATTTAGAAGCGCCCATTTAAATGTGCTCATGTCAAAACTGTTTTGTGGCGATTTAGAAAGTAATGTTTCTTGCAGTCTTTGTAACTAATTCAATCAACTTTTTGTCAAGCATATTTATCCCAACAATAAATTATCATTTCTATATTGCTAATCACTGTCTGCTCACTGGTTACAATAGCCTCCTATCCACTGGAAACTTTCTTGTTTTGTCCCTGCAAATTCACTATAGAACAAGATGGAGCCCGCTTTTATTCTTATAAAAGTATATTTACAATAGTTCCTACCACCACTCTCACCCGCCGTCAATTAGCCAAACGCCCACGCACCCAACTCCGGCCGCAGCTAGCCTGGGTGAACCCCTGCGTGGTCACCCGCCTTTGTGACGGTTTTATGTCACAAATTAATTGGAGCCCGACATTGGGGGCAATTGAAAATTGGCTAAGATTGTAAGATTCTGGAAATCAACGTTTATATAAAACTTTATATATATATATATATGTTGAGACGTAAATTTTCGTAGACAAACTGAGATGTTGGAGAGGGTTTTTGGGTATTAGTCCACGTTTTGTGAGGAGGTTGTTTTTTCACATACCTTTTTTCACGATGGTGAAAAAAGGTATGTGAAAAAACAACCTCCTCACAAAACGTGGACTAATACCCAAAAACCCTCTCCAACATATATATATATATATATATATATATATATATATATACTTATATTATATAGCCAATTGCCACTTTAACTTTTTGTGGGACACTTCTGTGTGTTTTTACTAGCTGAGAGGGTTATATTTCACATGTGACCAGCTCAACACTTTTTTTTTATATATCTGGAACCGGAACTATACTTACACACCCCAGTATTTATAGTCTACCCACTCAGTTGCGAAAACTGATTTTCAGCGGGGGACATTTCTATACTATTTACTATCTGTCTCGTTGCTAAATGACGGCTCCAAAGTCACCGTTTATATATACAGTTACACGTATGCCAGTATTCTTGCTATATATGGCTTATATGTTTATCAAAGCCAGAAGATAAAAAAAAAAACTTCCCAAACCGAGAGATGATCCCTGGAATTTCTTAATTGGAAGCAGGGATAAACCCAAAGAACCACCGAGCCATTGGGTTTAAAATAACCGAGCCACACAATCCAGCTCCAAGTTTGCACAATTAACTGGAACAAATTTAGTTCATGCGGCCTGTGAAATAATTGTGTGTTAATAATACCGTCAAGTCAAAGAAGTTTAGACACAATTGGATTAGACCATTATTATGCTAGACATCTTCATCACATTATTCATCAATTCCATTCACGAACAAGTTCATCATTCATCATCATCGAAATCACGAGAAAATTATCCTACTATTTAATCAAGTGTTTTCGTCTGCAGAGGGCGATTAAATCAGACATGAGCGATGGCGTGTATGTAATGAATGAGATGTCTCGTCATAAACTGCAGCTGTGACGAATATTTAAATTTGTAATTTAAGTAACAAGTGACACACGTAAGATATCACTAAAACACTGCATAAAAGCACTTCTTAATAGATTGCATGGATACCAGATTCAATATTATTTTTAGTATGAACACATCCAAGAGAAGCATTGTCCCCTTATCTCCATGGACGCATGGAAAAAATCGCACTGTTTGTACACAACGACTCATGGGTATGAGATTGTGATTTACTAAAACATGTGTTCTAGTCATTGTGTACAAACAGTGTGATTTTTTACTTTCAAAATAGCATTTTTATTGTTTTCCTCTCAAGATTCAAAAGTTATAATCATAATTAGTAACAGATCAACATTTAAAGTGATTACAACACATGTACTTATTTCTATTCAAAGTTGACATATTTAATTACCTGTCATATCTGTGTTGTTCGCCGGTCTATTAGAGAGATGAAATCTTTCGTTTCCTCGCTTCGCCTGTGCGTGGATGGTAGGGGGGGTAAGGAGGGGACATTTCCCGCATAACTCTATACCAATCTTTCGGTGACGGCCACTTTAAGAATGTTATTATTAATATTCTTTGACAACAGCCCCACATTGTTGGGGATACAACATGAAACCTGGTCAACCAACGCGGTGAACGCCATTCCGCGCATAGATCCGAACAGGAGCAGTTCAGCCTTTCAGTGTCTAGTGCTTATAGTAATCTTTGGTAGTGCTCGATCGATGCGTGTGTGCAGTGTTTTGTCTTCAGCATGAAACCATCGAAGTTACGACAGGACCAAAAGAGAGGTAAGATTCAAATGTGGTATTAATATTAAACAGTTTTATTTAAGATGTATTGTGTATTAATTATAATAATCTTTGATATGACAGATGTAACAGAAGATAATACTACTAGGGGAACCCCATGCTATGGGTAAACCTGCTCTAGGGCTCGTGTCTAGTGTCCCTCCCTGTACTGAGTAACATAAGATAATACTAGGGGTAAACCAGCTCTAGGGCTCGTGTCTAGTGTTCCCCCTGTACTGAGTAACATAAGATATAATACCAGGGGTAAACCTGCTCTAGGGCTCGTGTCTAGTGTCCCTCCCTGTACTGAGTAACATAAGATATAATACCAGGGGTAAACCTGCTCTAGGGCTCGTGTCTAGTGTCCCTCCCTGTAATGAGTAACATAAGATATAATACCAGGGGTAAACCAGCTCTAGGGCTCGTGTCTAGTGTCCCTCCCTGTACTGAGTAACATAAGATATAATACCAGGGGTAAACCTGCTCTAGGGCTCGTGTCTAGTGTCCCTCCCTGTACTGAGTAACATAAGATATAATACTAGGGGTAAACCTGCTCTAGGGCTCGTGTCTAGTGTCCCTCCCTGTACTGAGTAACATAAGATATAATACCAGGGGTAAACCAGCTCTAGGGCTCGTGTCTAGTGTCCCTCCCTGTACTGAGTAACATAAGATATAATACCAGGGGTAAACCAGCTCTAGGGCTCGTGTCTAGTGTCCCTCCCTGTAATGAGTAACATAAGATATAATACCAGGGGTAAACCAGCTCTAGGGATCGTGTCTAGTGTTCCCCCTGTACTGAGTAACATAAGATATAATACTAGGGGTAAACCTGCTCTAGGGCTCGTGTCTAGTGTTCCCCCCTGTACTGAGTAACATAAGATATAATACCAGGGGTAAACCAGCTCTAGGGCTCGTGTCTAGTGTTCCCCCTGTACTGAGTAACATAAGATATAATACCAGGGGTAAACCAGCTCTAGCCCTCGTGTCTAGTGTCCCTCCCTGTACTGAGTAACATAAGATATAATACCAGGGGTAAACCAGCTCTAGGGCTCGTGTCTAGTGTTCCCCCTGTACTGAGTAACATAAGATATAATACTAGGGGTAAACCAGCTCTAGGGCTCGTGTCTAGTGTTCCCCCTGTACTGAGTAACATAAGATATAATACCAGGGGTAAACCAGCTCTAGCCCTCGTGTCTAGTGTCCCTCCCTGTACTGAGTAACATAAGATATAATACCAGGGGTAAACCAGCTCTAGGGCTCGTGTCTAGTGTTCCCCCTGTACTGAGTAACATAAGATATAATACTAGGGGTAAACCAGCTCTAGGGCTCGTGTCTAGTGTTCCCCCTGTACTGAGTAACATAAGATATAATACTAGGGGTAAACCTGCTCTAGGGCTCGTGTCTAGTGTTCCCCCTGTACTGAGTAACATAAGATATAATACCAGGAGTAAACCAGCTCTAGGGCTCGTGTCTAGTGTTCCCCCTGTACTGAGTAACATAAGATATAATACTAGGGGTAAACCAGCTCTAGGGCTCGTGTCTGGTGTTCCCCACTGTACTGAGTAACATAAGATATAATACTAGGGGTAAACCAATTCTAGGGCTCGTGTCTAGTGTTCCCCCTGTACTGGGTAACATAAGATATAATACTAGGGGTAAACCTGCTCTAGGGCTCGTGTCTAGTGTTCCCCCCTGTACTGAGTAACATAAGATATAATACTAGGGGTAAACCAGCTCTAGGGCTCGTGTCTAGTGTTCCCCCCTGTACTGAGTAACATAAGATATAATACCAGGAGTAAACCAGCTCTAGGGCTCGTGTCTAGTCTAGTGTTCCCCCTGTACTGAGTAACATAAGATATAATACTAGGGGTAAACCTCCTCTAGGGCTCGTGTCTAGTGTTCCCCCTGTACTGAGTAACATAAGATATAATACTAGGGGTAAACCAGCTCTAGGGCTCGTGTCTAGTGTTCCCCCTGTACTGAGTAACATAAGATATAATACTAGTGGTAAACCTGCTAGGGCTCGTTTCTAGTCTAGTGTTCCCCCTGTACTGAGTAACATAAGATATAATACTAGGGGTAAACCTCCTCTAGGGCTCGTGTCTAGTGTTCCCCCCTGTACTGAGTAACATAAGATATAATACTAGGGGTAAACCAGCTCTAGGGCTCGTGTCTAGTGTTCCAACTGTACCGGGTTCACATAAGATATAATACTAGGGGTAAACCAGCTCTAGGGCTCGTGTCTAGTGTTTCCCCTGTACTGAGTAACATAAGATATAATACTAGGGGTAAACCAGCTCTAGGGCTCGTGTCTAGTGTTCCCCCTGTACTGAGTAACATAAGATATAATACTAGGGGTAAACCAGCCTTAGGGCTCGTGTCTAGTGTTCCCCCTGTACTGAGTAACATAAGATATAATACTAGGGGTAAACCTGCTCTAGGGCTCGTGTCTAGTGTTCCCCCTGTACTGAGTAACATAAGATATAATACTAGGGGTAAACCTGCTCTAGGGCTCGTGTCTAGTGTTCCCCCTGTACTGAGTAACATAAGATATAATACTAGGGGTAAACCTGCTCTAGGGCTCGTGTCTAGTGTTCCCCCCTGTACTGAGTAACATAAGATATAATACTAGGGGTAAACCAGCTCTAGGGCTCGTGTCTAGTGTTCCCCCTGTACTGAGTAACATTAGATATAATACTAGGGGTAAACCAGCTCTAGGGCTCGTGTCTAGTGTTCCCCTTGTACTGAGTAACATAAGATATAATACTAGGGGTAAACCAGCTCTAGGGCTCGTGTCTAGTGTTTCCCCTGTACTGAGTAACATAAGATATAATACTAGGGGTAAACCAGCTCTAGGGCTCGTGTCTAGTGTTCCCCTTGTACTGAGTAACATAAGATATAATACCAGGGGTAAACCAGCTCTAGGGCTCGTGTCTAGTGTTCCCCCTGTACTGAGTAACATAAGATATAATACTAGTGGTAAACCTGCTAGGGCTCGTGTCTAGTCTAGTGTTCCCCCTGTACTGAGTAACATAAGATATAATACTAGGGGTAAACCTCCTCTAGGGCTCGTTTCTAGTGTTCCCCCCTGTACTGAGTAACATAAGATATAATACTAGGGGTAAACCAGCTCTAGGGCTCGTGTCTAGTGTTCCAACTGTACCGGGTTCACATAAGATATAATACTAGGGGTAAACCAGCTCTAGGGCTCGTGTCTAGTGTTTCCCCTGTACTGAGTAACATAAGATATAATACTAGGGGTAAACCAGCTCTAGGGCTCGTGTCTAGTGTTCCCCCTGTACTGAGTAACATAAGATATAATACTAGGGGTAAACCAGCCTTAGGGCTCGTGTCTAGTGTTCCCCCTGTACTGAGTAACATAAGATATAATACTAGGGGTAAACCTGCTCTAGGGCTCGTGTCTAGTGTTCCCCCTGTACTGAGTAACATAAGATATAATACTAGGGGTAAACCTGCTCTAGGGCTCGTGTCTAGTGTTCCCCCTGTACTGAGTAACATAAGATATAATACCAGGGGTAAACCAGCTCTAGGGCTCGTGTCTAGTGTTCCCCCTGTACTGAGTAACATAAGATATAATACCAGGGGTAAACCTGCTCTAGGGCTCGTGTCTAGTCTAGTGTTCCCCCTGTACTGAGTAACATAAGATATAATACTAGGGGTAAACCAGCTCTAGGGCTCGTGTCTAGTGTCCCTCCCTGTACTGAGTAACATAAGATATAATACCAGGGGTAAACCTGCTCTAGGGCTCGTGTCTAGTGTTCCTCCTGTACTGAGTAACATCAGATATAATACTAGGGGTAAACCAGCTCTAGGGCTCGTGTCTAGTCTAGTGTTCACCCTGTACTGAGTAACATAAGATATAATACTATGGGTAAACCAGCTCTAGGGCTCGTGTCTAGTGTTCCCCCTGTACTGAGTAACATAAGATATAATACCAGGGGTAAACCAGCTCTAGGGCTCGTGTCTAGTGTTCCCCCTGTACTGAGTAACATAAGATATAATACCAGGGGTAAACCTGCTCTAGGGCTCGTGTCTAGTCTAGTGTTCCCCCTTTACTGAGTAACATAAGATATAATACTAGGGGTAAACCAGCTCTAGGGCTCGTGTCTGGTGTTCCCCACTGTACTGAGTAACATAAGATATAATACTAGGGGAAAACCAATTCTAGGGCTCGTGTCTAGTGTTCCCCCTGTACTGAGTAACATAAGATATAATACTAGGGGTAAACCTGCTCTAGGGCTCGTGTCTAGTGTTCCCCCCTGTACTGAGTAACATAAGATATAATACTAGGGGTAAACCAGCTCTAGGGCTCGTGTCTAGTGTTCCCCCCTGTACTGAGTAACATAAGATATAATACCAGGAGTAAACCAGCTCTAGGGCTCGTGTCTAGTGTTCCCCCTGTACTGAGTAACATAAGATATAATACTAGGGGTAAACCTGCTCTAGGGCTCGTGTCTAGTCTAGTGTTCCCCCTGTACTGAGGAACATAAGATATAATACTAGGGGTAAACCTCCTCTAGGGCTCGTGTCTAGTGTTACCCCCTGTACTGAGTAACATAAGATATAATACCTGGGGTAAACCAGCTCTAGGGCTCGTGTCTAGTGTTCCCACTGTACTGAGTAACATAAGATATAATACTAGGGGTAAACCAGCTCTAGGGCTCGTGTCTAGTGTTTCCCCTGTACTGAGTAACATAAGATATAATACTAGGGGTAAACCAGCTCTAGGGCTCGTGTCTAGTGTTTCCCCTGTACTGAGTAACATAAGATATAATACTAGGGGTAAACCAGCTCTAGGGCTCGTGTCTAGTGTTCCCCCTGTACTGAGTAACATAAGATATAATACTAGGGGTAAACCAGCTCTACGGCTCGTGTCTAGTGTTCCCCCTGTACTGAGTAACATAAGATATAATACTAGGGGTAAACCTGCTCTAGGGCTCGTGTCTAGTGTTCCCCCTGTACTGAGTAACATAAGATATAATACTAGGGGTAAACCTGCTCTAGGGCTCGTGTCTAGTGTTCCCCCTGTACTGAGTAACATAAGATATAATACTAGGGGTAAACCTGCTCTAGGGCTCGTGTCTAGTGTTCCCCCCTGTACTGAGTAACATAAGATATAATACTAGGGGTAAACCAGCTCTAGGGCTCGTGTCTAGTGTTCCCCCTGTACTGAGTAACATAAGATATAATACTAGGGGTAAACCAGCTCTAGGGCTCGTGTCTAGTGTTCCCCCTGTACTGAGTAACATAAGATATAATACTAGGGGTAAACCAGCTCTAGGGCTCGTGTCTAGTGTTTCCCCTGTACTGAGTAACATAAGATATAATACTAGGGGTAAACCAGCTCTAGGGCTCGTGTCTAGTGTTCCCCTTGTACTGAGTAACATAAGATATAATACTAGGGGTAAACCTGCTCTAGGGCTCGTGTCTAGTGTTCCCCCCTGTACTGACCCTGGTAAAAATATCAATTGGTGGTTAATTGATAAATGACCAATTGATGGCTCATTGATAATTGGAACGCCAATTGGTCAGTTGATCAAATGGCGGTCAATTGGCTATCAATTGGTAATATATCAGTTAGCCGGCCAATTGACCAATTGGTCAGTTGATCAAATGGCGGTCAATTGGCCATCAATTGGTAATATATCAATTAGCTGTACCAATTGACAGCCCTTTGATAATTGGAACGCCAATTGGCAACTGCTCAAAGGGCCGCCAATTGGTAACTACTGGTCATCAATTGGTTTTGTAGATCTTCTGTAAATTGGTAACTAGCAAATAAACCTGCTAGTGGTGATCATCTGTCAGGCAGCTATTCAGGGTCAGTTGGATACCAATTAGAAATCAGGTTTCGTCTACAAGTCAAATACATAAATACACAAATAAATAAATAAATAAATAAATCAATCAATCAATAAATAAATCAATAAACCAATAAATAAAAAATAAATAAATAAAACTAGAACAGTAAATAAATAAATAAATAAATAAATAAATAAATAAATAAATAAATAAATAAATAAATAAATAAATAAATAAATAAATAAATAAATTAATAAATAAATAAATAAATAAATATGCCTACAATAGATAATACATAATAAATGCAATTCAATAAATAAATAAGAATAAAAGAAGATGGAGAGGCTTATCTTCAATGCGGACCCAATGCACAGTTGGATGTGGCAACAGATGATGAGATATACACAATACACATTTAACTTAGTATGACCTTTTAATATGGACATTTTAGCTCCTGATTTCTGCTTCTGCTACCCAGCATAGATAACCTAAGAAGAGTGAAAAGGTCTAAAACAAAAACGAAATAAAAAATGTGAGAAGTTATTATCTTTACTGGTTGACCAGATCCAGCATGATGGCATAATAGCCAAATGTGGGCATTTGAGAAGAAGAAGAAGAAGAAGTAAGTTGTTTAATTTTTTCCGAGGGAGGAAAAGATAAACAATGTATTGGAGATGGTATTCGCAATAGTACCACTATACCGTATCGGTACACGTCTTTCCTCCGGAGCGTTTGGTAGTGGTATCCGAGTGTAGCCGCCAGCCGATAACGCGTTCACTGTGCTGTGTATGCCAGAGATCATATGCGTTCAGTGGGCAGCAAGTCTTCCGGCAGCGTTCGCCTACTTGAGTCGTATAGTGTTCGTTTGGTTTACAATTTGCTAATATGAGTTTAACAAATCCCAGTTTTAACAATATTAAAAACTATTTCAAAAAAGGTTACACCATAATCTAAGGAATAATAACTAGCCCTTCTCAGGTGGGTATTGTGAGTGAAAATGATAGGAGTGAGAATGATAGGAAGCTGTAGGAACAGGAGCACAAACCGCAGATTAGATTAAATTGTAAAAAAAGGTGCATGTTTTATGAAGACATATTTATTATTATTTAATGTTTAGACCTATACAGTTACAAAACTGTTTTACAAATGGGGGCTAATAAGTAGAAGTATAGATAAAATTAATAATAGAAAAATAAAAAAATAACAAGAATAACAAAACAACTACCTAGGGCCTACTGTAGGCTACTAGGCCTATTGAAAAAAGAACAAGAAAAATGAAAATAATTTTGTAAAAAAATTTGCTAGGCTATATAAATTTAAAAAATACCATAAGACAAAATATATAGGAACAGAAACAAACATAAATGTGTTAAAAGAAAGTAAGATAATGTAGGCCTACTACAAACCAAAAAGAACAAAAAGGGAGAGAAACGGAATTAGAAAATGTTAAATGAAATGGTTATGAAAAGATAAAAGTTAAGAATTGGAAATGGAAAACAGAAAAAGAAAGAAAAAATCAATAATCAATAAACAAAATTGGATTAAACGATCAAAATTTGAATACACTAGAATTTTATGGAGCCTAGGTTAATTATTTTCTCATGTCTTAGATTATTAGTTTCCAAATTAGTCTTTTATACAAATGTCAACGATAATCCCATATCGATAAATATCGTATATTATTAAATTCTGTGCGATATCCCGATAATTGCGGCAACTTGATTTCATATTTAAATTTGGCGCCTGCTCAACGTTAGCCGAGCGACCACCGACCAGCCGCCGAGTGCCCTCCTTCGATGTCCCCCCCCCCCCCCCCCCCCCACATACACAATGCTAAAAAGTGGTATTAGTGCTTATTTCATATCACGACGATATATCGCGATAAAAATTGAAAATGCAATATCGAGAAGATATTTTTTTGCGCCGATATTATCGCGATAATTTTGTTTTGTTGTTGCGATTATCGATATGGAATTTCACATCGTTTGACATTCCTAGTCTTTTATGACACTCGTGCTGTTTTTTTGTTTTAATGTCTGTCGAAAGCAGTCAAACGGAAAGTCCGATCAACTTGAAATTTGGACCATCCACAAGCCTTGATGTGGATTGAAGGTGTATAGAAAGAATTAAAAAAACCTGCATGAAAAAAAAAACTTATATAAACACTTAGATATACATGTGCAATAAATAAACTGGTAGTGCTTCTTGGTTTGAGTCGACATGAGTGTCGAGTTGAGATGTAGGCTTAATAGACTTCAATCTTATTTATGTATAGGCCCTATCTTCTTGGTACGATGATGACAACAGCATGGAATTACAGTAATTTTTAAGAAGATAACAGTAAGACAACTCAACTTGACAATTTAGTGTATTTCCCTCTTACTTTACATCGATAGCTCAATTATTTTAATTCTGTACGCCTAACACTTGCTACCTGCCAGTAATCAAACAAAATAACATCTTCTGCGGTTCAAAAATAGAAAAAACTAATTCAAGATTGTTATATAGGCCTAAACGGTTACATGGCATTCAAACCCCAGCAACATAAATTCATAGCTGGTATCACCACTGTACTATTTATGCCTATCAGGGCTACCAATAGAAAGGTGACAGCTAGATCATGCCCTTGCACAATTAGCAACATTGAGATCACAATCGGAATTGGTAGGCCTAAATCGTAAAATAGTCACTTCTGACCTGGTTATGGTACCGGTACTGCAAACAAGTCACACACACATAAAGAACTTTCCACGTTGCAATTAGGCAAGTTAGTTGTAAGGCCTATATGTTTTATATTGTCTACAATAGGGAAGTCTCATCAAAAATAAATATTCCTCAGAGTACCTAAAAATGGAAGATCATTATCTAAAAGTACGGGCGGTATAATTTTTATATCTGAGAAGCGTATATTTCCAATTCTATTAGCATTTTAAGTTTGAAATTTGGAACTTCTTGTTCCGTAATTAAAAAACGGCTCTTGACGTCATATGTCATGTAAACAACTGCCTCCTTGAAGTATTCTTAATAATATCAACGATATTAAGTTGGACATTTTACAATATCTAGGATGCAGTGACTTTACAACAATGTCTTTTATACCACTGTTTTCTTCAGAAAATACATTTTGATACAGTATTTACCAAAACGTGTTTAAAATAATGCAATTATTTAACATATTGTTGTTAATTAATGTTGAGAAGTGTTCATTTACTAACTATAAATAAACGTTGGTTCAGTTAGAGTCTTATGAGAGCAATAATCTACTAAAGGGTGGGATTTCAGTACTATTTGTATGATATAAAATTACTGTTTACTGACATATGACGTCAGAACCTTGAAATCACGAGCAAGATGGCGCGGGTCCGTTTCTGAGCGTGTTTTGACAGCAGTATCTTTGACTTGCTGTTAAAGCGATGTTAATGCACCTTTCGAGCCGAAACCAATTAGTTCCCGTTTATTTTAACTTGAGGTAACCAGTAAGCAAATAAAAAAAATGCGTGAGACTTCCCTATTGCGATGCAGATGATACCGATAGCATTAATTATCCACGATCATCACAGTCTCAGGCCGCGTTAATACACAGGCTATGATGGGACACAGGCACAGATGGCACAGATGGGAAGTTCTAGGCCTACATACCAGTGGTAACTAGACCTGTTTTCTACTGCCGGGTTCACAAAACGTTGCAAGGACTATGGTTCAGTTATAAGCCGAGTTGGGAGATAGGGATCACGGGTAATGGTTTACACAAACTCTTCATTGCAATTGCCATACATAGTCATAGTTAGAAGCGAGTTGAAAAATGTTCAACTCTCTTATTGCTAAACCATAATCTATGTGACGGACCAATCGGGCGTTGAAACGTCACTTACTCGCTAATAACAAGCCAATGAGATGGCATCAACCATGAATCGATGAACAGAGCTGAAAGCTTATTGCAATGCCATTATGACTAAATTTCAAAACCTTGTAACTTTGTATGAATCTGGCTTAGGCCTACTGTGACTAGGCCTACTCTAATTGCAATCTTGATAACAACATTGCTCAGTAAACAGGCCCCCAACCCTAACAAATATTATGTCTATAGTCCTAAGCCTAGGCCCTAGCTGTTGGGTTTGTAATAGGGAACAAACCCAATGCCCTAGCCTAGGCCTTCATAATCATATTATAAACAGCTCTAGACTATCATTTAAGCAAAGGTTAGGATCAGGCATTGCAAAGATTAGGCCTAGGCCTATGCCTAGTCCTAAGGCTAGTAGGCCCTAGCCATTATCCAATGCCTTAGCCTAAATTCAGATTATTTTGTGCATTAAGTAGGCCTACATTAAATTGAGGCATTGCCGCATTGGCTTTGAAGTAGGCCTAGCCAAGGCCTAATGATTGAGGTTATGAAGCAAGCCCACATTGTCCAACCTTTTCGACTAGCCTATCCTACTTGTTGCATTTGTAGCCGACACTAGGCCTAGCGTAGTATAATAATTACGTGTTTGATTTTATTCAAATCAATTTGATGATGAAAGACGAACGGCACACGAAGGAAAATGCCAACTGCAACATACTGCGATATCAACAAAGCGTCTTGACAGATTTGAACGAACAACGGAAGAATGAACGCGGTAATGCCAACTTCACGAAAACAAAACGATAATGTAAGATGTTGTTTCTCTGTTGTTTCATCACGGTTAGACCCTAGGAAGAGACAACTATATTATTAAACCAGTATTTAAGAAGTTATACCAGAAAATATATTAGATAGTTGAAAAATTTACCTTACTCGAGTCGTACGCCGCGCCGTCACGTTGGCCATTCTGGTCATTTTAAATGCAATCTTCGCGAATGTCACTTTCACGAAGAAACAAATTAGTTGATTAAATTGATGTTAAACGACGTACTCTACAGTTTAAGCGATATGACTTGCTCTGAATCATATCCATTATGCATCGCGATCGCGGGGGTCGTCGTAGAGGTCGGTCCAGCAAAGGAGGGCTGAGGTTGACAGAAGTGTGCTGGGTTGGGGGGGGGGGGGGGGGGGGGGGAGGAGACTTTTTTAACCTACCGCCCCGGGAACAGCCAACTAAAAAATGTATTTATTTAAGTATTTTAATTTAGATGCGAACAATACGTAATTTCATAAATAAATTAAATATCTAATTAAATTATTAATTGTAATATAATCATTTCTAAATAAAAAATAAATAAATATAAATAATGCCTTTCATTTTAACTTAAACGTTCCGGTATGAATTTTCATTTATTTATTATTTGTTTATTAATCAAACACCTTAAATTCAAAATTAAATTAAAATGTTAAAATTATATTCATTCATGCAGCGTTCCAAGTTTACAAAGTGTCAATTGATAACCCCGACCGCTTACTTAGTTTATCAAGTGACCCGAAGAATTGACACATTGCAATCAGTTGATGTCGAATTATATCAATTGGTATTAACTGACATCATTTGAGTGCAAGCTGCTCCTACCAACTGATTCCAACGTCAATTGGCAATACCTGTTGATATATTTCTACATCAACTGGCACCAACAGACAGTACCAATTGACATCATTTGACATAAGCTACCATTGATACCAACAGGCAATACCAATTGACACCAACTGACATCAATTGACATCAACTGATATCAATTCATATCAGTTGATTTTCATCCAAATACCAATTGGTCACCAACTGAAATTTTTACCAGGGGAGTAACATAAGATATAATACTAGGGGTAAACCAGCTCTAGGGCTCGTGTCTAGTGTTTCCCCTGTACTGAGTAACATAAGATATAATACTAGGGGTAAACCAGCTCTAGGGCTCGTGTCTAGTGTTTCCCCTGTACTGAGTAACATAAGATATAATACTAGGGGTAAACCTGCTCTAGGGCTCGTGTCTAGTGTTCCCCCCTGTACTGAGTAACATAAGATATAATACTAGGGGTTAACCAGCTCTAGGGCTCGTGTCTAGTGTTCCCCCTGTACTGAGTAACATAAGATATAATACTAGGGGTAAACCTGCTCTAGGGCTCGTGTCTAGTTTTCCCCCCTGTACTGAGTAACATAAGATATAATACTAGGGGTAAACCAGCTCTAGGGCTCGTGTCTAGTGTTCCCCCTGTACTGAGTAACATAAGATATAATACTAGGGGTAAACCAGCTCTAGGGCTCGTGTCTAGTGTTCCCCCTGTACTGAGTAACATAAGATATAATACTAGGGGAACCTAACCTAACCTACACATTACACTGACAAAACGAACACACACGCACACGTACACACACGCATACACACACACACACTCGCGCACACACACGCACACACGCACACGCACACGCACACGCACACGCACACGCACACGCACACGCACACGCACACGCACACGCACACGCACACGCACACGCACACGCACACGCACACGCACACGCACACGCACACGCACACGCACACGCACACGCACACGCACACGCACACGCACACGCACACGCACACGCACACGCACACGCACACGCACACGCACACGCACACGCACACGCACACGCACACGCACACGCACACGCACACGCACACGCACACGCACACGCACACGCACACGCACACGCACACGCACACGCACCCGCACACGCACACGCACCCGCACATGCACACGCACACGCACATGCACACGCACACGCACACGCACACGCACACGCACACGCACACGCACACGCACACGCACACGCACACGCACACGCACACGCACACGCACACGCACACGCACACGCACACGCACACGCACACGCACACGCACACGCACACGCAAACGCACACGCACACGCACACGCACACGCACACGCACACGCACACGCACACGCACACGCACACGCACACGCACACGCACACGCACACGCACACGCACACGCACACGCACACGCACACGCACACGCACACGCACACGCACACGCACACGCACACGCACAGGCACACGCACACGCACACGTACACGCACACGCACACGCACACGCACACGCACACGCACACGCACACGCACACGCACACGCACACGCACACGCACACGCACACGCACACGCACACGCACACGCACACTCACACGCACACGCACACGCACACGCACACGCACACGCACACGCACTTACTGACACAATCATATGAAAGAACGCATTGTAAATTAATCGAAGATATGTAAGGCAATAAGCAATAATCTTACGCATTCATCATCATCTGCCCACTCACCCATTCACCATGTATCGTCATCACCCGTTTACGATGTATCTTCATCTGTACAATATCATACTTCACATACATTAATTTTATGAACCTAGAATTATGTAACTAGCAGTTAAGAGAATGGTAGTGAGGCACATTTCATGTGTATATGGGGCTTGCTCTGACGCTCACTACCATCAGCGTGTTTTGACCGATATATTGTATTGTGTACTTGTATTCCTTCTTAACATGTTGAAAATAAATAATAATAATAATAATAAAAATAATAATAATAACTGCCTCTTGCTCCACGGCGTCCCGGAGAAGCCCCGCGAGGACATAGTTGACACCGTCCTTGCGTTTGTCAACACAACGTTGAATGTGCCTCTTCGGTACGAGGACCTGGACCGCGGCCACCGCCTGGGCCCTGCGAGGCGTAACGCGGCGGAGGTGGTGGCGGCCGGGCGTCCCGGGCCGATCATCGTCAAACTAACCCGCTACGTAGTAAGAGCCAACATGTGGGGAACAAGAAAGCCCTGAAAAATACTGGTTTTCTTGTAACCGAATCCCTTACACAGGCGAGGACCAAGCTTTTCCGCGACGCGAAGAACATAGCCGGGAACCAAAATGTCTGGACGCAGGACGGTCGCATAGTTGTCCTGTGTCCCGATAACACGCGGATGACCATCACCCGTGAGCGCGACCTTCAGGGACTCCAAAGATACGGCGGTGTCACGCGTCAATAAACCCCACGAGACGAGACAGTTCATTGAGAGGAAACAGTGAAATGAATTTTGTTTATATTCAAACTCTACGTCTATTTTTAGTTATATTAAATATTCAAATAGTGTTTTTACGTGTAATTCTCAGTATGTGTGTGTGTATGTGTGAAAGGGTAATCAAGAATGAAGAATGTAACTTCGTTTATATCGGTAAGTTTTCCCAATGCATGTCTATACTAGGGGTCATACTAACAGTAATACGACACCACTCTAAACTCTGCTCTAAGCACGCTTTAACAATTATTACGCATCAACATTTAATTATTCTTAATTATTTACCAAAATGTCTAAAAACAAAAATAAGTTGGCAAACCTGAACATTCCTAGAAATTCTATTTCAACCCTCAAGCAACGGCTGGCCGGCCACCCAAGGTCTCTCCAGGTTTTTCACCTAAATGCATCTTCCCTCATGGCCCACTGTCTTGACCTACAAACTATTACTGATGACAACAAAGTGCACGTAATATTAATAAGCGAGTCCTGGTTCAAACCTTCATTAAACTCAAATCTTGTGCAACTACCAGGGTATCGCCTCTAAGAAACGACCGCACAAAGCGGCGCGGAGGCGGAGTGTGTGCGTACATTCGCGATGGCATAAAAAGCAATGTCTTATCACAACCTTCTAGCGAATACTGCTCTAGGCCAGAATTTGTTATTTTTTAAATTAAAATTAATAACCAACGTATTATCCTCGCAGTTGTTTATCGTCCCCCTAAAATTGGATTTTTGACAGATTTTGAATCGTCCCTCCTTAAATTTATCCCTCATTACGAACATGTTATTGTAATGGGAGACTTTAACACCAATCTACAACAATTAAAAATGATGACAGCAAACAGTGACAGAGTAGTTAACCATGGCCAGTTGCCCGTCCCAAGCATTTCCGCACATGATCTTATTTACCTTCAGTATTCACTTCGGGTACCCTAGTATAAACCTAAATTTATTTCACAGCGAAGCCTAAAATACATTGATTCAAATCAATTTAAAGTAGATTCAGTGTCCCTACCTTGGGAAAATTTATTAAACCTTCCTACACTGGATGAAAAATTACTCGCGTTCATTTCTCTAGTATAACAATTGTATGATAAACACGCCCCTCTGAGAACCGTTCGAGTCACTAAACCCCCATCCCCCTGGCCTACGACTGAAATAAAGACTTAAGTGGCTAGGAGGGACGCAGCTTTTAACAAATACAGAACACATTCGATTCCCGAAAAAAAAGACGCGAACTGACAACTGAGAAACATAACTAACCAGACAATAAGGACAGAAAAAAGACGACATGCTTACAACTTACTTGGCCCCAAAACATCAATTAAAAAAATGTGGCAAAACCTGTCCCACATGGGCATCGGTAAACAAAAGGAGGAGGAAACTCCTATCGAAATACCCCTTGATAACCTGAATTCACATTTTACCACTTGTTCACAAGTTACTGATATAACTTCGAAAGAGGAGAATATAAAAAAGAACCAAAATAAAAAAACCATATTATGACAAATTTTATTTCTCACATGTGACACCAAAAATAGCTTTGCATGCAAAAAAGCGAATCAAATCTAACGCTCAAGGAGTAGATATTATTTCAATTGAACTAATTCATCATATGCTTAGTCTTTCACCTATTTTAATTGAGCCACTTACATATATCTTTAATTTTTCTTTAACGAGCGAATCTTTCCTAACGATATGGAAGCGAGCGCTAGTACGCCCACTTCCAAAAAAAGTAAACCCCGACTCGGCCAGTGACTTTAGGCCAATTAGCATCTTACCCGCACTTTCAAAAGCGCTTGAGTTTATCGTTCACTCACAGATCTCTGACTTTCTTAAGAAAAATGACATATTAGACAAATATCAGTCAAGCTTCAGGTCTTGCCCTAGCACTTGCACCGCTCTTTCTAAGGTAACCGACGACATACGAACAAATATGGACCATAGACAACTGACAACTTTGACACTACATGACTTTAGTAAAGCATTCGACTCGGTTGACATTGATATTCTTATGAGTAAACTTCAAGCAATACATTTTTCTACCTCGACCCTCAAATGGATGACTTCTTACCTACGAGGCAGAGAGCAATGTGTGATATCGGGCGACGAGCAATCAAATTGGATTCCACTACATGCTGGGGTGCCCCAAGGCAGCATACTTGGTCCCATATTGTTCTCAATTTACATAAATGATATATCTACCGCCTTAACTTACTGTCACCATCACCTCTATGCCGACGACCTTCAAATATACCTTCATGCTTCTCCTTTATTAATTAATCAGGCAATTGAAATGATAAACCAAGATCTAAAATCACTTTCCAAGTGGGCAATTAAAAATTGTTTAGTTATCAACCACACTGAATCCCAAGCAATTATTTTCGGATACCACAAACTTCTCGTCAAATTAGATCACGCAAACATTCACAAACTTATTCTTAACGGTCAGAACATACAATTTCAAAATAGTGTTCAAAATTTGGGACTTTTCATGACTAATGACCTTTCATGGACCGAACAAATAAAGCGCATATGCCAAAAAACGTATGCTGCTCTACATTCCTTAAACCGACTTAAAAACTTTCTTCCGACAAAGCTCAAAACACTACTTGTACAAAGCCTTATTATACCACACTTTGACTACTGCGACATAGTATACAACGACTTGACCGAAGACATTTCCATTCGCTTACAACGGGCACAAAATTTCTGTGTACTTTTTATATTGGGCATAAAGAAATCCGATCACATTAGCCTTGGCTATAACAACTAAACTGGCTTTGATTAAGTGACCGTCGAAATCTTCATTCCGTCTGCCTCGTTCATAGAATATTATCATCATCAGCCCCCTCATATCTCACCCCAAACTTCCAATATCTACACTCTAATCATAGTTTCAACACCAGATCGAGAGGAGGTTCCCAACTTGCATTCCCTGTACATCGAACTAAGCTTCTTGACAATTCAGTTACAATACATGCAATCAGAATGTGAAATGCTATACCGGTGGAGATCAGAGATACATTGCAGAACAATTACAGGATGTTTAAGAGTAAAATGTATTGATTATATGTTTCAAAAAATAACGATAGTTAATTGTGTTTATTTGTTTTTATATTGTTCTTATGTGCAGGTATTTCTACGTTTATCTTCTATGTATAGCCATACATATTTGTGATGACTTGGAATATAAATGGAGTTACACAATTTTTGCTTAATGTTCCTACCCATTGAATGAATGTATGAATGAATGTGATGAATGAATGATTTATCTTAGCATTATCAATATGGGTTAGCGTAGCTAGAAATCTGTTATTGTAATTAAAATTGCATTTTCCAATTATGTATGTTCGTAAAATCTAAGTCTTAAATGTATTTTAATGAAAAGATAACATTAGCATTATGATTTCATCATTCTCTTAAAAACAAAAAAATTCAAAATCCAATTGTAAGTGTATTTTTCTATTATGTATGATCTAAATTTTAAGCCTTCAATGTATTTTACTACAATGTATATCTCTATAACGGTTGGATGGAAGAAAAGGCTTCACTGGCCTTAGTCCCGCCCAAAATAGAGTCCAAAATCTATCAATCAATCATTCAATCTCTCTCTCTCTCTCTCTCTCTCTCTCTCTCTCTCTCTCTCTCTCTCTCTCTCTCTCTCTCTCTCTCCCTCTCTACAAATTTAATACCAGATCTAGGTTGGGCACGCAACTCACATTTTCCATTCACAGAACTAATCTCCTTGACCACTCATTTACAATTCACGCTATTCGAAATGGGAATGCTCTTCCGACAGACATCACAGACAAATTTAAGAATAACTTTAATGCTTTTCAAAGTGCCACTATATCATATTATTCTAGTCGTATATATAATAATGACAATGACGCTAATAGTGCCAAATAGTGTCAAAACAATCAAAACATTGTTGATTGGTTTTATAAGCTGGGTTATTGTGCTGTGCTATCTTACGAGGATGTCGTTTTAATCGTAGTCATTACTATTACGAAACCGTATGAAAGTGATGGATAAATGTGGAGAATGAATGGTTAACTTTTATTGTTTATTGTATTTTCAATTGTTCACGTCTACAATTAATTATCTATAGTCTACCTGAGGCTTATTATTTTTATGTTTAAAATTACCAATAAATAAAATTAAAAGAGAAATTTCCATGCGTCTATTACAATCATAATTATTTCTTTTTTATGTTTATTACTTTTAAATATTCACACTATGTCTCTCTTTAATGTACTTACTGCATTTTATCACCTTATTGTATTGTATCACCTTACTGTATTGTATCATGTACTGTATCATTTTAAAAGGGTTGGATGGAAGATAAGGTTTCGCTAGCCTTA
>OX246745.1:36703486-36740085 GCA_945910005.1 Isoperla grammatica
GAATTTCCCGTCAACGAACTGCGGAATGCGAGACGTTCCCCTGACAGAAACGTCGCTTCTCCCAACGGCCACTTCTCCCTTCATTCCCTCATGGGCTTTGCTGGGTTGTAAAACGCTCGGGGACCTACTCAATGGTTCAGAGTGGACCGACGTCGACCGGTTGGAGGGCTTTGCCGAACAATCTGGTCGAGTTCGCCAAGCTCTTGGCGTCAACGGGAACAGGATCCGAGCCTTCTGCCATCTACGTTTTCGTGGCGTGAAAGATGTTCTGGGTCCTGAACCCTGGCCCCCAAATCTGTTGTATCGTCGCCCGTTGACCGGCGAGTGGGTCTCCCTGCTCCCTCAACAGCACAGGCGGTCGATCCTGCGTGACATCATGGTCAACTCCCTCCGCCTAGACGGTTCTCTAGAGGGACACTGGTCGCACGATCGAGTCAATTGGAGAGCTCTCGTTCGCTCACCCTCCCTTGGATTCGATTCCGAGGTCGTGTGGCGTTTCAACAAGAACCGTCTGGCAGATCCTATCTTCTTGTTCCACGCAGGGTTGGCCGCCTCTCGCCTGTGCCCCTGGTGCCAGGTCGAGGGTTCGGCTTGGCACATGATAGTGTCCTGTCGCCGGGCCGTGCAAATGTGGCGCCTGGCTGATTTGCTAATCAGAAACTTACTGGGTCGCCGTGGATTGTCTGCTCGAGAGCTCTATGTCGGGTTCAGTCCCGACAATACCTCCACCTCCAACCAAATCGATTTGGCCAATTTTGTTCTCGTGTTGGCCAAGAGCACAGTCTACAGGCTACTTGTAAGCTTCTTCAAAGAGGACCGCGAGCCTGCGCTCTACGATCATGTCCTGAAAGCTCGTCTAAAGTCTCGCATCATCAAGGAGTACGCTTGGTACCTTGGTCGCGGAGCGATCGATGGCTTCATGGCAAAGTGGTGCGATAGGGGGGCGCTCTGCTCCATTGAAAATGGCGAGATTCTTTTTAGTCAAGCGCTTACACAGTAAAGCCAAATGTCTTTAGTCTTCGACCGGTAGGGTTTGTTTTTCCAAACCCAAACTTTGTTTTCATTCTTTCCTCCAATATCGACGGGAAGGAAGCAGGCCCTCAGCCTGCATCCTAAAGTGCAATTTTAAGTTGGATTTCTGTTCCATTCCTTGTAACTATCCCCTATTGATTCCGTCAGATTGAAGAGACTTGTTTCATGTTTTTGAGTTAACATATCCTTCTGGACATAGTTTTCTCTCCCCTATCGGTTTTATATAATAATAATAATAATAATAATAATAATAATAATAATAATAATAATAACACACACACACACACACACACACAGACACACACACACACACACACACACACACCCACCCACCCACCCACCCACCCACCACGCACGCACGCACGCACCCACGCACGCACGCACGCACCCACGCACGCACGCACGCACACACACACACACACACACACACACACACACACACACACACACACACACACACACACACACACACACACACACACACACACACACACACACACACACACACACACACACACACACACACACACACACACACACACACACACACACACCCACCCACCCACGCACCCACGCACGCACGCACGCACGCACGCACGCACACACACACACACACACACACACACACACACACACACACACACACACACACACACACACACACACACACACCCACCCACCCACCCACCCACCCACGCACCCACGCACGCACACACACACACACACACACACACACACACACACACACACACACACACACACACACACACACACACACACACACACACACACACACACACACACACACACACACCCACCCACCCACCCACCCACCCACGCACCCACGCACGCACGCACGCACGCACGCACGCACACACACACACACACACACACACACACACACACACACACACACACACACACACACACACACACACACACACACACACACACACACACACACACACACACACACACACACACACACACACACACACACACACACACACACACACACACACACACACACACACACACACACCCACCCACCCACCCACCCACCCACCCACGCACCCACGCACCCACGCACGCACGCACGCACGCACGCACGCACGCACACACACACACACACACACACACACACACACACACACACACACACACACACACACACACACACACACACACACACACACACACACACACACACACACACACACACACACATATTTGATGTGACGTAAGACACAAAGTAAAAAATCCGACCCCGCTGGTGATCGAACCCAGCTGATGTATTCTCGAAATGTGAGCAGTGAGCACGTCATAGCTTATCACGTCAAACGAATCACCTGATCGAGTTACGAAGAATTTTTACCACGTGATGCGTTATAAATAGTAACTTTTATAACTTTCTCAAAACTACGCCGATCCGCCTCAAGGCGTATATAATTTATTTAGTACAAATGGGTTACACATTGTTGGATAAATGTAATTGTAAACACAAATTCTTAGCAATATAGGAAAAAGGTTTTTCGCCTTTTTCCGCCCTTTTTCAGCTGTAACGTCGTCACTCTTACAACTAAACCGCTATTGTCGAGAGTTCAGCCTACACCGACCTTATCGTGTATGTTTACTTAAATAACAAACATCTTATTAATTAATCTCTACTAGTGTTTCGTTCACGTATAGGAAAACCTTTAACCCGAAGTTCCTAGCCCTCCAAAAAGTAAAATTTTAATTTATTGTACTTGCATTTTACTTTGTTGTATGCACCAGTTTTAATTATGTAACAGTCTGCCGAGTGCAGTTTTATCGGAAGTTTGTCATTTTCTTGGTTGAGGGGTTACTGTGTTACGGAATGTCATGTGGTGCGTTTTTGTTAGGTTGAATGTCAATAGGTGCATATTGAGCAGTTCGTAAATAAAATTCATGTGTGTGTTAGAGTGTTCCAAAACATTACATAAATTAAAATAGCGCCAGTGGTCATAATGGATTTGTCTTGTTGACGTAAGTCATTATCTTGTCACACCTGATATATCAAGGGTTCATTCTTACTTAGTTCGGTGCTCTGATTAATTTGTATTAGATATGATAGATATGATATGATGGATAGATATGATGGTAAGATTGTTGTGCTGAATAGTGAGGGTAGACGATGCTTCATCACTTATCTCACTCAGCTCAACAACCTTGGGGCTTAACTCTATACTTTATAACACGATCTTGGGGTTCTGCATTCCCAAGTAGTATAAGTGGTAGTAAATAGGAAATTAGCATTAGCTTAATTTGTTTTTTATTTCATTTTACTCATTAATTTATTTTTGTTTATATATATTGTGACGGTTGGATAATACCCAACATGGTCATTATCAACCTTACCTCTCAGATGACTCACAATCACATACAAATACAAACACATGTGTGACGGTTGGATACATAGAGTCACATACAAATACATCACGTGTATAACATAACCTACATATTTTCTCAAGACCCTCTTACCGTGCAGTTACTGAGCTTCACACCTCATTTACATCTAAATGCGTCCGGTTGCACATACCCCACACCCACACAACCCACCAATTGTTTCGGCCGCTCATGCAGCTACCGCCGTTATGAATCTATAAGTATCTATAAGGGGTCAGATAACATGATGACACACACTAATCGGAGAAACTCCGTCCGAGGATTTCTTCGCGATTATGATTCGCATAAACACATAACACATCCACGGCACGTATACAGCCCCAAAAGAGGGTTCCTATATAAGCAGGCCCACGCCTTGAGGACACGCAGACAGACAGAGATAATCACAGCGGGACATGGAGCAGGAGACGTCGCAGACAGGACTCAGTCGCCAAATCGCTTAGGCTCTTACAAATTCAAGTGTTAAATAAGTATTCTTTAAAATCATCGTAAAGCTATCAGTTAATACCAAAGGAAACCATTGGTGAGTCAATCCACATTATTGTTAAATGTATTTTGAAATGGGGAATATTCTTTCATTACCTTATCAATGTCCGGTATTTACCGACAAGGCAATTGCCAGGTTATTAGACGACCAAGTATTAAATATTAAACCTTTTCAAAGCGCTTCAGCTTCAACCATGATTGAGGCTTTACAAACCTCTTTCTTTAAGTCTATGTAAAGACCCCGACCTGTGTTTAAGAATCTATCTAAAATGGCAAATAAACATTTACAACTATAAAAGTGTCGTGTCATGTTAACCATCTCCTCTACATCCAATTATAAGAATTTGGGATCACTATTCTAAAGTGAACATACCTCTTGGCTATGCAAGTGAATAATTAAGTTATATTGCTCTAACTTCTATCTGGGCTCGACAACCCTACCTGTCGTGGTGGAGGCGAAACAGTGAGAAATCTATAAATTCATTAATTAATTAATTGTTAAACATCTAACTAAATAATAAAACAAGTAAATTCAGTCAATATACCAACGCCCAAAAGCCTGGGTCGTTGCATATGGTGTATTGCGCTGGGTAAAGAACAAATTTCAAATTCTTATAATGATGGTTAACTATGTCCGATGAAAATACTTCTCCCGAATATTTAGTGATTGCTAGTGAATCCGAAGACGATAATCCGTCCACTCCAAATAACGGTGTTTTGTTGCCAAACTTTTTTGAAATTACCGCAGCATTGCATGATACAAATATCGAGTCGGAAAGTGATCCAGAAAATTTTGTACGAAGTGTTAGTAGCAGTGATTTAAGTTCTTCGCGAGATAACGTTAACTCAAGCATCATGCCGCCTATTTCTAATAAACGTGACAAATACAGGCCAATTACTTTCGCGGGTCAGCAACACGAAGACGTATCTGAGTTTATTCAACAATACGAAAAGGCAGGTCGGATAAACGAATGGGACGAAGTTGAGATGAGAAAAAATATCGAAATCTATCTCGAAGGTCCTGCCGATAAATGGTTTAAAACCAGAGTGTTGTCTACTGATAATTACCGTGAAATTTTGGAAGGGCTAAGAAAAGTATTTGAACCAATAGGCTACCACGAAAGTAACGAAAACAAACTACGAAATAGGATGCAGTTAACACAGGAACCTTTCACGACATATTTTTACGATAAACTTGAGCTGTGTAGCTTGGTTAACCCTCACATGTCTAATTTAGACATTAAGGATCAAGTAATTCGAGGCATGCTGCCAGCAAACATTGAGAGGATGGCCATGCTAGACCTTAAAACTGCAGACGAGGTTTTAGAACGTATGCAGCAGTTGCAAGGAGCCCGAACACTCATAGGAAATAGAGGAGACAATGGAGACACGCCCTATATGGCAGGGCCGCCATTTCCAACTCCAGTCAATAGTCGGGCTCAGGTCAACTCGGGTTACCAAGCTACTCCTCACCGAAACATGGAAGACCAACAAACAAAATTGTTGCGAACCATGGAGAAATTAGTCAGAATACAGGAAAATAGGTTCAGTCAAGCAGGTCCCAGCCATAATAATAATTATAAACCCCGACAGTTATTTACCAATGGGAATAGAGGGGGCCAGAGTTTCCCCAACCCAGGTAGATACCAAGGGAATGGGAACCAAACTCAGGATAGGAGACCCAATAATTTCTCCTCGAACCAAGGTCCACCCAGATTCCGTCACGAAGGAATACCAAGGGGAGGACAACAGAGTGAACCTAATCCGCGAAAGCCGATTGAAAGGCAAAACCAAACCCCCGTGAGCACTCGTACCACTACTGGTCAACCCATATGTGAACGTTGCAAACGCTCGGGGCACACTATAAGACAATGCTACGCAGTAACTTCGAGTAATATGGAACGTCTTCCGGAAAACTAGAGCGGGCGACCTTAAGAAAACTTATAGTAAAGAGTGGAAAGAAGGGCGAGAGAACAAGGTCGCCTAGAGACACTATGATAGTAGAAGCAGTAGGGAACACACGTATAAGTGGAAAAGTAAATACATGGGTAAATATACCTGTTGTGGTAGACACAGGTTCGGCCGTGTCGTTAATAAATAACAAGTTATTAAATAGCGGAAATAAACGCTCGAGTGCTACGTCAGCACCATTGTTGTGGTCCATTACGGGACATCCCTTAAGGGCTGATAAAGAAGCCGAGGTAATTGTAGAATTTCAGGAGTGTGAATGTCCACACAAGTTTATAATTATGTATAAGAAGGGAACCCCTTCATTAGTATTAGGTATTGACTTCCTAAAGAAGTACAGGGCTCAAATAGATTATGTCAATTGTTCACTCACATTAAAGGTAGGTGTTAACTGTGGTGGTTGTTGTGGCCACCGCCTGATATTCATCCCATGTAGGGATTAGCCCCGCCCTCCCGGGAGTAGGCTGTGGATGGGCCGGCGACATAGTCCGCCGAGTGACAGTCTGTAGTCGACCATGGAATGTAATAGTCGTGTGTTTGTACTAATAAAGTATTCTCTATATTCCGGAGTCTGGTTGTTTAATGAACCCTAAACACCTGGGGGAGAACATTACATATTGGCGACGAGCCTGTATCCGCGCGTCCAAGTACGTAAGTTTGTAAGCCTAGCCTAGGCCTTGGCCTAAACACGCCTACCAAAAGGGAAAATGGCGTTGGTAAAGTCTCGAATCGTCGGGAACATGGAACCTTTTTCCTGTGAAACGGAGGACATAGTCTCATACTTAGAGAGATTAGAGTCATATTTCGTGTTAAATGGAATTTCTGAGGATAATATAAAGGTGCCCATGTTCATAACGCTATGCGGCGCACCTACTTACCAAGTCTTGAAGAACATGTTAATGCCAAACAAACCAAGTGAGTCAACCTTCCACGTCATTGTGTCAGTATTGAAGGCCCATTACGCCCCCAAAAGATTGGTTATCTCGGAAAGATACCATTTTCATTGCAGAAATCAAAAGGAAGGGGAAAGTATCAGTAACTACATAGTAGCTATCAAGAAGCTGTCGGAGCATTGTGATTTCAAAGATTTTTTGTCCGAAGCCTTACGAGACAGGTTAGTTTGTGGTTTGTCGTCAGAAAATATTCGACGCAAACTGCTTCTAGAGAAGTCGTTAACCTTCGACGAGGCCAGTGCCATAGCCTTGAATATGGAGCTTGCAGACAGTCAGTCCAAATTGTCCAATCTGTCAGTCAATCTAGTACCCAAGTCCCGAAGGCAAAGTCAGTCATCGTCACGTCAGCGGTCCTCCGAGCCAATGTACAGTCGGCCATCTTCATCGTCGGGGCGTCGGCAGTCCAGTCCATCGTTCCAACGGGAGTCTAGTAGGCCGACCAGTCATCAATCTAGCCAGTCTTCAAGGTACGAGTCAAGGAATCCTGGAAGTGTGCAGTCTTGCCGACGATGTGGGCGTCTCCACAACGAAGCCGATTGTCCAGCTCGTAACTGGGAGTGTTTCAGTTGCCATAAGCAAGGCCATACCTCTCGGGTGTGCCGAAAGAATCGGCGAGTGCATGATGTGATTGCCGATGGTTCTAGTGAAGCCGATAGTGAATCAAGTGATAGTGTGTCTGTCAGTAAAGTGAGTACGAGTGCTACGGCAAGAGTGACCAAGGTGGTGAGTAAAGGGTCCTCAGCCGAAGATGTCCTAGAAGTCACCTCCAAGGAAGTTGTGCCGTCTACAATAAAAACGCTTGGGGGTAGTCCCCTGTTCGTAAAATTAAGAGTAGAAGATATTATTGTAAAGTTTGAAGTAGACACCGGAGCCAGTGTGAGTTTAATTTCAAGTCAATTTTATTATGATAACTTCAGTCAAAAGAAGCTTCACCCTAGCCCGTTGTCTTTAAAGTCTGTGACCGGGGAAAAACTAGGAGTGTTAGGTCAGATAGAGGTCAAAGTCAAATCCCCAACTAACACAAGTAAGCTATTAAAACTCACCGTTTGTGAGAATAATAGGAAGATAAAGCCGTTGCTAGGTAGACCATGGTTGGATAGCCTATCCCCATCCTGGAGGAATGTGCTTCAAGTTGATACAAAGTCTGAAACCCTCGAATCAGAGTCCACTGAGATAGTTCTAGGCCAAAACCTGGAGGAGTCTGATATTTTCACGGTTGAAATTGACGATGGCCTAGCAGCCTCTAATTCATTAGTAAACCCAAGGACAGTCGTAGAGGAGCTCAGCAAAAAATTCCCCAATGTATTTTCGAATGATTAGTCGGTTTCCATTAAACAATACCAGGCCAACCTAGTCCTAAAAGAAAATGTGACACCGGTATTCCACAAGGCATATAGCATTCCTTACGCCCTCAAGTCTGAGGTGAAGCGGCAGTTGGATGAAATGGTGGAGGTGGGTACCCTCGTACCCGTACGCCATGCCGAATGGGCCTCACCCATTGTATGCGTACCCCAAACAAATAACAAGGTTAGGATCTGCGTGGATTTCAAGGTGACCCTAAATTCCGCATTGAAAACAGACTTCTACCCTTTGCCTCGACTCGAGGATATTTTCACATCATTATCTGGAGGAACCGTCTTTACGGTCCTTGACCTACAAAACGCTTACCAGCAGTTAATTGTTGGCCCCGAGTCGCGACAATATTTAACGATAAATACGGAATTTGGCCTTTACCAGTTCACCAGGCTTCCGTTTGGCGTATCTAGTGCGCCGGGAATATTCCAAGCTACCATGGAGGAGATTTTAAAAGATATGCCGTGGGTGAAAGTATATCTCGATGATATTCTTATCACTGGTAGGGATTTAGAGCATTGTAAAAGAAATGTCGATAAGGTGCTAAGGCGATTAAATGAATACCAGGTCCGCGTCAACCTACACAAATGCAAATTTTTCTGTACCCAGGTTGATTATTTAGGTCATGCCTTACATGCCAAGGGGATCAGTCCTTCAAACAATAAAATCACGGCCATTGTTGAAGCCTCGGAACCCATCAACGTTTCCCAGCTTAGATCCTACCTCGGAATGTTAAATTTTTATAACCGTTTTCTTCCCAATTTATCAACATTATTGAAACCTTTATACAACCTTACCAAACAGGGAGCCCCGTGGTTTTGGTCAGCTGACTGTGTAAGAGCATTTGCAAAAAGTAAGGAGCTACTACAGAATAACTGCTTGCTGGTTCACTATAACCCAGATTATCCCATTGTGGTGTCAGCCGATGCCTCTCCCTATGGAGTAGGTGGTGTCCTCAGTCACTTAATAAATGGAATTGAAAGACCCGTAATGTTTGTATCCAGTACTTTGACACCCACCCAACAAGGTTATTCGCAATTAGATAGAGAAGCCTTGGCATTAGTGTTTACAGTTAAGCGCTTCCATAAGTATCTGTTTGGTCAAGCATTTACATTAGCAACTGACCATCAGCCACTTAAACATATTCTGGCTCCCACCAAAGGGATACCTACGGTGGCAGCTTCCCGTCTTCAACGGTGGGCCGTCATCTTGTCAACTTATAATTATAAGATTATGTACCGTAAGGCCTCCTTGATGTGCCCCGCCGATGCCCTGTCACGATTACCTGATAAAAGAGAGCTTATCGAGGATTACAAAATCGCATTGTTAGATGAAGAGTTTCCGCTAACGTATGTCGAAATAGCAACTGAAACTGCTAAAGATCCGGTGTTATCCAAAGTGCTCGATCTCACAAAGCATGGGTGGCCAAATCATGTGCCTGAAGGAGGTCTTATCCCCTATTTTAAGAGAAGAATGGAATTGTCACTTGAACACGGTTGCCTTTTGGCTGGTAATAAAGTGATTATTCCTAAATCCTTGCAAGAAACATTGTTAACTCTCTTGCATAATGAACATCCGGGCATTGTACGCATGAAAGCATTGGCCAGAACCACGTGTTGGTGGCCTTCGCTAAATGCCGAAATTGAAAATAAAGTACAATCCTGCGAAGCATGTCAAGTTATTAACTTCACACCTAGTTCAAATGTAACAGTAAAGTGGCCCAGTGTGGAACCTTGGTTTAGGGTTCATATTGACTTCTTTGTCAAAGATCAGAAAACATTCTTAATTCTGGTTGATAGTGCCTCTCGGTGGATCGAAGTCTGGTTTATGGCCAGAGGCACTGACGCAACAGAAGTCACTAGGAAATTGAGACATTGTTTCACCGTGTTTGGGTTTCCACACCAAATTGTCTCTGACAACGGCCCCCCCTTTACTTCCGTTGAGTTCACAGCTTTTTGTAAAGCTTATGGAATAACCCTGATACATAGCCCCCCATATTCCCCAAGGTCAAACGGGGCCGCCGAACGAGCAGTTCAAACCATTAAAAAGGGGCTATCCAAGGAACTATTGGTTCATAACTTGACATTAAAAAAAGGAGAGGTTCAAGAGATATTAGACAGGATCCTCTTAACATATAGAACCACCCCTCATTCAGATAACGAGTTAAGTCCGTCAGAGTTTTTGTTGAAGCATAAACCCAGGACCATCCTATCCTTAATAAAACCTAATAACCATAGGGTGCCCCCTATGACTCCAACCAAACTGTTAACTTTCGAAGTAGGCACCCAAGTATTGGTCAAAATCAAGCCATACACTGTCCCTGAGAAAGGTGTAATTAGGAAGCAAATCAGTGCAGTAACCTACCTGGTAGAAGTAAAAGATGTTATCCGTTTGGTACACCTCAACCAAATGAAACCTTACGAGGGGGGAGAACTGTATCCCTTACCAAAAGTTATATTGACACCTCAACATAAGGAATCCTTACCCCTCTCTGAACATCCTCCTAGTCCCATTGTGCCCAAGGAGCCTGGGAGCTCCCCAGCTAGCAAGGGAAAAGTAACCTATGGGAATCATTCCCAATTTACTTCTCCAGAGAAAATTCCTATTAATAATAATAATAAGGATAATTCTTCACCCATTTTGAGGCGTTCCTCCCGAGTGGTGAAGGCACCACAGAAGTTAAACTTATGAGTATCTTTTTGAATGTAATGTTATGTATTTTCTTATCCATTGTTATTGTATCTAAACTTAAAGTTAGTTAACTAATGAGTATCCTTTGTGAATGTAATCTGTTATGTAATTATTATCCATTGGTTGCCTAAAAAGCTAGTAAGGGAGGAGTGTGGTGGTTGTTGTGGCCACCGCCTGATATTCATCCCATGTAGGGATTAGCCCCGCCCTCCCGGGAGTAGGCTGTGGATGGGCCGGCGACATAGTCCGCCGAGTGACAGTCTGTAGTCGACCATGGAATGTAATAGTCGTGTGTTTGTACTAATAAAGTATTCTCTATATTCCGGAGTCTGGTTGTTTAATGAACCCTAAACACCTGGGGGAGAACATTACATATTACAACCACCAGTGATAATCCCCTTCTTAAGGATGGCAAACTCTACGCAGAAGTTGGTTTCAGATGAATTAGTTCAATTAGAACGGAAAAGTGAAACTTCAACAAATGCGGATGAGTCAAGTCCCATAGATATGGATAATCACACTACACCAGAAAATCAATCCACTCGATCAGAAGAGTTGATCACCCCTCTGATTCTAGTAGGAGACATTCTGGATAAGATCCCACCTGTGAAATGGAAAGCGTGTGACGATGTAAGGGTGTTGCCGCATAGCACACAATTAATAGAAGTTAATCGAGAGATAAACCCGGTTAGGTTTACAAAAAATACAAAGCTTATGAAGCAGAAGGATTTAGACTTAAGCACTAAACCTCTGCAAGGAAAACATAACGCCTATGTAAACTTAGTAAACCATTCTAATCAAACTCAATCGGTTCTTCGGGGTACCACGGTCATGACAGAACATGTCAACCCGTTACCTGACATAGATATAAACGAAAATTTGAGTCCCGATCAAATAGATGATATGAAAAATGTTCTTGATAAGTATAGAGACAGGTTCGCATACAGTCTAGCAGAGTTGACTAGGACACAAGCGACCACCCATAAGATTAAACTAAGGGACGAGGTTCCAATAAAACGAGCGCCGTATCGAGTATCGCCGGCAGAAAAGGAGATCATAAATAAACAAGTTAAAGAAATGTTGGAACATGGAGTGATAAAGCGCTCAAATAGTGAATACTCATCTCCCGTTGTATTAGTTAAGAAGCCGGACAGCAGTTACCGGTTTGCGGTCGATTATCGCCGCCTAAATGAGCATAGTGTGGGCGATTCATACCCACTTCCTGTAATAGATGACCTTCTTAGTTATCTAGGAGGTAACAAATATTTTATTACACTAGACATGTTTTCAGGATTTTGGCAAGTTGCGTTGGACGAAGAGTCCAAAAAATACACTGCTTTTGTAACTAGTAGCGGTGGATTGTACGAATTTCAAGTACTTCCATTCGGGCTGACAAGTGCACCAGCCACATTTCAAAGATTAGCTGACAGAGTGTTGGGAGACCTCAATTTTAAAGAAGCATTAATATATTTGGACGATATAATAATATTTGGAAGTACGTTCAAAGAGTTGTTAGAAAGATTAGAAAAAGTATTACAAAGATTAAAACAATTCAATCTCAAATTAAAACCATCAAAATGTAAGTTTGGTTATCAAGTAGTTAAAGTCCTAGGGCATTTTGTGAGCGACAAAGGAATTTTTCCTGACGAAGACAAAGTCATGGCCGTCAGAGATTTTCCTGCTCCCACTAAAGTTAAAGAGGTTCAAAGATTCCTAGGAATGGCAAATTTTTATAGAAAATTTATTGAGAATTTTGCAAAAATTGCTCGACCATTACACTTGCTATGTAAAAAGGATCAAGCCTTTGTCTGGACAGGGTTGGAACAGAAAGCTTTTGATGAGTTAAAACTAGCCCTTACAACAGCACCTGTGTTAGCATTCTTTAACCCCCAAGCCGAAGTTACCGAGTTACACGCAGACGCCTCCGATTACGGAGTAGGTTGTGTATTATTGCAAAAATATAATGGCGAAATGCATCCAATTGGGTACGTGTCGCGTAGTCTAACAAAAGCGGAGAAAAACTATAACATTACGTCGAAAGAAACTTTAGCAATTATTTATGGACTGATAAAATTTAGACCTTACATATGGGGAAATCACATTAACATAGTAACAGATCACCACGCTCTTTGTTGGTTAAAATCAATTAAGGATCCGAGTGGACGCTTAGCCCGCTGGTCAATTAGATTGCAGGATTATTTATATACGATACGTCATAAGCCGGGAAAGTCACATTGTGACGCTGACGCATTGAGTCGTAATCCTCTCCTAACACCGAGGTCGGAAGAACTCCAGGTAGAACAGGAAGCCGAGGAGGTGCCAGTTTACCTATTAGATCCACAAATCATGCGAAACAAACAGGAAAGCGATCACGTTTTTAGACGAATAATTGAAGTAGTTCTAGATCCTAATGTAGGCTCGGCGTTGGAGCAAAGACAAGCAAAAAACTTTCTAATGAAAGACAACTTGTTATATTACAAAAACTCCTCCGCACATGGACGGTTACACTTACTGTGTGTACCGAACTCCATGCGACAAGACGTGCTCTATGAATATCATAATAATTTGACCGCAGGGCATTTAGGTATGAACAAAACCCAAGACAAAATAATCAGTAGATTCTTTTGGATTGGAATGAGACGCGATATTCGCAAATATATTTTAGGGTGTCCAGATTGTCAAAGCCGGAAAAATGCTAATCAGCAACCCGCGGGTTACATGCAACCCATTTATATTGATAACAAACAACCTTTCGACCACTTTGGTATAGATTTAATTGGTCCATTTCATAGAAGCAAAACAGGTCATAAACATGTAATCGTTTGCACAGATTATGCAACCCGGTATGTTATAACCAAAGCTATTAGAGATCCGAACGCAGAAGCTGTGGGGAAATTTATATTTGAGGAAATTGTTTGTAGGTTTGGAGCCCCTAGAATGTTATTGTCAGATCAGGGAGCTGTCTTCAGATCAGCCATGGTGACGCAACTGTTACAATGTATGGGTACACGGCCCACGGTAACCACTGCATACCACCCACAAACGAACGGGCTCACCGAACGGTTCAATAAAACCTTAGCGGAAATGCTTAGTAGTATGTAGCAACCGACCAGAATGACTGGTCTAGCTATGTACCTTCGGTAACCTTCGCGTATAACACAAGTAGACACGACGTAATGGGTGAAAGCCCTTATTCTCTAGTATTTGGAAGAGATCCAATACTACCACTAGATGCCGAGTTAGTACCACCCATTACGAACGAAGAAGCAGTCGAATATCGCAACAGAATGTCCGAGGCATTGGAACTAGTGAAGGACAGATTAAAATTAAAACAAAATAAGAATAAAAATTTATATGACAACAAACACAGGGAAGTCAAGTATCAAGTGGGTGATCAAGTAAAAGTTTACACTCCTGTTCGAAAAGTAGGTTTGTCTGAAAAACTGCTACATCGATACCATGGGCCCTTTACCATATTGGAACAAATGGGACCGGTAACTTATCGTGTTAGGAAGGGAAAGACCGTGGCTGCCAAAACAGAAGTCATACACGTGTCGCGAATATTCCCCTACCATCAACAACACATAGTAGCTAATTTAGATTGTCCATGCGTACAGTGTAAACAATTCAATACACCTACAGATCCGCCAACTCTGCCAACACCCCAACGGAAGAAAACGAAAGTAGTGCCAATGCCATCAGACCGTCAGTTGCGTAATCGAACTTAACCAACTAGTTCCCGAACGTAAAAAAAAAAAAAAAAATAGAGTAAGTTTAAATATGTAATTAGAATTAAAGAGTGAATAGAGTATAAGTAGAAAAACAAGGGGAAAGAAAATCAAATAAAAAGTAATTACAAATTAGTGGTGAACATGAATTAATTTCATAAGGAGAAGTGCCAGTACGCATATGGTGAGTGGAGAAAGAGAAAGGTTCATAGAACACAAAATAAATTCTATAGCATTAGTAACTATGCTGGAAATAAAAAAAAAAAGTACTATGGATAACATGGCGTTCATGTTTATCCTTCAAGAGAAAGTATAATAAAGTGCAATGTGAGAAAGCACGGAAGATTAGGGAAGAGCGTATTGCAGCTACAAAAGTAGAAGTAGGCATTACCGAAACTCTCGTGACCAGCGAGGTGGGCCTTCAACAAGCGCCACGTGAACTTGAAAGGGCAACGGTCCACTTTCAAAATGGTAAAAAGAAAACGGTCATGATACTAATACCAGTCCCAGGGCATAGAACAGCTAGGCGCAAGAATGACGATAGCTGTGTAGTCGAAGATTGCCCTCCCGACTGTTAAAATAACGAAACCCACACTCCCGAACGGGAGTTTAACCCGACGTCGACCCAGATCTCACAAAGAGAGATATTTGTGAATCTACACAATTTTCGAAAGAAAGTCGTTATGGGAGTTTATGAACGAACGGGAGTTTAACCCGACGTCGACCCAGATCTCATAAAGAGAGATATTTGTGAATTTACACAATTTTTTGAAAGAAAGTCGTTATGGGAGTTTATGAACGAACGGGAGTTTAACCCGACGTCGACCCAGATCTCACAAAGAGAGATATTTGTGTATTTACACAATTTTTTGAAAGAAAGTCGTTATGGGAGTTTATTAACGAACGGGAGTTTAACCCGACGTCGACCCAGATCTCACAAAGAGAGATATTTGTGAATCTACACAAATTCAGTTGTTGAAGTAACTGTAATTCGTGCGCTCATTTTTTGGACAATTTGTTTATGTTAAAACAGTAAACTTTGAAAGCATTGTAAACCCATCCAAAGGTGTACAGTCTTTGGACTGGTTTAAGCATGTGCCGTAGTCTTTTTGGTTCAGAAATTTCGTTGTTATAAGACGGCTTTAATGCCACCGCTTACTTATTCCTATTTTGGAATTTATTAAGATAATAAATGAATTAATAGATTCATTTTTTTTATCATATCCACTTTAATCAGTAACAAGACTGGTTTTTTGGGGGACTTTTATCTAAAGTAACTAAGCTAATCCTGTATGCTCCGAAAACTATCGGCGAGTGAGCGATAACCAATCAAAGATCGATATTTTATGCATCAAATAAGTGAATCAGTGATTGGACAGTGCGAACACCCGCGGACAGATGCCAGAATCAACAAGGCTAATTCAGAACAACTTCGAATTTATCGAGCGTTTCGTCGCTAAGACGGCTCGGACGTCAACGGTTATTTATTCCTAAATAAATTAAGACAGAGTTTAAAACTGCCTGAAGCGGGATTTGAACCCGGGTTTAATAATAGTTACGGTTATGTCCAAGTCGGCTAGGTATGCTGACTGATTTAATCTCCTGGGGATCTCCAAATTTGATTTGAATCGAATTCGAACAAGGGAGTGTTGTTGGTCTGTCCAATACATTCACAACAACTACGCCCACTATGGTTGAATCGAACAATATAAACGACTATCAAATATATTTTGAAATATTTGAAATGTACCGAAATCAGGCGACTTGGCTGATTAACGGAAGAAGCCTTTGAAATTACGGCTCCAACTGAGGGTTTGGGGTTAGACAAAAACTCGGTGAGTTCATTTGTCGCCCAACCTGATAAACTTTCTATCAAAACTGACCGACTGAATAACTTGCAGTTATTGCGACGTTTAGTCGCCGGTCGCTAATTCCGTTTCTTTGAGGTCCTATAGCACTTTACCTGTGTCGTGACGTCGCTGAATATCAGATGGCGGGGAAACTTCTAAGGGTTGATCAGACCTTTTGGGGAAAGACAAAAACCTTAAGTTACCTTCGCCGTCGTCTTGCTGGACGTTCTCGTTTTCAGGACGGCTGGAAAACTCAAAGAAAAACAAGAACAATTAATATTGACCTCTATCTGACTGTTTAGTTAAACCAGACCAGGTGAGGAATTTTTGCATTGTATTCACAATATCTATTAAACAAGACAATTGTGACACTTTTTGCACTGCTGGCAACGTCATTGGCGTCGTTGGCAACAAAAATATCGCGGGACCGTTTATCCCTTTTTAACCTTTAACTAGATTTTTTACCTCAGCTAGTTTTATATTCTTACATCTGAGCTAGTTCAGGGAGGTTTATTTTCAGGTTATTTGTGTAAAAGTATTGCAGGTATCTATTGCCCTGACCCTTAACTAGATATTTAATTCGGCTAGTTTTATATTCTTACATCCGATCTAGTTTATGAAGGTTTTTCTTTACTTACACATCCCGACATCTCATGTTCATGGCCATAAATCATGAGGCACACCATGTCTTTCAATTAGATCATGTGTGAAATGACATCCAGATCCCTCACATGGACTCTGGGAAAAGAACATCCAGGTCCCTCACATGGATACTGGGAAAAGAACATCCAGGTCCCTCACATGGACACTGGGAAAAGCACATCATGTCTTTCAATTAGATCATGTGTGAAACAACATCCAGGTCCTTCACATGGACACTGGGAACAATGACATCCAGGTCCCTCACATGGACCCTGGGAAAATAACATCCAGATTCTTCACATGGATACTGGGAAAATAACATCCAGGTCCTTCACATGGACACTGGGAAAATAGCATCCAGGTCTCTCACATGGACACTGGGAAAATAACATCCAGATCCTTCACATGGATACTGGGAAAATAACATCCAGGTTCCTCACATGGACCCTGGGAAAATAGCATCCAGGTCCCTCACATGGACACTGGGAAAATAACATCCAGATCCTTCACATGGACACTGGGAAAATACATCCAGGTCCTTCACACGGACACTGGGAATTATGACATCCAGGTCCTTCACATGGACACTGGGAAAATAACATCCAGGTCCTTCACACGGACACTGGGAATTATGACATCCAGTACCTTCACATGGACACTGGGAATAATAAACTCCCATAACGACTTTCTTTCAAAAAATTGTGTAGATTCACAAATATCTCTCTTTATGAGATCTGGGTCGACGTCGGGTTAAACTCCCGTTCGTTCATAAACTCCCATAACGACTTTCTTTCGAAAATTGTGTAGATTCACAAATATCTCTCTTTGTGAGATCTGGGTCGACGTCGGGTTAAACTCCCGTTCGTTCATAAACTCCCATAACGACTTTCTTTCGAAAATTGTGTAGATTCACAAATATCTCTCTTTATGAGATCTGGGTCGACGTCGGGTTAAACTCCCGTTCGTTCATAAACTCCCATAACGACTTTCTTTCAAAAAATTGTGTAAATTCACAAATATCTCTCTGTATGAGATCTGGGTCGACGTCGGGTTAAACTCCCGTTCGTTCATAAACTCCCATAACGATTTTCTTTCGAAAATTGTGTAAATTCACAAATATCTCTCTTTGTGAGATCTGGGTTAACGTGGGGTTGAACTCCCGTTCGTTAATAAAACCCTTAAACGATTTTCTTTACAAATTTGTGAAAATCACAAACGTCGGTTCTCTTCATAAGAGCCGAGTGAACGCCAGGCTAACTCCCTTCAAGTGGAGTGCTCCTGTTCGTTACATATCGACCATGGTCGCTCTTCAAGCGATTATCACAGTCTACTTGTTCATGTTATCGACGCACTTGGCGACGGTAACATCATCAAGCGAAGACGAAATTGGATGGAACTTCATGTATATGCTTCATGGATTCTGTCTCAGACCATGAACCAAGATTCAGCCTGGGATTGCCACGTGGGTACCCTCCCAGGAGAGCTGATCTTCACTTCCCGGGTGCTGACGAGCACTGGCCACCACATGCGAGTCAGCATCGCAGTGGGTCGTCCCGCAATCATGACCCGGCTGTCGCCAGCGGAGCGTTGGGGTCCAACCACAGAGCCACCGCCTCTGTACTCCCCCAGGCTGATACTCCCGAGGTCTCGTGGGATGACAACTGCCACCACCTCGGTCAGATGGCCAGCTGCCCATACCAGGGGCGTGATACCAGGGCCAATCCGATCAACCGCTCCAGGGATATGGAACCTCCCTGACCCACTACTCAGGTGGAGGGGTACTCGGACATCTCGGCAGCGGTCCAGACCGCCACCAACCCCAGCCGCAGCCCCGCCTACACCACCCACGCCGGTGTCAGCTATCTCCATCCCGACTTGGTACAACAACCCATTCCCCGTGGACCCACTGACATCATCAACTTTCACCATTACACAGGTGACATTCACCATGGTCAGTCTATTACTTTCGCCAACCCGATGTACGCACCGCAATACCTCACACCCGTTCTCCGGACAACTGACACGCGTCTGCCTCCAGTAGCACGAACAACAACAGTCTCAACAACGACCTGCCTCAATCTCCGAAAGACAAGGTGTCCTTCAACGACGTGCAGGTGAATCCGGACTGTGCGTGTGTGTTGTGTACGGTGAATACAAAAGTGCGTACGCTACCAACATGGCCAATTCCCATTGTCGTCCTTCCGCGGGTCACTACACTGTCTCGCGGAACTCAAACAAACTCAAATGTAATAGTCATGGTGATGAATGATGTATGAGTATAATGTTTACGTTTTCCTTGTCTTGGTTATTGTTTTTTCCAGGTATACACACATGGTTCGATTTGTACTTCCGTTGGTTCTGACCAACAAGTAAAGTTGTTTAAGTTTCCTGTCTAGACCCGGGTACGAATAGGTCTAGGGTAGCTGCTGCCCGTCGTACAAGGCGACTTAAAGAGCCGACGCTGTTTTCAGGGCCTTCAGCTGCGTCGTTAAACAGGATGCTAATACATTTATCGCATAGTAATGTACTAGCATTCTACTGAAAACACCGACGAATACATCCCCGTCGAACTAGTCCTTTCACTATAACATCATTGAATCCACCGAAGTGTTTCCGATACACGCATTTTATACGGTGTAAGAAGGTTTTAGTTTCCTGTCTAGACCCGGGCACGAATAGGTCTAGGGTAGCTGCTGCCCGTCGTACAAGGCGACGCTATTTTCAGAGGCCTTCAGCCGCGTAGTTAAACAGGGTGCTAGTGCATTCATCATAAGATGATGTGCTAGCATTCCTCTGAAAAACCCCGACAACTACATCTACGTCGGTGTTCATCTTCTCTCACGGTGGTGTTCTTGCCTGGACACAAATCGTCCACGCCTCGCTAAATCAAGAATACCCATAATTTTTCGGAATAACACATTATAAAGATGGATTGAGTTAGCCATCTGGCCACGTCCAATACGGTCGTCGTATTTTGGCCACAGCACTAGATTGTGTTGTTTTTCTTTAAATATTTTTACATTTTTTCACCATATTTTTGTTGATACTTCATTGAAAGAATTAAAATGTTGTCTGCCCAGCCTCACTAAATCTAGAAAGAGTTCTTCTCTTTTTTCCCGGAGAGAATCTCTTTGACCTCTGGACGACGTTCACTTAAGTGACATACTTCGGCCACAGCTCTGGCTGTTCACGACGGTAGAGTACGAACCCATGCGTTCCGACGAGGATGGAGTATCCGTCAGTGCTCTGACTTCGGTTGTTTGGGATGCAATTTTTGTTGTATCCTTCATTTTTTTTGACTCCTGCCCACGTGGTGTGGGAACTTTGCCGGACTTCCCGGGGCCCACCCACGTGTGCACTGTCATTACCCCTCCCTGTTTTGATTCCACCATCGTGAAAGACTGTGTTTCATCACATTAATTTTTACGGCTTCTGCCCTCGTGGTGTGAGAACTTTGCCGGGCTTCCCGGGGCTCACCCACGTGGTGCGAGTCGTTTACAATCCCACTACCATGGGATGACGATCGTTTCATTGACTTCTGCCCACGTGGAGTGAGAACTTTGCCGGACTTCCCGGGGCTCACCCACGTGTGCACTGTCATTCACCATTTTTTAGGCTACCGCCCGCGTGGTGTGGGACACTTTGCCGGGTTTCCCGGGGTGCTCACACACGTGTGCATTGTTGTGGCTTGATTTTTGATCCCCAGGGGATTGCTTGTTTTGTGGAATTTCACCACCGGCGTGAACAGGCGCTGACAATCTTTGAATTCTTGTTATGTATCAGACGCATTTTACCGAGTCATTTTACCTCGGGTTTCTTTCGTTGCGAACTAAACCATACATCCGGTGATGTCTGAATTTTCCCACATTTGGGGCAACCTTTTGTTCTGATCCACATTTGCGATACCCGAGCACATACTTACGCGCCTACGTGTGCGCCGTCTAAACTTCTCATGACGTTGAGAATAATTGTCAAAATGTTGACGTTAGGATTCTAGAAATCCGTTTCACCCCCTTGGTATTGTTATGCCCAATGGCCAAGATACAATTTACCATTGAGTGAGTGTTGTGCGATAATGTCATGCGTGAAGGCTATGATACATTAATCGTTATTTAGTATAGTACGAAGATAGTACTATGTTCCTTTTGGAACTGTTTTAGTTAACTGCTCGTTGTTGTATCGGTGTCGATCAGTCAAATCTTACACTTACGCGTGTCATACTGCATTAATTGGATCATTAAAATAATTTTAACATGTGCGTGAGTCGATAAACATTCGACGCGCACACTTTTGTGTCCTCTTGCAGTCATTACTTTCTTGATATCTGATACATCTCACGTCTCACTACTCACTTACGAACGCCATTGTTTCGTTCCATTCATTCACTCCTACAACCAAATGTTGAGGTAGTCCCCAGTCAGGTGCTTGTTCTCGTCGTTTTCATACATACGGTATAACCAGGTGCCATGTGAAAGGCAAGTAACAGCTCGATCTACTTTGGTACATTGTATGTACTTCACATTCATGTTCGTGTGACATTGTGAATGGGTTATAGTAATACCATTTCTTACACGTCATTGACTTAATGACTGTCTTGAACTTTTACGTTCATATTTACGAAAATCGTATTTTTGTTCAGGTGGTTACCCGAAATGTTTAGGGGCCACGCCTCTTATTTTGACTTTTTGTCGCGTAGTACGGGTTTGTTACTTGTTCTTTGTTCATTTTTGTATACATTTAGTATACGTCCGTTTTATGGTTTTTTACACATGGTGTGTTACATATTTTATAACACTTTGTTATAGTTGATTATTTTTGTATACGCTTGGTATACATAAGGTTTATGGTTTTTGCAACATTGGCTTGCATTTTTGTAACATTTGTTTTGGATTTTTCTTTTTGTATACACTTGGTATACTTAAGGTTTATGGTTTTTGCAACATTGTTTTGCATATTTTATAACATTTTTTATGGTTTGTTCTTTTGTGCTTAAGGATAAGTACTTAAGGGTTTCGTATACGTATGGCATACGGAGTGGACATTTGTCAGTACTCTAACCATGGTTTCTTTTCTAATTTTGTTCAGCGTTTTTTTTTCGCGATTCCTTTTTATTTTTCGCGTTTTACTTTTCCAGGCGTAAAAGTACGTGATGGTCTAAGCTTGGGACGGGGGTTGTGTGACGGTTGGATAATACCCAACATGGTCATTATCAACCTTACCTCTCAGATGACTCACAATCACATACAAATACAAACACATGTGTGACGGTTGGATACATAGAGTCACATACAAATACATCACGTGTATAACATAACCTACATATTTTCTCAAGACCCTCTTACCGTGCAGTTACTGAGCTTCACACCTCATTTACATCTAAATGCGTCCGGTTGCACATACCCCACACCCACACAACCCACCAATTGTTTCGGCCGCTCATGCAGCTACCGCCGTTATGAATCTATAAGTATCTATAAGGGGTCAGATAACATGATGACACACACTAATCGGAGAAACTCCGTCCGAGGATTTCTTCGCGATTATGATTCGCATAAACACATAACACATCCACGGCACGTATACAGCCCCAAAAGAGGGTTCCTATATAAGCAGGCCCACGCCTTGAGGACACGCAGACAGACAGAGATAATCACAGCGGGACATGGAGCAGGAGACGTCGCAGACAGGACTCAGTCGCCAAATCGCGTAGGCTCTTACAAATTCAAGTGTTAAATAAGTATTCTTTAAAATCATCGTAAAGCTATCAGTTAATACCAAAGGAAACCATTGGTGAGTCAATCCACATTATTGTTAAATGTATTTTGAAATGGGGAATATTCTTTCATTACCTTATCAATGTCCGGTATTTACCGACAAGGCAATTGCCAGGTTATTAGACGACCAAGTATTAAATATTAAACCTTTTCAAAGCGCTTCAGCTTCAACCATGATTGAGGCTTTACAAACCTCTTTCTTTAAGTCTATGTAAAGACCCCGACCTGTGTTTAAGAATCTATCTAAAATGGCAAATAAACATTTACAACTATAAAAGTGTCGTGTCATGTTAACCATCTCCTCTACATCCAATTATAAGAATTTGGGATCACTATTCTAAAGTGAACATACCTCTTGGCTATGCAAGTGAATAATTAAGTTATATTGCTCTAACTTCTATCTGGGCTCGACAACCCTACCTGTCGTGGTGGAGGCGAAACAGTGATAAATCTATAAATTCATTAATTAATTAATTGTTTAACATCTAACTAAATAATAAAACAAGTAAATTCAGTCAATATACCAACGCCCAAAAGCCTGGGTCGTTGCAATATATATATATATATATATATATATATATATATATATATATATATATATATATATATGTTATTCTGTAGGTTTTCGCGGACTGAAGAAGATGAAGTAATAGGTTCTCGGGTTGCTGTCCACGTTACTTGCTCTTTAGAGACTGGTTGCTGGCCCAGAAATGGGCCATTGTCAATGTCTCGACGTTTCGACAAAATCGCATTTGCCATCTTCAGGATGATTCGTTGGTTTCAGAGGCTGAGAACCGAAAATGTTCGGTTCTCAGCCTCTGAAACCAACGAATCATCCTGAAGATGGCAAATGCGATTTTGTCGAAACGTCGAGACATTGACAATGGCCCATTTCTGGGCCAGCAACCAGTCTCTAAAGAGCAAGTAACGTGGACAGCAACCCGAGAACCTATTACTTCATATATATATATATATATCAGTAAGAGGATAATATAAATTTGTATGACTCTGGTAAATAATTCCAATTCTAATATTAATGAAGACACGGAAGCATCCACTAATATATTGTTAAATAGAGCTTTCACAACACACAAACGAACTCTCAATGTCGCACACATAAATGCCCAAAGTCTTCTGTCACATATTGATGAATTTCGCATTACGTTTTCGGCTACAGATATACATGCTATACTCATTTCTGAAACATGGCTTAAGCCAACTTTGAGCTCTGAGTTAGTTAAATTTGATGGATACACGCTCATTTGCAATGACCGTACAAACAAAAGAGCTGGTGGCGTGGGCATCTATGTTCGCAATGATTTAAAAACAAAAGTTGTAGCCAAGTCGGTATCGCCTTATGCAAGCCGCCCAGAATACATCTTCGTTGAGATAAAAACGGGTCTCTCTAAATGTCTTTTAGGGGCAATTTACAAACCACCCAAAGTGGGTCATTTATCAGACATTGAAGATGCTCTTACCAATGTATTACCTATTTATGATAATAACATTCTAATGGGCGATTTTAACACAGATTTAACTGTCAACACGAACTCTAAAGTACATCTCTTAAGCTTATTTAAATCATTCAATTTTCATCTTGTACCACTGCAACCAACTCATCATACAAGCCAATCCCACACACTTCTTGATCTAATAGCAACAACCAATAATAATAAAGTAATACAGCATGGCCAACTGCCAATACCAGGTATTTCAAAGCACGATCTCATCTTCATGTCATATTCTCTGCGCTGTCCAAAATGTGTACCTAAAATTATAACATATCGCGACTTTAAGAACATAAATACAGATTTTCTCCTTGAAGACGCTTTTGCTGCACCGTGGCTAAATATTCAACACAAGGCTACAGTAGACGAGAAATTGGATCTTTTCAATAGCATGATACTGGAGTTGTACGACAAACACGCCCCTTTCCGCACCTCCCGCGTGACCCAGCCTGTGGCTCCATGGCTCACGCCTTACATAAAATCTCTCATGAAAGATCGAGACATAGCTTATCGGCTTAAAGTTAAAGACTCTTCTCCAACCAACATCGAAAATTACAGAACACTTAGAAACAAAACTTCACAAGAAATAAGGAACGCGAAATTAAGGTACTCGTTTCATTCATTTAATACAAGGGACTCAGGTAAAATTTGGAAAAACATACGTGATATGGGACTGGGTAAGAGAAAAAACAGCAGCAACTCTCTGATTGACATACCTCTTAATGTTCTCAATACGCAATTCTTAACTCCACCAATAACTGTCGACGGCAAACATAAAGAAGAAATAATAAATAGAATTAAACTAAGCTCTGGTCCAACTCATTTAAATAGTTGAAGTGATGACAAATTTCATTTTCATTATATAACCGAAAATGCGATAAAAGAAGCTTTAAAAGGTATTAAAACCTGTGCGAAAGGTGTGGACCAAATAGAGATAAAACTTATTAATTTCATTCTTCCTGCCATTATTCCAGCTCTTGAGCACATTTTCAACTTCTCACTTCAAAACAGTGTATATCCCTCAGTGTGGAAACACTCTTTTATTACTCCTTTACCGAAAAACAGTCAACCAAAAAGCGGCAGTGATTTTCGTCCTATAAGTATACTACCAGCTCTTTCGAAGGTACTAGAGCGAATTGTCCATAAGCAAATGACTAATTACTTAAACTTGAACCATCATTTCGATGAATTCCAGTCAGGATATCGTACTGGCCATAGTACAAGTACTGCCGTTCTCAAAGTGACCAACAATATCACCTGTGCTATGGACAAAGGACATGTCACAGTGCTCTGTTTGTTAGACTTCAGCAAAGCATTTGATTCGGTTGACAAAAATATTCTTCTAGCTGTCCTTGAAACTTTAAATCTTTCTCAAAGTGTTCAGAATTGGGTAAACGATTATATGACAGGTAGAAAGCAATATGTAAAATCTAATTATACGTTTTCTGATTGGTTGAATGTCAATGCTGGGGTTCCACAAGGCTCCGTACTTGGACCACTACTTTTCTCACTTTACATCAAGCCAATTGCACAGATTTTAAAATTCTGTCAATATCATCTCTACGCCGATGATTTACAACTTTATATATCAATTTCAATCCAACTTCTATCCAAAGGCATTCATAATTTTAACTTGGATCTTGAAGCTGTTTATCAAATAGCAAAATTGCTCGGCTTGAGAATAAATCCAACAAAATCGCAAGCTATTATACTCGGTTCAAAAATTTCGTTACATAAAATTAATCAAAATCCAATCCCAAAGCTTGTTGTGAATGCTGCGCCAGTAAATTATTCTAGAGTAGTTAAAAATCTTGGACTGATTATGGATGAGTGTTTAACATGGAGTGATCATGTAGCTCAAATTTGTCAACAAGCCTACAAGACCTTACATTCTCTAAATAGACTGCGAAACTTTCTGCCACCGAAAATAAGAACTATGCTCGCACAATCTCTTATATTGTCAAAAATTGACTATTGCGACACATCTTACGGCAGTAATCTCACTAAACATCCCTCTTACAGACTACAAAAGATTCAAAATGCATGCTTAAAATTTATATTTAGTCTGAAATATTACGACCATGTTTCTCCACAAAGAACGCAGTTCTCTTGGCTTACTGTAGACCAACGCCAACTTCATCGCTCCCTATGTCTTTTACATCAAATTATAATTAATCCTGTACCAAAATATCTTGCAGACAGTATAAAACTTCTAAACAGTGACCCAGAAAGTAATACACGCTCTACTACAAATTTGACAATGCAAATACCCAAACACAATACATCGCAATACAGCAATACATTTCCAGTCGCAATAGCTCGTGCTTGGAACCTAGTACCTCCTAGTTTACGGACTTTAAAATCGCCAGTGGCTTTTAAGCAAAAATACCGTTCTCATCTCCTTAATCCCGCCATTTGAAGACAACAGATTAACCATATTTAAGAATATTTACATTACATTCATTACTTATTTTTCAGAACTTTTATTTCTGTATTAAATGTAATTACATATAAATATAGGTGTGTTTGTGTTGTTGGCAAAACAGGCTATTTTGTGCTTATTTATTTTATTTTAATGTGCTTCCGTGATCATTTATAAGTATAAGTATAACGATTGTATAGTATTAGTTTCAATGTTAGTTTTAGATCTAGTTATTAAGTTATTGTAAACACTATTGTAACCACAAATTGTAACGAAATATGTTTGTTCAAGCAGAAGAAAAGGCCTCATGGCCTTAAGCTTCGCCAAACTAAAAATAAAGACTCATTATTATTGTTATTATTACTATTATACTGTAAACTGTAAAGCTAAAATGATGATTTAGTAATGGAACTTAATGTCTCATTTATCATACAATATAGACAATAGATAATATGTTGTTAAAAGTCTTCATAAATGTGAGTTACATATTCTGTTAAAAAGTTTTAATGAAAGAAATTAAAACCTAAATTTTGATTTTTTAAAGGGTTTCCGCACAATTTTATAAAACCGTTCTTTACTATAAATGCACTTATTCATTAACTATTGAGCATATCCGTGCATACAAAGTAGCATAATATATGAGAAGGTTAGAACCATATAAAATTAGTTTTCAGTCATACAACAACCGGATGCAAACCACAATAAAGCATTTGAAACCCTCGACCAAATTTGATTTTTAGACGCACATGGCATCAGATAATAATACGCCATCAGTGCCACTCTTGGAAATTCTATATGTACCGGTAAAAACGTCTATTCGTGAGCGCCATTCCTGACGCACATACTTAATGCACCTAACTTCAATGGTCCGCAAATGCGATTTATATTAGTGTAACCCTGTAATCAAGGCAAAATTAATAACCGTAAAAAGATATTTTAATTTTTTTTACAGTGTGGCGGTTAAAGTTTTAACGTTAAAACTTGTGTCAAGAGTCGTATCGTTGATGTGAGTCTAAATTTTAAAAGTTATTTTAAATCCGTCTGTAAGATTTTTTTAAATTAATTATAAAATTTATTTTTTCGGTAATTAATTTTTGGTATCCTGGCATCTTGACGGGTTTGCTGGTTGTGGTAACAGCATCTAGTTTTGTGGTTATAAGTGTCGGGTTGAAATTTCAGCCAAATCTGTAGAGACGTAATTATTGACCTGTGTGCGACAAACAAAGTTGGCGCACAAACACACAGACAAAGAACCGATCGAGTTGAATTAAGAGATTCACTCAGCGTTGCTACGCTCATCTAATAATCATTTAAATCTATTGATGTAATATTTAACAGCAAAAAACCGCCCGAAACGGGATTTAAAAGCAGGAATAAACCCACTATACCAAAGAGCCCAAATTCACAGAAAATGGAAAACTATACCGCGTATAAAAATAGTAAGCAGATAAAAGTATTACCTACAAAGGTATTTGATACAATTCCGACGAATATAGTTTAACTCGATGAGCTTGGCTATTTAAAACTGCATAAGTTACTTGCTGCAATTTGCATTAATTATTGAGTCAAATGTTGTGAAGAAATTTAAAAAACATTATTCTGCGCTTATTACAACTTAATAGCAGTATTGATTGATTTATGTTTATGTTACTTACTTCTTACAAGAATTATTGTATTTATTTTATTTATTTTATTGTAATTAAGGCCAGTGTAGGGCACAATGCCCTCTTTAGCCTGATGAGTGATGATTGATGAATGATAATTAGGAAGGGAGGAGGGGAAGCCTGGTACCGGCACGTAGCCTACTCCTGTCGAAAAGTACCAAGGGGACCATCGGCTTTACGTCTCATCCGAAAGGACGGTGTAACTTTGACCAGTCATATAGGTTCCTCCACTAACCTGGACTGCCGAGCAGTTGACGAGAAGAACGAAGCTGTTACACAAGCTTACGAACCCTCCAATCTGCTCTAACCAACGGTAACTAGTGTTTCAGAGGTGAGTGGTCACCCATCCACCTCCTGACCTAGCCCGAGGTTGCTTAACTTCCGTGTTCGTAAGGGAACCGGCTAAGCGACCGCGGCTAAACCGTTGGCTAGAATTATTGTAAGGCCTTATTCCAAATCACTCGACAAAGAAAAATATTATGAGTAATACTTGGGTTTTCTGTACGGATTAACCAATTCCTTGGATTTTTGGATAAGGTATTATTGTTACCAAGGGAGCTGAAATTTAGATGTAGGATATATGTGCACAATTTACTTTTACAGCATGAGAAATTCTTAATTTATTTCATATTCAGAGAGCTTAAATACAGTGGACGATCCACACGTCATCAGGAATAACAACACATATGATAAAATCAACTACCAAAGAGAAGTATGTATAGTTTTAATATAAATGGTACAATGCACGTTAGACTAGCCAAGAGGAACTAATTACGGGTTAGTCGCTGCTAGATGAAGAGTCAGAGGATGAAGAGCTGTCAACGTCAATATGAAGATCAGCACTCGATGAAGAAGATGACGAAGAAGAAGAAGAAGACGATGAAGACGAAGAGCTGGAGCTGTCGTCATCAACATGAATGTACAATTCATCACTAGATGAAGAGCTTGAGGAAGATGACGAAGATGTAGCCTCATGGCTACAGGAATGTAGAGTTGACGATCGTGCACAAGAAGACCCGATATGACCACAAGCGAGTTTTGCTCAGAATAGAATGGTAAACAATCATAGTCCACACTATATTTTTCTGGCCAGCCCTTTAGCACATACCGTTTTAGTTTTTGTGTTGTTGCATCTTGATCTTGTCCCTGTCGTATTTCCTGTAGTTTAGGGTCGGTTAGGGGCAGTTCGTTACACAGCTCCATCGCTGCAATTTCTGCTTCTTCTGCTAATGTCTCCTGGTCCGCCGATGCTTCCTGGATCGGTGTCCTCGATAGCGCGTCTGCTGCATATAAGTATTTGCCTGGAACGTGTGACATGGTGTATGAAAACCGCATCAACCGCATTCTCATTCGTTGGATTCTTGGAGTCAATGCATCCAGTGGTTTATTACACAAAAGAGATAACAATGGTTTATGGTCTGTACATATATGAAATGTTTTCTCTAATAAATAGTGTTCGAACTTAGAACATGCCCACTCGATTCCTAAGCCCTCTTTCTCGATTTGCGCCCATCGAGCTTCTGTTTCTGTGAGAGATCGGGAGGCATATGCAATGGGTTTCCACGATTTATCGTCTTCTTCTTGCTCTATTAAAGCTCCCAGTCCGAAAGAAGATGCGTCCGATGTTACTCGATGGTTCTTGTTGGGATCATAGTACCCTAGGGTTGGTGCTGACGTTAAACGATTTTTTATTTCCGTAAACGCTGATTCCTGTAGTTTATCCCATACGAACGTGTTGTCTTGGCGCAATAAATCTCGAATTGGCTTTGTCACTTCGGATAGGTTTGGTATAAATTTCAAAACATAGTTGGTCATTCCCAACAGTCTTTTCACTTCCGTTACGTTTGTTGGCGGTTTCATCCTCCTTATAGCTTCTGTTTTGTCCGGATCGATATGTATACCATCCTCATTCAGGACATGACCTAAGAATTTCACGGTTTTAGTTTTGAACATGCATTTGGATTCATTTAAGGTAAGTCCTGCTTGTGCTATTCTTTTAAGAACGGTTTTCAAACGTTGGTCATGTTCATGTTCGGTAGCTCCGAACACGATTATATCATCGATCAAACAAATAACTCCTTCTAGTCCTTCCAAGATTTGCATCATTCTTCTCACAAATACCTCTGGTGCTGAAGTAATCCCAAATGGTACTCTTTGGAACATAAAACGACCAAAGGGTGAAAGGAAAGTTGTTAATCGGGCCGATTCCTCCGATAGTCGAATCTGCCAAAAACCCGTGTTTGCGTCAAGTTTCGTAAAGTATTTAGCACCTGTCAATTTGGCTAACGTTTCATCTACCGATGGCATTTGCAACCTTTCTCTTAGTACGTGTTTATTCAACTCCGTTAGGTCTACGCATACTCGAACTTGGTTACGCGCCTTCGGAACCACGACCATCCCGGCACACCACTCTGTTGGTTCTTCAACCTTGACGATAACTCCCAGACTCTCCATCCTTTCTAACTCCTTCTTTACTCTGGGTAGTAATGGTAAAGCTACTCTTCTTGGTGTAGTTATCACATATGGTTGTGCACCGGGTTGAAGTTTGATCTCATATTCCCCTTGTATTAAGCCTAAACCTTTAAAGAGCTCAGGGAATTCTTCATTTATTTCTTTTCCTACAGTTCCTTTAGGATTGACTGACTGTATTGCGTTTATCCGGGATAACAAATGTAACTCTTCTATTTCTGGTCTTCCTAACAATGGATCTACCAGTCCCTTTACCACAAATATATTCCGTTCCGTTTTATAGGCTTTGTATTCTATCTTAGCTAACACTGGACCCTTAACCTCCAAGGCCGTTCTGCCAGGCCCCGTCAGTCTTTTGGATGGCGGTAAAAGTTTCGTTCCCTTCATGTGTACTAAGTACCTTTCCGGTATCACACTGACGTCTGCACCCGTATCGAGTTCAAATTTAATTGGAACCCCATTCACCAATACTTCTACTTGCCATGGATTTGATCTTGTCCCTCGATCGGTAATTGATCCTAGGAAGGCTTCGGCCCCTTCTTCCTCCTCAGCATCTATAGCTCTTATGTTTTTAGAGTAACACTGGGATATATAGTGGCCCTTCCTATTACACTTATGGCATGTAGCATCCTTAGCTGGACATTTTGAGACTGAATGTTTAGGAGAAAATCCACACCTTGTGCATTTATCTTTGTTTCCTTTCGAGGAATATTGACTACTGTCATTCTTATTAGAACCCCTATCACTGGATTTATTTCCACTTTGTGGTTTGTTCCTAGACCAAGTCTTCTTAGGCCTACCTTGGTGGTTTGTGCCTATTGCATCCAAATTTGCCTGTCTATCGCGCTCTGGGCGGAGTTCACTTTGTTGGGCTTTAATTGTTTCACTATGCCGAATCCTATTAATAGCTTTCGAAAGAGTGAGGTCGCGATCCATTTGTAACTGTTCTGATAGTTTATCATCCTTGATCCCTATCACGAGTCGATCGCGTATCATTTCCTCTTCTACTGCACCATATTCACAGTGTTCTACTAAACAGTATAGGGCCGTAATAAACGTTTCTGCTGATTCTCCATCTAATTGAATTCTTTTATTGAATTTTGCACGTTCATATATTACGTTCCGCCTATCAACGAAGTGATCGTGAAATTTCTTTATCACCACGTTATATGTTGCTGCGTCCCCTCCACTAAGTTTGAATGATTTCAGGACGTCTTCAGCTTTATCGCCCATTACGTATATTAACGTGTCTATCTGATCTCTATCACTTTTAAGACCTAGGCCTGAAGTATTTTTAAATTGCTCGAATCTTCTAGACCATTTCGGCCAGTCCGACGGATTATTAAAATCAAATTCTTGTGGAGGTTTTAGTGCATATTGCACTATAGTTTGCGAATGCAACGTGACTTCGTCGGTATCCGACATTGTCGGGAGGCGGTTCCCTGACCTTGACCTACTTGCTGGCTAGGCCTAGACAAACATTTCTCCAGAATTATTAGCCTGGGTAATTCGTTACCGCGCTGCCACCATGTGAAGGTTTCTATGCAAGTAGTATAGACGGAGTAACTTTTATCCATATTTATTGTACCATAGAGAACCCATGTTATACATGATATAAAGTAACACTATAAGGCATCGACAGACTTACGTATACCCATCCGATGCTCCTTCTCTGGCTGGCGAGGCTCAACAGACAGCCCGTGACAGACCGCTGTTCTCACTACCACAATGTAGGCCACGCCTACATACGTCACATGCACCGCCTTGTAACTATGTACATGTCACAGTTCCTTGGTGGAATTTATTTTGAAATAGTTAGATGATAAAAACTTCTATTGCCGTTTTCAAGCTATTGAGAAAAACCTTGAGCAATAAGAATGTTAAGTTGATCATTTGAAATAAATGATCCATTGAACAGAGCTTAATAAGTGAAGAACATTTTGCTCAAATGCGTTTGACTGATCTGTATTTTATTTTATTTTTGGTGCAGCAAACCTGGTTTTGAGACAGCGCAAAATCTACGCTTTCACTTACACTAGGCCTTTGTGTTTTTACTTGAACTTCTACATTTACTGTATCGTCATCATTAGGGGAGCTGGCTTATTATGACTTAATTGAACATCACCGTTTAGCACGGTAGGAGTGTTACTGCAAGGCTTGTTGTTTTCTGTTACAGGTGTTCGTTTGATTTTCTACTTCCAAAGTGGGTTGAATTTCGCTCATATTTTCAAGTTTTTTAATTTATGTTCAGCGCCAAATGACACAGGCGAATTATTCACACAAAAACCTAACTTTCTTTGTTTATCGTCATTGCCGACAGTTACGAGAAGTGCGCGCAATTTCTTTTCGCGTTTGCCTGGGCCCGGGGGGCCCCGTCTTTGGTTGTATTTTGTCTGTTCACTCATCATTAAAATGTTTAGCACGTGCTCACATTTTACTTAAGTTTAAATTAAATTACAATAACACAGTTGCCTCATGAACTAAATTGCATTAGACTGTTTCACACGCGACAAAGAACCCAACTGATACTGGGGAGAGGTTGGGTGTTTCATAGCAAATAATGGTGTTTTGCAGACAAATACAAAGTTATTGGGTTGTAACTTTCAACCCTGATATTTGTCGAATATCTCCAGGTTTTTCGAACGAAGTTTCATAAATGTGACGACCATCGTGAAGGCTTTATTGAGCGCTATTCACGGAATCATTCTTTCTTTAACTCTTAACTTGGATATAATATTATTAGTAGTATAAAGTTGATATAATGGGTTTCAGGGTGCATGAACCTATAACGGAGTTAATCCCTAATGGTCGGGGGTAACCTTTAGCATCCACTGACCGGGCTGACCGTTAAATCCGCTACTGCCTCTTACTACGTAAAATGTTTTCCTTTTAAAGAACAATATTCTGTAGCTGGATAATTAATTATAACAACACCCTTCGTTTGACAGAGGAAGTTTTTTCAAAATGTTGAAAATATTGTTATGAGTGTAAGCTTTTATAAAACCTAAAACATCCATTGTTCACTCATTGTTTAGTTTAAATGTGCATACGACGATTTGGAAAAGGTAAAACGGCACGTTTCACTTACAAAGTGGTGAAAAGAGAGTATGACATAGTGTGTGGTAAACATCCCTGCTGCTGTATATAAAAGTCTCAGTGTTCAGGAGAGAATCATCAGTCTGAGCTCTGTTCATCAAGTAGAACTACTAGACCACCATGAAGCTCACTTTGGTATTCTGCCTTCTGGCTGCGGTCTATGCTGGCTCACAGGTAGGAGGATTTTTTTGATGAAGGTTGATAAATATTGATATTTTTTCTGCAAAAAGTGGTTTAAAAAAAATTACACTATTATTTTTTACGTCTACCGATAGCTTCAAATGTCTTTTCGTTCAGCACTTACACCTCTAGACCATATTTGTCAAGTACACGAAAGTGTAGTATGCTATAGGTTGCTATCTTAGGCATGATGGTATACAATTTTAGAACACAATTATGTGACCAGTTTTTTTAATGAATATTTCGTGTCCCGTAGAAAAGACAGTTGAGAATATCCTTTTTTTACTATTCCATAACTTAATTATGAAAAAAGTCACTTACAAGAAATAAAGTGCTTATCATGCGCTCGACCCTTATCTTCCCAAAATGCTTGCAGTCTTAAGCCTACGTAAAAAACTTTTCGAGTGTTAGTGAAATACGTACACGGATTTAAAGCGTAGAACTTTGCTCGTGTCGCAGTCCAGCCGTAACTACTTTACGGGTCTAGACAGGTAATTTGCGCAAAGCAATTGTCTCCTTGTGTCCTAGCACCGCTCAACAGTAATTTAGATCGCAAATGTACAGATACAATCCAAGTATTGGAGAAACATGACACTAAGTAAGCGGAGCAGCTCATCGTCGGACATGACTTTGCTTAAACAAGAGCCTGCGCTGGACTGAAATCAGAACGAAGCGCGCGGTGGTCGGTCGGAGTTGTGGTAGTGGGGGGAGGAGGGGTACACTTCTTACGTCACACATACACATTTACAAGTAATTCCTAGCAAAAGTGTTTTTTCAGGGGGGGGGGGTAGATTCACCTTAAACTGAAAAATCGTAGTAAAATATCACAGACTTGCCGAGTGTCTTACTGAGTGCAGTCCTCAATGGAACACACCAGTGAACGACATAACCTCAATGTCAGAATAGTTTTGTACACACAACGCACGTTATATAGACCTATTTTAAGGATCTCGTATGCAACGGCCGAAATATATCCTATCGGCTTAATTTTTGTGTCTTAACTGTTCTCGAAATAATAATGAAGGTCTACGGCTTGGTCAAGGTATTTCAGAACATTTCTAAAATTCCATTAAAATAACCCATTTCGTGAGGCTTGTCCCAATTATTTGCATAATATGGATCTAGGCCTACGATTGTTACAGCACACTACACAGATGTTACCATACATCATAAATCTTGGTCTATTAGTTGTCAAAATACAATATACGCGCGTCAAACTCACACTCGATTCTTTGAAGTCAGTGCAACTCAGTGCAGTATTATAGGCACTCGCCCGGTGAATTGCGGCCAGTGGAATACGCGACAGTTGCCCGAGTGCGCACTCGAAAGCCAAATGGAATGCGACAGCCGAACTCAGTGCATACCAGTGAACTCAATGGAATGCGACAGCCGCACTCAGTGCATACCAGTGCACCCAATGGAATAGGCCATAACACCTGATAAGGCCATATCACATTTGGTTCCGAACTGACAATTGCAATCGTAGATTCGAGCTTACGATTGGCGGCGCATGCGCAGTAGCTCAGTTCGGCCAGTCTACGATTGCAATCTTTTTATAGATCGAGCTCTAAAATAAGATTGTGAATCGTAGATCCGAGTCACGTGAACCAATCAGGAACGAGAACGGTAAAATACGTATTGAACACTGTCACAACATAGCCTCAAGTAACAACTACTTTAATGGAAACAAAGAGCCAATTACTTAGATTATATATTATTTTTGGATTCAGGCTTGTCCTATTAATTATTATTATTGAATTTATTTCCTAGTTGAATGATTTTAGGATTTTCAGCTGGTCAAGTGTGATTGGATTATTGTAGATGCAATTGCAATTGGCGACTCCAGTCTACGATTCCAGTTGTAGTGTGATACGGGCTATAGACAATAGACATCCCAGTCTACAGCTTTTATGCACATACTTACCCGCAAATGTCATTATTTTCTCATTGAACTTTGTTGCCCGTTGCCGCTTCTTCATATTTTTTTCTGCTATTATTTTCTCATGTTTCCAGCTTTTGATGGTAAATGCGTTTTACTGGCACGTGTTGAATTGAAAGTATATTCCTTTCTTATTAATATAGATATTGTTTCAATTGTATTGATATATTTTCAATAAGAACACAATCAAACACGTTTTGTGACAATACAGGTATTATCTTTTAATTTATTATCTTTGGTTGAACTCTGTTTATTATAAATGAATTAATAATTCTAATAAAAGAAATGCACCCTTAACCGCAAAACTGGAGTTAGTATTTGTTATTGCACTTGATCGGATATCACAATAATATTATGCGCCAAATGACCAGTCCTTATCGCACGATATACCTGGAACATTTTTACGATTGGGTTAAC
>OX246745.1:36740285-36747785 GCA_945910005.1 Isoperla grammatica
GAAGAAGAGCTGCTGTCTTCAACATGTATGTACAATTCATCACTCGATGACGAGCTTGAAGAAGATGATGAAGAAGAGCTGCTGTCTTCAACATGTATGTACAATTCATCATTTGATGACGAGCTTGAAGAAGATGACGAAGAAGAGCTGCTGTCTTCAACATGTATGTACAATTCATCACTTGATGAAGAGCTTGAAGAAGATGACGAAGAAGAGCTGCTGTCTTCAACATGTATGTACAATTCATCACTTGATGACGAGCTTGAGGATGAAGACGAAGATGATGACGACGAGGAAGATGATGATGAAGAGCTGTCGTCTTCAATCCACAGGTGGACCTCGTCGTCGTCACTTGATGAAGAGCTTGACGATGAAGACGATGAAGACGACGAGCTGGATTCGCTGCAATCTCTCTTCAAACGAGCGTCTCCTACTTCACTGACTTCATTTAATGGGTCAATGACAACAAACGCCTGGAAATGTATAAATGTTCATGCGTAAGATTTTTGCATAATAATTGTTCTGGATATAAAAGAGAGAAGAGACAAGATTTAGAGTACAAGTTAATATAAATGCAGATGAAACGAGCACGAAAAAAGTCAGCAAAAAGACAATAGTTGGTAGTTAACCCAATCGTTAAAATGTTCCAGCTATATCGTGCGATAAGGACTGGTCATTTGGCGCATAATATTATTGTGATATCCGATCAAGTGCAATAAAAATAGAAACTCCAGTTTTGCGGTTAAGGGTGCATTTCTTTTATTAGAATTATTAATTCATTTATAATAAACAGAGTTCAACCAAAGATAATAAATTAAAAGATAATACCTGTATTGTAACAAAACGTGTTTGATTGTGTTCTTATTGAAAATATATCAATACAATTGGAACAATATCTATATTAATAAGAGAGGAATATACTTTCAATTCAACACGTGCCAGTAAAACGCATTTACCATCAAAAGCTGGAAACATGAGAAAATAATAGCAGAAAAAAATATGAAGAAGCGGCAACGGGCAACAAAGTTCAATGAGAAAATAATGACATTTGCGGGTAAGTATGTGTATAAAAGCTGTAGACTGGGATGTCTATTATCTATAGCCCGTATCACACTACAACTGGAATCGTAGACTGGAGTCGCCAATTGCAATGGCATCTACAATTATCCAATCACACTTGACCAGCTGAAAATCCTAAAATCATTCAACTAGGAAATAAATTCAATAATAATAATTTATAGGACAAGCCTGAATCCAAAAATAATATATAATCTAAGTAATTGGCTCTTTGTTTCCATTAAAGTAGTTGTTGCTTGAGGTTATGTTGTGACAGTGTTCAATACGTATTTAACCGTTCTCGTTCCTGATTGGTTCACGTGACTCGGATCTACGATTCACAATCTTATTTTAGAGCTCGATCTATAAAAAGATTGCAATCGTAGACTGGCCGAACTGAGCTACTGCGCATGCGCCGCCAATCGTAAGCTCGAATCTACGATTGCAATTGTCAGTTCGGAACCAAATGTGATATGGCCTTATCAGGTGTTATGGCCTATTCCATTGGGTGCACTGGTATGCACTGAGTGCGGCTGTCGCATTCCATTGGGTTCACTGGTATGCACTGAGTTCGGCTGTTGCATTCCATTTGGCTTTCGAGTGCGCACTCGGGCAACTGTCGCGTATTCCACTGGCCGCAATTCACTGGGCGAGTGCCCATAATACTGCACTGAGTTGCACTGACTTCCTAGAATCGAGTGCGAGTTTGAGGCGCGTATATTGTATTTTGACAACTAATAGACCAAGATTTATGATGTATGGTAACATCTGTGTAGTGTGCTGTAACAATCGTAGGCCTAGATCCATATAATGCAAATAATTGGGACAAGCCTCACGAAATGGGTTATTTTAATGGATTTTTAGAAATGTTCTGAAATACCTTGACCAAGCCGTAACCCTCATTATTATTTCGAGAACAGTTAAGACACAAAAATTAAGCCGATAGGATATGTTTCGGCCGTTGCATACGAGATCCTTAAAAAAGGTCTATATAACGTGCGTTGTGTGTACAAAACTATTCTGACATTGAGGTTATGTCGTTCACTGGTGTGTTCCATTGAGGACTGCACTCAGTAAGACACTCGGCAAGTCTGTGATATCACTACGATTTTTCAGTTTAAGGTAAATCTACCCCCCCTGAAAAAACACTTTTGCTAGGAATTACTTGTAAATGTGTATGTGTGACGTAAGAAGTGTACCCCTCCTCCCTCCCACTACCACAACTCCGACCGACCTCCGCGCACTTCGTTCTGATATCAGTCGAGCGGAGACTCTTGTTTAAGCAAGGTCATGTCCGACGATGAGCTGCTCCGCTTACTTAGTGTCATGTTTCTCCAATACTTGGATTGTATCTGTACATTTGCGTTCTAAATTACTGTTGAGCGGTGCTAGGACACAAGGAGACAATTGCTTTGCGCAAATTACCTGTCTAGACCCGTAAAGTAGTTACGGCTGGACTGCGACACGAGCAAAGTGCTACGTTTTAAATCCGTGTACGTATTTCACCAACACTCGAAAAGTTTTTTACGTAGGCTTAAGACTGCAAGCATTTTGGGAAGATAAGGGTCGAGCGCATGATAAGCACTTTATTTCTTGTAAGTGACTTTTTTCATAATTAAGTTATGGAATAGTAAAAAAAGGATATTCTCAAGTGTCTTTTCTCCGGGACACGAAAATATTCATTAAAAAAACTGGTCACATAATTGTGTTCTAAAATTGTATACCATCATGCCTAAGATAGCAACCTATAGCATACTACACTTTCGTGTACTTGACAAATATGGTCTAGAGGTGTAAGTGCTGAACGAAAAGACCTTTGAAGCTATCGGTAGACGTAAAAAATAATAGTGTAATTTTTTAAAAACCACTTTTTGCAGACAAAATATCAATATTTATCAACCTTCATCAAAAAAATCCTCCTACCTGTGAGCCAGCATAGAGCGCAGCCAGAAGGCAGAATACCAAAGTGAGCTTCATGGTGGTCTAGTAGTTCTACTTGCCGGACACAGCTGAGACTGATGATTCTCTACTGAACACTGTGACTTTTATATACAGCAGTAGGGATGTTTACCACACACTATGTCATACTCTCTTTGCACCACTTTGTAGGTGAAACGTGCCGTTTTACCTTTTCCAAATCGTCGTATGCACATTTAAACTAAACAATGAGTGAACAATGGTTGTTAAAGGTTTTATAAAAGCTTACATTCATAACAATATTTTTAACATTTTGAAAAAACTTCCTCTGTCAAACGAAGGGTATTGTTATTATTAATTATCCAGCTACAGAATATTGTTCTTTAAAAGGAAAACATTTTACGTAGTAAGAGGCAGTAGCGGATTTAACGGTCAGCCCGGTCAGTGGATGCTAAAGGTTACCCCCGACCATTAGGGATTAACTCCGTTATAGATTCATGCACCCTGAAACCCATTTTATCAACTATATACTACTAATAATATTATATCCAAGTTAAGAGTTAAAGAAAGAATGATTCCGTGAATAGCGCTCAATAAAGCCTTCACGATGGTCGTCACATTTATGAAACTACGTTCGAAAAACCTGGAAATATTCGACAAATATCAGGGTTGATAGTTACAACCCAATAACTTTGTATTTGTCTGCAAAACCCCATTATTTGCTATGAAACACCCAACCTCTCCCCAGTATCAGTTGGGTTCTTTGTCGCGTGTGAAACAGTCTAAAGCAATTAAGTTCATGAGGCAACTGTGTTATTGTAATTTAATTTAAACTAAAGTAAAATGTGAGCACGTGCTAAACATTTTAATGATGAGTGAACAGACGAAATACAACCAAAGACGGGGCCCCCCGGGCCCAGGCAAACGCGAAAAGAAATTGCGCGCACTTCTCGTAACTGTCGGCAATGACGATAAACAAAGAAAGTTAGGTTTTTTTGTGAATAATTCGCTTGTGTTATTTAGCGCTGAACATAAATTAGAAAACTCGAAAATTTGGGCGAAATTCAACCCACTTTGGAAGTAGAAAATCAAACGAATGCTTCTCATTATACACCTGTAACAGAAGACCGCAAGCCTTGCAGTAACACTCCTACCGTGCTAAACGGTGATGTTCAATTAAGTCATAATAAGCCAGCTCCCCTAATGATGACGAAAGAGTGAATGAAGAAGTTCAAGTAAAAACACAAAGGCCTAGTGTTAGTGAAAGCGTAGATTTTGCGCTGTCTCAAAACCAGGTTTGCTGCACCAAAAATAAAATAAAATACAGATCAGTCAAACGCATTTGAGCAAAATGTTCTTCACTTATTAAGCTCTGTTCAATGGATCATTTATTTCAAATGATCAACTTGACATTCTTATTGCTCAAGGTTTTTCTCAATAGCTTGAAAACGGCAATAGAAGTTTTTATCATCTAACTATTTCAAAATAAATTCCACCAAGGAACTATGAATCCTTTATCCACTCTGAAACAAACCTTGCTAATTGATCTTGCGATTATGACTATCGAAAAAAAACTGTCGTGAGTTTGGACTGTTGAAGACTTTTGTCAGGAAATTTTCGAGAAGAGATGTCACGTTTAGAGCTTTGGTGAGAAATGAATTATAATTATGCTATAAACATATATAAGGTAGTTTGTTATAAAGTATGCCAAACGGACGGGACCCTTTGATAAAGTGCTGACTGGGCTCTCCTGGGTAGAAGTAAGCAAGTAAATCTTGCAACCTGCTGAACTAGCAATTATTAGAATTCACAAATATAGTCCATTAGTCTCATTGATGAGCGAACGTTCAGTGTAGGTTATATCTAGTATAAAAAAAAGTCGTCTCTAAAAACGATATCATAGATATTAGGCCTGAATGAGGGTTCCAAAGAGCAATTGGATTCGTAATACATTATATCCATAATATATCTTAGTTGGTAGAAAATGGAAATAATTGTACATTCTAAAGTTACGTTCAGTTTTTGTTGACGGCTCATTTTTTATGTCCTCATGGTTCATATAATTCCACATAATTCCATATAATGTTAATTTAGCGTATACAAGTATAGATAAATATGAGCAAAGGGTTGCAACACTTCAAAGATTGCTATATTTAATAGCAAATATAAGTGAAATGTAGACTAAATCAAAGGTTAACATGTTATGAAAGTGATTTCATTTATAGATATGAAAGGTAAATACAAGCGATAGTGTGACAGAGTTTACTCAGCAGTAACACGCTGGCTTTATTCGGGTGATCACCAGTTCGATACCGGCCGAGTGCAATCCTGACTGAAGGTTTATCGAACTTACTTGTGATTGTTGATAAGTAATAATTTCAATTATGGCCGTTTGTCGTAAGTGGAATTTGTAGTGTGCTAAAAGATAGCTATGATTTTGATGTTTTTGTGAAACATTAAATGTTTATTGTTCCGGAAAAAGTAGACCGGCACGTTTGAATTACATTGGGACAAACAAAGAAGGGCAACGTTCGTGTCAACATCCCCACTGCTGTGTATAAAAGTCACAGTGTTCAAGATAGGAAACATCAGTCTCAGCTGTGTCAAGCAAGTAGAACTACTAGACCACCATGAAGCTCACTTTGGTATTCTGCCTTCTGGCTGCGCTCTATGCTGGCTCACAGGTAGGAGGATTTCACCCTTCACACGAGTAACACACGATAGCCACCCAAGTCCATGTCTTACAAAACAGTTATTCATAAACAAAAAATTGTTTCTAGCACAGCTTATATCTTTATCATTTCTATTCTATTATGGCCATTCCGCTGCGAATATTTTTACCCCGTTGCGTACGACTTTGGAAATCTTCATGATTGTTATCCGTCGCTGTTCCTTGCTCTTAAATCCTTATCTCACCTCGTTTCCAGCTGATGTTGCTTTAATGTCTTACTTAAAAGTACATAATTAGGATCTTGAGGCTATTGTATTCATTATCGAACAAATTGAAATATAAAAGGGATATTCCTCAGATTGAACGCGTTTGCTGTAAATGTGAACGTAGTAGCACAAGACTCAATTGAGGGGGCTGTGACATCACAGGCAGACAAACATTGTGTTGCTAGGCAAATCCATTGTTGTATCTTTTTTTGATTGGTGCATATTCAATGTTTGTGAGAAACAAAACACGGCCACATGGCTATTATTGGAATTGAGTCTTGTGCTATTGAATCAGCCCTTATGTCATTGGCTCAATGACGCAAGTGGTTTTTTCTTCGGTTACTTTTATGATAAGCTATAGGTGGCCAGAATTGTTTTCTATTTCTGAAGCGAGATTGGCTCACTTTGACACACAATTAGAAACCGATATCATTTATGTGCGTTTTGCTGTCAATGTCCGAAATGTTCATATATACATATGAAATAAATTTAATTAGTCTGGATTATTTTCTGATACTATTTCTAACTAATTATTACAAGAAATATTATAATGACTCTTCTCTTATTTCAATTCTTATAAATCAATTTTAGGCGCAAATACCGAATATCTCTACATTTTCAGGCATTTTTAGTCATAAACCCATCGAATGAAGTCAGTGAAGTGGGAGACGCACGTGTGAAAAGAGATTGCAGCGACTCCAGCTCGTCGTCATCATCGTCTTCATCGTCAAGCTCTTCATCAAGTGACGACGACGAGGTCCATTTGTGGATTGAAGACGATAGCTCTTCGTCTTCATCATCTTCTTCTTCATCATCTTCTTCGTCATCCTCGTCATCTTCTTCAAGTGATGAATTGCACCTACATGTTGAAGACGATAGCTCATCTTCTTCATCATCTTCCTCGTCATCGTCGTCCTCATCATCTTCGTCTAGCTCTTCTTCAAGTGACGACGACGAAGTCCATCTATGGATTGAAGACGATAGCTCTTCGTCTTCATCATCTTCTTCATCATCTTCGTCATCTTCCTCAAGCTCTTCATCAAGTGATGAATTGTACATTCATGTTGATGACGACAGCTCCAGCTCTTCGTCTTCATCGTCTTCCTCTTCTTCTTCGTCATCTTCTTCATCAAGTGCTGATCTCCATATTGACGTTGACAGCTCTTCATCCTCTGACTCTTCATCTAGCAGCGACTAACCCGAAGTTAGTTCCTCTTGGCTACTCTAACTTGCATTGTACCATTAATTTTAAAACAACATACTTCTCTTTGGAGCATTGGTGTTGTTATTCCTGATGACGCGTGGATCGTCCACTGTAATTAAGCTCTCTGAATATGAAATAAATTAAGAATTGCTTATGCTGTAAAAGTAAAATGTGCACATTTATTCCAACATCTTCATTTCAGTTCCCTTGGTACCAATAAAAACCTACCCAAAAATCCAAGTAATTGGTTTATTCGTCTTTGACGAGAATTTTGGAATAATTCCTTTCAATAATTCGCGTTTGAAGTAACTGACATAAATCAATCAATACTGCTATTAAGTTGAAATAAGCGCGGAGTAATTTTTTGTCAATTTCTCCACAACATT
>OX246745.1:36752785-36902967 GCA_945910005.1 Isoperla grammatica
GTCACTGTGACGTTTCAGTGCGCACTGGTCTCGTTTCGAGTGCAGTCCATTGGAAAACACCATAAGTATTATAACAAACAAATATTATGTATCTTCAACAGTTATTTCCTTAGTAAATTACTAATAAATTATATGTATAATGTACAATGTTATATATTTTAGTGTTCCCATTTGTAAATCAGTTTTTATAACTGAATAGGACACGCTTTTCTGTCGTATGCTCAATCTTAAGTCCTTCCAAGAAAGGGTATGCGTCTAATATTAAATATTGTTAGTGCTATTACTACTTTTTACTACTTTTTTTGTATCTTTTACCTATGAATAGCAAGTACTATTACATATAATTATTTTGTATCTCTTACAGGTGAATTGTTGGTAATGTTACTACTTTCTTTGTATGTATTACATGGGAAAAGCTTGTAATAATACAACTAATTACTTAGTACTATTACTAACAAGTACTTTGTATTTTCAACTGGTATTTGCTTTGTAAATTTACTAAAGAATACTGGGTATGTTTAACAAGTTTTATATGCATTCTAGTTTCCTAGTTTTTTTTTTTTTTAAGTAATCTAACAGATTATTTTTATCAGTGCATGCCATGGCACGCATTCGAATTTAGTTGCTTGGTATGTGGTATTTTGTATGGAAAATGAAAACAATTAGGTAGCAACATTGATTTACTATGGGCTGGTAGTCGTCTACGAATAATTTGCTATAGTTTTTAATTTGTGCGTATAATGTGATTTGAAATAGTACTTCCAGTGATGTTATATTTTGTTAATTACGCTATGAACGCCAGCAATGCCAATCACATTCTATTGCGGGATTCGAACCTCCGTTCATTAAAGGTATATGCTACGACCTGCGTCCCAAGCGCATCATCGGACCGCTAAATGAGCTTGTTGTTAGGAATATTACGTGAAGAACTCCATAGTATTATGTACGTGAAAAGTGATATGCATGTCAAGAACCCGATCTCGTGTGTCTCAGAGAATGTTTGCGTATGATACTTGTGTTAGATTTGTATTTATATTTTTAAATATTATGCTGATACGTTCTCCAAATTCCTTTAGAGACAACCGATAGAGGTGGCTCAGCGGTAAAACGCGAGACTCTAATTCGGGATGTCGCCGGTTCGATTCCGGCTACCGGCAGTCCTGAGGTTTTTCCGAGGTTTCCCTCAGTCGTCAAAGCAAATGCTGGGAATGAGTCCTACTGTTAGCCCTCTGACAATCCTTTTCACTATCCAAACACCCTAATAACCTAACTTTAGTCATCTGCAGAGGGGCACATCAGGTAGAGCTGGTGTGCACCCTATGCTATAAGGGGTATTCCTACGGAAAAATATTAATTATTTTACAAACAGATGTGCATGTTTACTGATTTTGGCATAGGCTCTCGTTTGCTTACCAGTTGCTTGTTAACATCTTGAAAACATAAAATGACTAAATTAATAATGTAGTGATATACTGCAACGCATTTGTAAAGAAAATTAACAGTGTATTACCAATCCAATGTACAATAATAATTATACTACTGCTTATTGATAACTTTGTCAGTGTGCAACAAATCGATTACGGTCTCAATGTAAGCTGCTCTAGCTAGAGGCGCAAAACACATAGATCTAGGATATATTATGACTTGCGCTCGTGCGTGTGTGTGTATGAGTTTATTTGTTGTTACGTTTACAAAGCTATGCATGTGAGTACCCAAAAATGAATACACAACCGAAATGTGGGCACTTACGTAATTGTTGGGGCTTATACCTCAATTCATAATCTAACAATGATGAAAAGAATAATGCCTACGCAGCTTGTTACAATGAATTATGAATATGGCTACTAATGTATAACATGGTACAACAATAGCAAAATCACACCACACAATAAGCGTTTCTTATAGTTCGAAACACGGTATCAGCGATAATGTTTACTAATTTACATAAAAAGCACAACTATAGCACATGCCCCAACCAACTATAAAATACGAGTCTCGCAATTTGTACTTACAAGCACGTAACAATAGAATTATGTATAACAGATGGCTCAATCATACGAGAAAACACATTATAATACGCCTCGTGGTTTTTACTTGTATATTGTGAACACGTTACAAATGGAAATATGAAAAACGCTTAATCGATTAATTTTTCGTAGGAATACCCGTTATAGGGTGCATACCAGCGTTACCTGATGTGCCCATCTTCAGCTGACTCAACTAGGCTATTAGGGTGTTTGGATAGCTGGGAAGGAATGTCCGAGGGCTAATAGTAGGACTCAATCCCAGCAAATTCGCCTTTACGACTAAGGACAACCTCGGAAAAAACCTTCAGTCAGGACTGCCGGTGGCCGGAATCGAACCGGCGACCTCCCGAAGAAGAGTCCTGCGTCTTACCCCTGAGCCACCTCTATCTTGCTAGAGCGCCGCAATATGCAGTGACTGTTGGCCGGACTGTTCGCAGTGCAATCTGTGATTAGATGAGCGTAGCGAAGAGGAGTGAATCTTTCCATACAACTCGATCGGCGCTTTGTCTGTGTGTATGTCTGTACGTATGTATGTATGTGCGCCAAATTTTGTTCGTCGCGCACAGGTCAAACGGCTTGACGTATTTGGCTGAAATTTTCGGTCAACATTTGTGACTACTTAACTCGATGCTGTTAACATAACCAGGAAAATTCGTTAAGATGCCAACCTACAAAAAATTAATTACTGAAAAACAAATATTGTTTATTTATTTAATTAATTGAAAACTTACAAACCGATTTAAATATTGTTTCACTTGTAGATTAACGTCAACGGTACCAACACTTGACAAATGTTTCAAAATTGTAAGTTCATCCGCCATGTTATAAAAAAATATTGTTTATTTACTACAATAATTTCTTCATTTTTACAGTGTTCCACCGATATGATTTTCATTTGCGGACTATTGCAGTTAGATGCACATAGTATACACCAAACATAGCGTACGTAACAATACTAATGCAATATTATTTGGAATTTCGAAAGCTGTCATAGAATGGCTACAATGACGTAAGATGCCAACCTTCAAAAAATGAACAACTGAAACACATGTTTTGTTATTTATTTAATTAAATGAAAACTTTCACACCGATATGAATCATTTTTTATATGGGATTCCACATCAATAGTACCAACACACGACAACAGTTTCAAAATTGTAGCTTTAACCGCCATGTTATAAACAAATATTGTTTATTTACGGAAGTAATTTTCTTCGTTTTTACAGTGTTCCACCGATATGATTCGCATTTGCGGACCATTGCAGTTAGATGCACATAGTATGCTGCCGAAATGGCTTTCGCACTCAGACCTTTCTTACTGTTATTTTGGATTTTTGATAGCTATCATAGAATGGCTACAATGACGTGTTATATTTAATGACCTTCACGGCAAACATGCAAATGTTAACAAGGAACTTGGTCGACAAATTAAAAAGCTGTTATTATGATTTAAAAGCGGGTTATTGTATGATTTATTAATTGTACATTTTAGATATAGTCTGTATCTACATTATGGATTTTTCCATACACTGATAGGTTTAATAGTTTTTGAATTAGAGCCTATTGAGTAGACCACGGTCGAATGAAATAATGCGGAAATCCATCAACTTGAAGGTTTTAATTTCTTTAAAGAAAACTTCTTCACGGATTTAAATAATATTCCGTGCATTTATTAGCAACATATCAAGAAAAATTATACTAAAGTAATAAGGTTGTAACTTGATCCGCCATCTTGTAAAAAAATCATATGTTTATTATAAAGGTATTTTTTTTTTTTTAAAGAGTAATATGATATACAAATGATTTATTTGATTTGATACATTAAAAAAAATCGCTCATCTGTCAACGCGGAGCGTTTTCCTAGTTAGATGAGCGAAGCAAAGCGGAGTGAATCTCTCCATAATTGGATGAGCGTAGCGAAGCGGAGTGAATCTCTCCATACAACTCGATTGGCGCTTTGTCTGTGTGTATGTCTGTATGTATGTATGTCTGTATGTGCGCAAAATCTTGTTCGTCGCGCACAGGTCAAACGGCTTGACGTATTTGGCTGAAATGTTCTGTCAACATTTGTGACTACTAAACTCGATGCTGTTAACATAACTAGCAAAATTCGTCAAGATGCCAACCAACAAAAAATTAATTACTGAAAAATAAAAATTGTTTATTTATTTAATTAAATGAAAACTTATAAACGGATTTAAATAATGTTTCACATGTAGATTCACATCAACGGTACCAACACTTGACAAAAGTTTCAAAATTGTAAGTTTATCCGCCATGTTATAAAAAAATATTGTTTATTTACTACAATAATTTCTTCATTTTTACAGTGTTCCACCGATATGATTTGCATTTGCGGACTATTGTTGTTAGATGCACATTGTATACACCAAACATAGCGTACGTAACAATACCTTTGCAATAATATTTGGAATTTCGATAGCTGTCATAGAATGGCTACAATGACGTAAGATGCCAACCTACAAAAAATTAACAACTGAAACAGATGTTTCGTTATTTATTTAATTAAATTAAAACTTGCACACCGATATTAATAATGTTTTATATGTAAATCCACATCAATAGTACTAACACACGACAACAGTTTCAAAATTGTAGCTTTAACCGCCATGTTATAAACAAATATTGTTTATTTACGGCAGTAATTTTCTTCGTTTTTACAGTGTTCCACCGATATGATTCGCATTTGCGGACCATTGAAGTTAGATGCACATAGTATGCTGCCGAAATGGCTTACGCAGTCAGAACTTTCTCACTATGTATTTGGAATTTTGATAGCTATCATAGAATGGCTACAATGACGTGTTATATTTAATGACCTTCACGGCAAACATGCAAATGTTGACAACGAACTTGGTCGAAAAATTAATAAGCTTTTATTATGATTTAAAAGCGGGTTATTCTATGATTAATTAATATAACATTTTAGATATAGTCTGTATCTACATTATGGAACTTCCCATACACTGATAGGTTTAATAGTTTATGAATTAGAGCCTATTGAGTAGACCACGATCGAATGAAATTATGCGGAAATCCATCAACTTGAAGGTTTTAATTTCTTTAAAGAAAACTTTTTAATGGATTTAAATATAATTTCGTGCATTCATTAGCAACATATCAAGAATTAATTTACTTAAGTTATAAGGTTGTAACTTATTCCGCCATCTTGTAAAAAAATAATATGATTATTATAAAGGTATTTTTTTTTTTAAGAGTAATTAGATGAGCGTAGCGAAGCGGAGTGAATCTTTCCATACAACTCGATCGGCGCTTTGTCTGTGTGTATGTATGTATGTATGTCTGTATGTCTGTATGTGCGCTAAATTTTGTTCGTCGCGCACAGGTCAAACGGCTTGACGTATTTGGCTGAAATTTTCGGGCAACGTTTGTGACCACAAAACTCGATGCTGTTAACATAACCAGCAAAATTCGTCAAGATGCCAACCTACAAAAAATTAATTACTTAAAAATAAAATTTGTTTATTTATTTAATTAAATGAAAACTTACTAACAAATTTTAATGATGTTTCATTTGTAGATTATTATCAACGGTACCAACAATTGACAATAATTTCAAAATTGTACGTTTATCCGCCATGTTATAAAAAATATTGTTTATTTACAACAATAATTTCTTCATTTGTACAGTGTTCCGCCGATATGATTCGCATTTGCGGACTTTTGCAATTAGATGCACATAGTATACACCAAAAATAGCGTACGTAACAATACCTCTGCATTATTATTTGGAATTTCGATAGCTGTCATAGAATGGCTACAATGACATTAGATGCCAACCTACAAAAAATTAACAACTGAAACACGTGTTTTGTTATTTATTTATTTTAATTAAAACTTACACACGGATATTAATGATTTTTTATATGTAGGTCCACATCAATAGTACCAACACTTGACAACAGTTTTTAAAATTGTAGCTTTAACCGCCATGTTATAAACAAATATTGTTTATTTACGGCAGTAATTTTCTTCGTTTTTACAGTGTTCCACCGATATGCTTCGCATTTGCGGACCGTTAAAGTAAGATGCACATAGTATGCTGCCGAAATGGCTTACGCAGTCAGACCTTTCTCACTATGTATTTGGAATTTTGATAGCTATCATAGAATGGCTACAATGACGTGTTATGTTTTATGACCTTCACGGCAAACATGCAAATGTAAACAACGAACTTGGTCGACAAATTAAAAAGCTTTTATTATGATTTAAAAGCGGGTTATTGTATAAATTATTAATATTTCATTTTAGATATAGTCTGTATCTACATTATGAAACTTTCCATACACTGATAGGTTTAATAGTTTATTAATTAGAGCCTATTGAGTAGACCACGGTCGAATGAAATTATGCGGAAATTCATCAACTTGAAGGTTTTAATTTCTTTAAAGAAAACTTCTTAACGGATTTAAACAATATTTCGTGCATTTATTAGCAACATATCAAAAAACAATATACTTAAGTTATAAGTTTGTTACTTGATCCGCCATCTTGTAAAAAAATCATATGTTTATGATACAGGTATTTTTTTTTTAAAGAGTAATTTGATATGCAAATGATTTATTTGATTTGATACATTGAAAAAAATCGCTCATCTGTCAACGCGGAGCGTTTTTCTAGTTAATTAGATGAGCGTAGCGAAGCGGAGTGAATCTCTCCATACAACTCGATCGGCGCTTTGTCTGTGTGTGTGTATGTGCGCTAAATTTTGTTCGTCGCGCACAGGTCAAACGGCATGACGTATTTGGCTGAAAATTTCGGTCAACATTTGTGGCCACTAAACTCCATGCTGTTAACATAACCAGCAAAATTCGTCAAGATGCCAACCTACAAAAAATTAATTACCTTAAAAAAAAATTTGTTTATTTATTTAATTAAATGAAAACTTACTAACGGATTTTAATGATGTTTCTAATGTAGGTTCATATAAACCGTACCAACGCTTGACAATAATTTCAAAATTGTACGTTTATCCGCCATGTTATAAAAAAATATTGTTTATTTACAACAACAATTTCTTCATTTTTACAGTGTTCCGCCGAAATGATTCGCATTTGCGGACTTTTGCAATTAGATGCACATTGTATACACCAAAAATAGCGTACGTAACAATACCTATGCAATATTATTTGGAATTTCGATAGCTGTCATAGAATGGCTACAATGACGTAAGATGCCAACCTACAAAAAATTAACAACTGAAACACATGTTTTGTTATTTATTTAATTAAATTAAAACTTACACACCGATATAAATAATTTTTTATATGTGAGTCCACATCAATAGTACCAACACACGACAACAGTTTCAAAATTGTTGCTATAACCGCCATGTTATAAACAAATATTGTTTATTTACGGCAGTAATTTTCTTCGTTTTTACAGTGTTCCACCGCTATGATTCGCATTTGCGGACCATTGAAGTTAGATGCACATAGTATGCTGCCGAAATGGCTTACGCAGTCAGACCTTTCTCACTATGTATTTGGAATTTTGATAGCTATCATAGAATGGCAACAATGACGTGTGATATTTAATGACCTTCACGGCAAACATGCAAATGTAAACAACGAACTTGGTCGACAAATTAAAAAGCTTTTATTATGATTTAAAAGCGGGTTATTGTATGATTCAACAATATTACATTTTAGATATAGTCTGTATCTACATTATGAAACTTTCCATACACTGATAGGTTTAATAGTTTATGAATTAGAGCCTATTGAGTAGACTACGGTCGAATGAAATTATGCGGAAATCCATCAACTTGAAGGCTTTAATTTCTTTAAAGAAAACTTCTTAACGGATTTTAATAATATTTCGTGCATTTATTAGCAACATATCAAGAAATAATATACTTAAGTTATAAGGTTGTAACTTGATCCGCCATCTTGTAAAAAAATCATATGTTTATTAGATGAGCGTAGCGAAGCGGAGTGAATCTTTCCATACAACTCGATCGACGCTTTGTCTGTGTGTACGTATGTATGTATGTATGTATGTATGTATGTATGTATGTGCGCTAAATTTTGTTCGTCGCGCACAGGTCAAACGGCTTGACGTATTTGGCTGAAATTTTCGGGCAACATTTGTGACTACTAAACTCGATGCTGTTAACATAACCAGCAAAATTCGTCAAGATGCCAACCTACAAAAAATTAATAACTGAAAAATAAAATTTGTTTATTTATTTAATTAAATGAAAACTTACAAACGGATTTAAATAATGTTTATCATGTAGGTTTACATAAACCGTACCAACAATTGACAATAATTTCAAAATTTTACGTTTATCCGCCATGTTATAAAAAAATATTGTTTATTTACAACAATAATTTCTTCATTTTTACAGTGTTCCGCCGATATGATTCGCATTTGCGGACTTTTGCAATAAGATGCACATAGTATACACCAAAAATAGCGTACGTAACTGTACTTATGCACTATTATTTGGAATCTCGATAGCTGTCATAAAATGGCTACAATGACATAAGATGCCAACCTACAAAAAACTAACAACTGAAACACGTGTTTTGTTATTTATTTATTTAAATTAAAACTTACACACGGATATTAATGATTTTTTATATGTAGGTCCACATCAATACTACCAACACTCGACAATAGTTTCAAAATTGTTGCTTTAACCGCCATGTTATAAACAAATATTGTTTATTTACGGTACACATTTTCTTCATTTTTACAGTGTTCCACCGATATGATTCGCATTTGCGGACCATTGAAGTTAGATGCACATAGTATGCTGCAAAAAAGGCGTAGGGAGTCAGACCTTTCTCACTATGTATTTGGAATTTTGATAGCTGTCATAGAATGGCTTCAATGGCGTGTTATGTTTTATGACTTTCACGGCAAAAATGCAAATGTTAACAACGAACTTTGTAGACAAATAAAAAAGCTTTTATTATAATTTAAAAGCGGGTTTTTGTATGATAAAACAATAATACATTTTACATATAGTCTATATCTACATTATGGAACTTTCCATACACTGATAGGTTTAATAGTTTATGAATGAGAGCCTATTGAGTAGACCATGGTCGAATTAAATTATGCGGAAATCCATTGAAAAATCAACTTAAAGGTTTTAATTTATTTAAAGAAAACATCTTAACGGATTTAAATAATATTTCGTGCATTTATTAGAAACATATCGAGAAATAATATACACAAGTAATAAGGTTGTTACTTGCTCCGCCATTTTGTAAAAAAATCATATGTTTATTATTAAGTTTTTTTTTTTTTTTTTAAGAGAAATATGATATTCAAAAGATGTGTTTGCTTTAAAACATTGAACCAACTCGCTCATCTGGCAACGCGGAGCGTTTTCCTAGTTATAAAGATATTTTTTTTTTTAAAGAGTAATTAGATGAGCGTAGCGAAGCGGAGTGAATCTTTCCATACAACTCGATTTACGCTTTGTCTGTGTGTACGTATGTATGTCTGTATGTATGTATGTATGTATGTATGTGCGCTAAATTTTGTTCGTCGCGCACAGGTCAAACGGCTTGACGTATTTGGCTGAAATTTTCGGGCAACATTTGTGACTACTAAACTCGATGCTGTTAACATAACCAGCAAAATTCGTCAAGATGCCAACCTACAAAAAATTAATAACTGAAAAATAAAATTTGTTTATTTATTTTATTAAATGAAAACTTACAAACGGATTTAAATAATGTTTATCATGTAGGTTTACATAAACCGTACCAACAATTGACAATAATTTCAAAATTTTACGTTTATCCGCCATGTTATAAAAAAATATTGTTTATTTACAACAATAATTTCTTCATTTTTACAGTGTTCCGCCGATATGATTCGCATTTGCGGACTTTTGCAATAAGATGCACATAGTATACACCAAAAATAGCGTACGTAACTGTACTTATGCACTATTATTTGGAATCTCGATAGCTGTCATAAAATGGCTACAATGACATAAGATGCCAACCTACAAAAAACTAACAACTGAAACACGTGTTTTGTTATTTATTTATTTAAATTAAAACTTACACACGGATATTAATGATTTTTTATATGTAGGTCCACATCAATACTACCAACACTCGACAATAGTTTCAAAATTGTTGCTTTAACCGCCATGTTATAAACAAATATTGTTTATTTACGGTACACATTTTCTTCATTTTTACAGTGTTCCACCGATATGATTCGCATTTGCGGACCATTGAAGTTAGATGCACATAGTATGCTGCAAAAAAGGCGTAGGGAGTCAGACCTTTCTCACTATGTATTTGGAATTTTGATAGCTGTCATAGAATGGCTTCAATGGCGTGTTATGTTTTATGACTTTCACGGCAAAAATGCAAATGTTAACAACGAACTTTGTAGACAAATAAAAAAGCTTTTATTATAATTTAAAAGCGGGTTTTTGTATGATAAAACAATAATACATTTTACATATAGTCTATATCTACATTATGGAACTTTCCATACACTGATAGGTTTAATAGTTTATGAATGAGAGCCTATTGAGTAGACCATGGTCGAATTAAATTATGCGGAAATCCATTGAAAAATCAACTTAAAGGTTTTAATTTATTTAAAGAAAACATCTTAACGGATTTAAATAATATTTCGTGCATTTATTAGAAACATATCGAGAAATAATATACACAAGTAATAAGGTTGTTACTTGCTCCGCCATTTTGTAAAAAAATCATATGTTTATTATTAAGTTTTTTTTTTTTTTTTTAAGAGAAATATGATATTCAAAAGATGTGTTTGCTTTAAAACATTGAACCAACTCGCTCATCTGGCAACGCGGAGCGTTTTCCTAGTATGATATGCAAATGATTAGATGAGCGTAGCGAAGCGGAGTGAATCTTTCCATACAACTCGATCGGCGCTTTGTCTGTGTGTACGTATGTATGTATGTATGTGCGCCAAATTTTGTTCGTCGCACACAGGTCAAACGGCTTGACGTATTTGGCTGAAATTTTCGGTCAACATTTTTGACCACTAAACTCGATGCTGTTAACATAACCAGCAAAATTCGTTAGGATGCCAACCTACAAAAAATTAATTTCTGAAAAACAAAATTTGTGTATTTATTGAATCAAATTAAAACTTAGTAACGATTTTAATTATGTTTCACTTGTAGGTTAACATCAATAGTTTCAACACTTGACAAAAGTTTCAAAATTGTAAGTTTACCCGTCATGTCATAAAAAAATATTGTTTATTTACAACAATAATTTCTTCATTTTTACAGTGTTCCACCGATATCGTTCGCATTTGCGGATCTTTGCAGTAAGATGCACATAGTAAACACAAGAATAGCGTACGCAATCATACCTTTCTCCTTTTTATTTGAAATCTCGAAAGCTGTCATAAAAAGGCTACAATGTCGTAAGATGCCAACCTACAAAAAAAAACAACTGAAACACATGTTTTGTTATTTATTTAATTAAATTAAAACTTACAAACCGATATAAATAATTTTTTATATGTAAGTCCACATCAATAATACCAACACTCGACAACAGTTTCAAAATAAAACCTTTACCCGCCGTGTTATAAACAAATATTGTTTATTTACGGCAGACATTTTCTTCGTTTTTACAGTGTTCCACCGATATGATTCGCATTTGCGGACCATTGAAGTTAGATGCACATAGTATGCTGCCGAAATGGCTTACGCAATCAGACCTTTCTCACTATGTATTTGGAATTTTGATAGGTATCATAGAATGGCTAAAATGACGTGTTATGTTTTATGACTTTCACGGCAAACATGCAGAAAATAACAACAAACTTGGTCGACAGTTTAAAAAGCTATAATTATAGTTTAAATGCGAGTTATTGTATTATTAAAGAAAAATTACATTTTACATATAGTCTGTATCTACATTATGGAACTTTCCATACACTGATATTTCTAATAGTTTATGAATTAGAGCCTATTGAGTACACCACGGTCGAATGAAATAATGCGGGAATCCATCAACTTGAAGGTTTTAATTTCTTTAAAGAAAACTTCTTAACGGATTTAAATAATATTTCGTGCATTTATTAGCAACATATCTAGAAATAATATACTTAAGTAATAAGGTTGTAACTTGATCCGCCATCTTATAAAAAAATCATATGATTATTATAAAGGTATTTTTTTTTTTAAAGATTAATATGATAAGCAAATGATTAGATGAGCGTAGCGAAGCGGAGTGAATCTTTCCATACAACTCGATCGGCGCTTTGTCTGTGTGTACGTATGTATGTATGTGCGCCAAATTTTGTTCGTCGCACACAGGTCAAACGGCTTGACGTATTTGGCTGAAATTTTCGGTCAACATTTGTGACCACCAAACTCGATGCTGTTTACATAACCAGCAAAATTCGTTAGGATGCCAACCTACAAAAAATTAATTTCTGAAAAACAAAATTTGTTTATTTATTTAATTAAATTAAAACTTACACACGGATTTTTATGATGTTTCACTGGAAGGTTAACATCAATAATCTCAACAGTTGACAATAGTTTCAAAATTGTAAGTTTACCCGTCATGTCATACAAAAATATTGTTTATTTACAACAATAATTTCTTCATTTTTACAGTGTTCCACCGATATCGTTTGCATTTGCGGATCTTTGCAGTAAGATGCACATAGTAAACATGAAAATAGCGTACGTAATCATACCTTTCAACATAAACGCGTGTAAAATAGAAATACAATCACTAAGAAAATCTATCCTCGCTGGGACTCGAACCCAGATCTGCTGTTAGCTTAGTACAGTGACTACAGACAGGTTCAGTCTAATACAACATCGTATTGACTTTTCAATTAGGATTTTTCCATGAAAGAATTGGTCGGACGCCTCCGCCCTGAAATTAAGCACTGCTCGCCTGTGACGAAAGTATGTGTATTGTAGTCTTGGGCCAAGTATAACAAGGATTACAATGAAAAATATCTATAATAATGTTTTTTTTTAATTGTAATAAGTAGTTCCCACTTGTTGTTACTTATTGACCTCTACTCATGATGCTGGGCCAGCAATGTGAAAGGTAACCCACATATCGCAGAGTGTCGTGGTGTTTCTACTGCAGACTAGAGGATCTGCGTGGTTGTAGTAGTCATCATGCATTGATGATGATCCATCTTCACACAGCATCGGTGGTTCAGTGGTAGAATGCTCGCCTGCCACGCGGGCGGCCCGGGTTCGATTCTCGGCCGATACAAGCTTTTTTTAACAAAACTATCAAGGACCCTTAGATAGTGCTAATCACGGCCCTCTAGATTAATTCTGAAATCATCAATTCCCAAAGTACATGTATACGTACGTGGCAAGTGGCAAACTCAGCCAATTTCGGGAAATCGCTTAGTGATTAAACAAAATTCCGGTCGATGTAGGTAGATACCTTCTCGTGGTGACCAGTGCCCGCAAAGAGGGCTCTCGTGCATATCTTTGATAACCCCTTAGCTCATTATCAGTGGTAAGATGCGAGACTCTAATTCAGGAGGTCGCCGGTTCGATTCCGGCCACCGACAGTCCTGACTGAAGGTTTTCTAAGGTTTTCCTCAGTCGTAAAGGCGAATGCTTCCTACTAGCAGCCCTCGGAAATTCCTTCCTAACTATCCAAAGACTCTAATAACCTAGTTGGTCACCTGTAACGGGTATTCCTACGAAATGTTATTAATTAATTATCATTTTGTTCAGTTGTTTAATGTTTTCTTCTCTGTGTCTTCCTTCTCGTTTATGGTGGCCCTGTTTGCGAACTACACGTCTAACACTCCCCCCCCCCCCCCCACCAATGTCCACTATACCCTAAAGTCTCGTCTATGTATTTTGTTTCTCTTTATGACCGATCATCCCGGCGGTTTACCTCTACGTCCAAAACCGAAGAATGTTTTTATTTTTAAATTATATCTCAAGAATGGACTTCCAAATCGAAAATCTGAATCAACAGCGCACAGTGGTTTGGTATGCTCTACATACTGAATGCTCTAAATTGTGTCTTACATTATAATCAGTATGGTTTTTATTTGTAATTAATTTTATTACTTATTATCGATATAATAATCAAAATAGCTACGCTATTGGTTATAATATTTCATTCAGTTTGCAGGGCTTACCAAAGCACAGTGCGCTGTTGATTCAGATTTTCGATTTCGAGTCGAGTTTTTTAGATATAATTAAAAAATTGAATTTTGTCTGTGATTTTTGACGTACAAGTACCCTTTGTTCTAAGGGCCGTATGCAGAGTCAAGTGTTAAGGTAAGTACAGGATTTATTGCTATGGGATTGTTTTATTACATGCTATTTTCCATGAGAAAAACAAACTCTATAGCAACCATAAACAAATCACATACTTAACTCGACTGTGTACCCCGCCCTTAATCCATTCCAACAAGAAAATATCGTAGTTGTTGATCATACACTGTAAATGCAGGTAAATGTAGTATACAAGCAGATACACAGAGGATAAAAGCGATGAAGGAAGGACAAAAAGTAGACCTATTGTTTTGTTCATTTATTTTGCAGCCATACATGACAGTTATATATTGTTACACTTAGAGAGCAAAGACATATACTAACAACATGGGGTTTGTCAAACACAGGACTAATTACACATTTAAAATCACAAACAAAATTAATAATAAATAATAGACCAACAGAAATTATATACAATGATCATTCGTCATTTAGTATTTTTTTATTAATACACTATATTATATGTACAATCCTGGACAAAAGCACAACACTTTAAGTTTTTTGGGTCAGTAGGTACAGTTCTGACCAATTATTCTCACCTTGCTACCCATAGAAACTCCTCTCCATATTCAAAGGTTTTACGCACGTCACAATGTGCGCGTAGCGGCCATATTTACGATAATTCATTGGTAGTTTATATCTACATGGTAGACAACAAACCATCTTAGATATTTTATTATTTTTGTTTTGTGTGTGTGAACATAAGTGGAATTACTTAAGTAAATTTTCAAATTAAACGTGACAATGTTTTAGGCTATGTCTAAATCCATTGTATCCTTATTAAGGCCGCTCTGACGTCACGTGGGAACTATAAATACAGGACGGTAGGAAAAACCTCCCGTCTGGATGTTGTCATTGTTTACGAATAATTATTGTGTTTTTACATAAGGAGTGAACGAGTCTTCAATCTCTTTACCTTGAGCAAGTGTATCTTGCAGATGGGCCAAAACTACAAGATCAACTAGCTGAGGGTATGTTTTGATATTAATTTGTCAAGTTTCACATCCAAATATCGACTAAGATGTCAACAAAATCCAAAATACGTTGTATATACAGTTATCGCGTATATTTATGTAGCGCGTGTACTCAGCCCTTAACTATGCTATTACCGATAGAGGTGGCTCAGCGGTAAGACGCGAGGCTCTAATTCGGGAGGTCGCCGGTTCGATTCCGGCCACCGGCAGTCCTGACTGAAGGTTTTTTCCGAGGTTTTCCTCAGTCGTAAAAGCGAATGCTGGGATTGAGTCATACTATCAGCCCTCGGACAATCCTTCCCAGCTATCCAAACACCCTAATATACCTAGTTAGTCACCTGAAGAGGGGCACATCAGGTAAAGCTGGTGTGCACCCTAGAACGGGTATTCATACACAAATTACTATGCTATTTACCACCACCACTAAAAAAACAAAACACTCCATGTATCTACCACACACAAATACACAACTAGTCTACTGCTACTGTGCGATAGCATTGTGCTGTGTACACGCGCAATATCAACGCGAGACTCACACGCGCTTATTACAGCTGTACAAGAATATTAGACGAAGCAAAACTGAAGTGAAACTCCACAATGTCTCCTTTTAGAATTAGCAATTTGAAGCTTTCATACGGAAACGTTTATGTATCAGTTATTGAAAAGTTTTGATAAACCAGTTCACTCCTTTTACAAAGAAGTTATCGATACAAAATGAACCAATCAAGCTCAAAATGTACCGGTGTAAATACAAGTACACACTGGACACCTAGATCACTTACTAAGCGAGGTATTACGAGGTCACCAACCCCTTCCTCAAGCACTGTCTATGCCTGACCGGCGCCAGTCAGACAGAGACAGTGCTTGAGGAAGGAGTAAGAGACTCCGAAAAATCTTGCTAATAAATATAAATAACCAAGGTTTTAGCACAGTGTGTAATTGGGCAATTGGTTTAAAATACTAATCCGGTACAATGACTAAAACATAAGTGCTATTAACTCTTAATTATCTAGAGCAGGAAACTCCTTAGAACGCAGTGCCTGAATCGTGTGCCTTCTAACATACAAAACATGATTCTTTCCTGCTTGTTGACAGCAGAACTTCCATGTTTACATACACATTATTATTCAAGACTCTTCAGTAGTGGATGAGTAGAGCTTCTCTTAAAATCGCCCATCAATTCTAAAACAATGATGAGAAACACAAATTAATTCATAAAACTACTCTACATGACTGTCAGCTGCAGAGTTAACTCAGGAGTAAAATTTGACATTGCTATAAATAAAGAATAAAAATAAATAAATAAATAAATTCGTATTTATAGAGTCTGTCTACCCACTCAGTAACAAGACTAGTTTCCAGGGGGGACTTTAATTAAAACCTACGTTTGAACCATCGCACACTACAAACACAAACACGTTTGTAACACGATAGCATTGATTAATTAATTTACTTCACACACTACTATCTTCACTCTTTCAGATAAATTGTGTTTTATTATATGTTAAATAATATATCTCAAAACATGCAGTGATGTTTCGTTATTCAAGATTATTATAAGGTAAAGATATAGCAAAATTACTAAATATCTTCAACTGCAAAATGTAAACCATTTCCCCGTGTCAGGGTGGTGAATCATTGGTGAACTGTTAACTTGAGAAAGATTTTAAATACGCTCTCACTAACAAACTACCGGTAGGTATACCCAGAATCTCCTTCTCACTGTTCTTCATCTAATTCATTTCTTACTATAGCAGATATTTTCAAATATACGTAGATGATATGATGACTGATTATGTAACTGATGCAACTATAGGCTTCTATATTTTCACTCTGTTTCAGAATATTAGTACCTATATATTTACTATATCACAGGAGTCAAAGGGTTAGAAAATAATATAATCACCATTTCCAAGTTGTGCGTTTACTTTTTCTCCGAACTTTGAGCGATATTTCTCATCACCCCAAAGTAGAACACGGTCTTCTTCCTGTAATAAAACGACATAGGTCTAAATACATTAAAAATAATACATAAGTGTATTACACTAACCGGGGCTCCACTACTAAGCTCCCAATCTGGATGAATATATGACAGTTCATCACTCTTCGTGTATCGCGCCCGTAAAACTTTGATATTCAACCAGCATTCAATTCAAATATTAGTTATAAAGAGAAACATAAAAAAGAAGATCTATGAAAATATACAACACTTTAACATTTCTACGAAGCACACTCTCTTCAGGTCACTAACTAAAAAGAGTAATGAGTAGGAATACAAACGAGCTGTTAGCATTTGCCTCATGAGTATCGGTTGAGAGAAAACCCTTAGGACAAGATAAAACTAAGCGGGCATCGAACCAGTAACCTCATGCATACAAGTTCAGTGTGCTACCACTGAGCAATCTCAACCGGTTCGATATAACTTACATGTTCCTAGAGACGCAGGAAATATAGTGAGTGATATATGCCTAACCCCATGACTTATTCTTTCCAATAGAGCCAATGCAGGCAAATATAAATTTAGAAACACATAGCTATATAATCGCAAATTAATTTACCTCTCTCTTCTTGTGGGAGTACAGTAGATGTCAAGGTCATGTAGTGTGGATCCGTTGTCTGGTTGTCATGCACCATCCATTAGCATGAGCAGTATATACTGCAGCCTCCTCCCGCGTTGAGCAGTATATACTGCAGCCTCCTCCCGCGTTGAGCAGTATGTAGTGCAGCCTCGTCCCGCGTTGAGCAGTATGAGATAGAGTAGAGCTGTATGCTTATCGGCCCTACCTAACTAGATCACTCAGGATCACTCAGGCTATTCTGTCCAACCTGTATTCAATGTAGAGCTGCATGCTCATCGGCCCTACCTAACCAGATCCTTCAGGCTATTCTGTCCAGCCTGTATTCAAAATAGAGCTGTATGCTCATCGCCCCTACCTAACCACATCACTCAGGCTATTCTGTCCAGCCTGTTTTCAATGCAGAGCTGTATGCTCATCGCCCCTACCTAACCACATCACTCAGGCTATTCTGTTCAGCCTGTATCCAATGCAGAGCTGTATGCTCATCGCCCCTACCTAACCACATCACTCAGGCTATTCTGTCCAGCCTGTATCCAATGCAGAGCTGTATGCTCATCGCCCCTACCTAACCAGATCACTCAGGCTATTCTGTTCAGCCTGTATCCAATGCAGAGCTGTATGCTCATCGCCCCTACCTAACCACATCACTCAGGCTATTCTGTCCAGCCTGTATTCAATGCAGAGCTGTATGCTCATCGCCCCTACCTAACCACATCACTCAGGCTATTCTGTTCAGCCTGTATTCAATGCAGAGCTGTATGTTTATCGCCCCTACCTTACCAGATCACTCAGGCTATTCTGTTCAGCCTGTATTCAATGCAGAGCTGTATGCTCATCGCCCCTACCTAACCAGATCACTCAGGCTATTCTGTTCAGCCTGTATTCAATGCAGAGCTGTATGCTCATCGCCCCTACCTAACCACAACACTCAGGCTATTCTGCTCAGCCTGTATTCAATGCAGAGCTGTATGCTCATCGCCCCTACCTAACCACATCACTCAGGCTATTCTGTTCAGCCTGTATTCAATGCAGAGCTGTATGCTCATCGCCCCTACCTAACCACATCACTCAGGCTATTCTGTTCAGCCTGTATTCAATGCAGAGCTGTATGCTCATCGCCCCTACCTAACCACATCACTCAGGCTATTCTGTTCAGCCTGTATTCAATGCAGAGCTGTATGCTAATCGCCCCTACCTAACCAGATCACTCAGGCTATTCTGTTCAGCCTGTATTCAATGCAGAGCTGTATGCTCATCGCCCCTACCTAACCACAACACTCAGGCTATTCTGTCCAGCCTGTATTCAATGCAGAGCTGTATGCTCATCGCCCCTACCTAACCACATCACTCAGGCTATTCTGTCCAGCCTGTCTGTATTCAACGCAGAGCTGTATGCTCATCGCCCCTACCTAACCACATCACTCAGGCTATTCTGTCCAGCCTGTATTCAAAGTAGAGCTGTATGCTCATCGCCCCTACCTAACCACATCACTTAGGCTATTCTTTCCAGCCTGTATTCAATGTAGAGCTGTATGCTCATCGCCCCTACCTAACCACATCACTCAGGCTATTCTGTCTAGCCTGTATTCAAAGTAGAGCTGTATGCTCATCGCCCCTACCTAACCACATCACTCAGGCTATTCTGTCCAGCCTGTATTCAAAGTAGAGCTGTATGCTCATCGCCTCTACCTAACCACATCACTCAGGCTATTCTGTCCAGCCTGTATTCAATGTAGAGCTGTATGCTCATCGCCCCTACCTAACCAGATCACTCAGGCTATTCTGTCCAGCCTGTATTCAATGCAGAGCTGTTTGCTCATCGTATTTACCTAACCAGATCACTCAGGCTATTCTTCTTTCCAGCTTGCGTAAAAGAAGAAAGAAGTTTTAAAAAAAAAGAAGTTTATTGCTTGCCCAGCAAGCAATAAACGATACCAAGATAAACTTTCATTATGGACGACGATCCGAGTTTTTCCTTTTCCAATCACATACCAATCTGAAAAAGTAATACAAATGCATCGTTAGTGCTCTGTTGCACTCATCTCCATATAGCACAATGAAATGTAGGACTATTACGTGTTCCCGATTATAATTAATTGTTTGATTTGCTGAATAAGCATTATAAATATTGTGTAACTTAACTTTTTTGTATTCATCAGTAATGTGGTTCACATATATATATGAGTTAGTTATTTGCAATGCAAATATTAGCTGTTGTCAATGAAAAAAAGGGAAAAAAAAAGAAAATTTATATAAAGATAATGAAGATGAAGTCCTGTTGCTGGAAAACCTACCATCTGCATTTTTTTTCCTCCTAGAAGAAATTGAATCATGGTCAGAAAATTATAGAATTATAGCCTTTAGCAATTTTTTCATAATCTTAGTTTCAAAACTCAATCATTTCCTTCGTTATTCGCGTATGAAAATATCGTTCAGATGCAAAACCTGTCCATCTTTTCAAGAGCTATTGAGAAATATGTTATCATCGATATTCACCCATTGAAATAATTGCATAACAAAGCAACAACGGCTGTCTGGTACATTTTCTTTTTTAATTGTTCTTCTGTTCTTTTATAAATATTTTTATATTTGTTATACATATTATTAATTGTAATAAATTTAGTTATGTTCGAAAATTGTGTTTTTGATTTTAAGTGATATTATCAAGGAGTATTAGGTTGGAATTCATAGTCGGCCCCTACACCTAGGGGCGCCCATTGTTACTAAGGTAACAGTTGTTTCCATGTTATTTCCCATAAACAAAACAAATCCATAGCAACAATGGGTGCCCCTAGGTGTAGGGGCCGACTTTCAATTCCAACCTTAGTATTTAATAAGCATTATTATTATCATTATGTATAGTGGTATAAATCAATTTATAAATGAGTTTTTATTTTGTCGTTCTACTTAATTCTGTCTTCGATTTTACGTAACACTATCCATCAGTATTATAATTAAAAAATCTTAAGTGCTATTAACTCTATTGATTAATTTGTAATACTAATTAAATTAACTAATAAAAAACAGCAAATCAGCTTGATATGACCTGCTACTTACTTTGCATTTACAATTGTTTTGTCCAAATTAATAAGTTGTGATTCATAACTGAACCATCTCAAATCCTGCATCTGGTTAACAAATTTAGGTATAACTCATAATTTATAATATTAGTTTGACTGAATTGACATCTAATTGTAAACAGAAAACTATGTTGATTAGAATCTTAAAGTAGCAGAAGTAGTTGTTGTTGTTTATTTCAAAGTCAAGCTTTACGGAGATAGCTGATTTTGCGTTTATGCGATTCAAAATTATAACGTGGTTTTGTAGGTTGTACGTACGTCACATCTTTGACGTTGCCATGGATAAAAAATTGAAGGCGGTTGTGGTAGAACATATAAACTCTTCATTCTATAAATTTCAGCCTGCTTTTTAAATAAATTTGTAAGTGGTATTTTTTTTTATTTTTTATTAATTATGTTTACTTTTTAAATTCTTAATTAGGCTTATTTATTGAATTTGAATAGTATTTGCAAATACCGTAGCGAAGCTATTCCTATTAAGGTATTTGGTATTTGCTAATGCTCTTGGATTGGTCCTCCTCAATTGTGTCGCAATCATGGCCGCTGTGACGTCACGTGGGAACTATGAATATATATACACACATAGCATACTGTCGTCAATGAATGTTACTCACCAGACATGACCCTATAGGCCGCTCGACGTCTCGACGTCTCGAAGGTATAGCTATGTGAACACAAGGGCTAGGGATCGCAATGACAAGTCATCAGGTTCGCGGTGGGTCCAGGCGTGCAGGTCCTTAAGTATTGGTCCTCCGTGGAGTACCTCAACATGAGAAGCAACGAACAACTCTTGAACGTCACTAATCACCCACATTTAAGCGGTGCCTAGAGCGGTTTCTTTACTCACTGATGACCAAACCCGTTTGGAAGCACCCTCAGGTTTGCAGGCTCCGCCAGGCGTCCCGTACACGCCATGTACCTGCCGGATTCCCCGCCAAGACACCGACACCCTCACCACTTTGAACCTTCGCCCAAGGGACGCAATAGCTACACATGAGTCTCGTAGTCGGCAGCCCTGAGGACAGAAACAAAATAATATGTAGTTACACTTATGTACATACGTATTTCCTAACGTAATCATTGTCATCAGAGAACTGTGTAATTTCCTAAAACCGTTCTAAGCGAAATATTTCAATAACTTGGGTTTCGTTGCCAGTTTGTAAATAAAAAAAAAAATGAAAAAATCATGATAATTAATATTAGTGGTCACTAATTATAGGCTACTACCACTACAGCATAAATAAGCATCCCACGAAATAAATAGATTTGTCAGTGTTTATGATATATTTAAAGGAAAACAAAATATAATTAGGCGAAAAAATTATTTCAAAATTATTAGAACAGTGAAAATAAATTTACAAGGTTGTGTTATGCAAAATCAAAATTTTTATTGTATGCTTATAAGCTATATAGTAAATATGAGATGTTGATTTGCATGTATAGGATATGGGAAGACAAATGAATGTGTTATGAGGAGGAATCTATAAATCAGGTAGTTATACTTTGTTGTGAACTATTGTGATTCAGCAGTCCTGTTATTTAGCCTTCTTCAATTTTAAATACCGAACAGTAAAACGAGCGTTGCGATCGCTTTACTGTTGTATTTACTCAGTCTTGCATAATTATTGTAAGTTCATCAAATTCAAGTTTCGATTAGTTTTGACTTTTTTATGTGAAATATTTTGTTCATCAATGGTTGTAAAATACATGTGGTTTTGATAATATACCGGTGCCACGAACGAGACACTATAGAGTGCGGCCAAGGGAATTTCATTTAGTTTATAGTACATTAAATACATATATTTATTGTGTTCATAAAGCTAAAGTTTGAATCTAAAGTCAAGTGTAAAAATATAATATACGTAATACAACAGCAAAGCGAAGCAATAGTGTAATAGTATAGTAAATAGTAATAAAAGTAAACAGTGAATAGTAAGCGAGTGAGTAAGCTAGAGTGCCCCTGAAGGGATTGAAATTATAAATGAAAGAAACATAAAACGCATTTTTAGAGAATAGCATGTGTGGAGGGATTTTAGGTATAGCAACGCAAGTGTAACAAGGTATGGATGTCAAGCCTACTCCCTACCCCTAATCTAATTAAGAACCTTGATAATGCTGACGTCAGAAATGAGGGAGTCCAAGCCAATCAGCGGGGAGCTTTTTCAAATACTGACATTTGATTGGCCAATGCCTCACTTGTCTATGACGTCAGCATCCCCAAGGTTAATAATGTGGAACGAGCATATCAAGTGAACTTACCTCTTCTTGCTTGATGTGACGCGTTCATGGCGTAGAAGTGGTCACCGGGGCAAGAGTTGCCGATCTGTGGGTTTGAGACCAGAGGGGCAGCGGTTCCCCAAAGCTTATGTCTGCTCCCTATGAGCCAGCTCCCTTACAACTGCGTTAGTACGCTTACTGAAGGCTTGTGCATCAACCAACTGGTACCTACAGCTGAAGGGGGTTCCCCAACCGCACCACAATGGCAACACCCGGCGCTCCTCTCCCCCACCGTCAACTCCCCCACAGTGCCCACTATGCCAGCGACTCAGCTACCCGCCTCATCTTCTTGGCTGACGACCAGTCGATCTCTTCCCTGAAGCAGTCCTGTAAACAAGGATGATCATAATTATTCCAAACTCGTGTTCCTATTTCAAAACTAATACATAATTAAAACTGTACGTGCAGTCACAGAAATTGTGTTTTCAATTCCAAGTTACCGAAAAAGAAATAAATCGAAATCTCACCGAGAGCAGAAACCACCTATATAGGCATATTAAAAAAAAAGTATAGTCTTTGACCAAAAACGTCATGTGCAGCATTTGTCATGAACAAAGAATTAACTTTTGAACCATTGTCTTACGTGTTTCGTGTACTAACTGTTCGTTCCCGTAAAAACGATAAATGGACGAAACTTTATTCACCGCAAATAATAATAATAATAAAAAATTACAATAATAATAACAATAATAATTAGGCTATAATTATAAAAATAATATTAATAATAATAATAATAATAATAATAATAATAATAATAATAATAATAATAATAATAATAATAAAAATAATAAAAATAATAATAATAATTTAATAATAATAATAATAATAATAATAATAATATCTAATAATAATAATGATAACAATAACAATAACAATAAAAATAAAAATAACAATAATAATAAATACATTAATTATATTAATAATAATATTAAGTTTAATATTAAAATATAATAATACTAATAATATTAATAATAATAATAATAATAATAATAATAATAATAATAATAATAATAATAATAATAATAATAATAATAATAATAATAATAATAATAATAATAATAATAATAATAATAATAATAATAATAATAATAATAATAATAATAATATAAAAACAGAAAGCCCCAGAAGTGGAGTGATACCAGAAAATTCAATATATTTTCTAAAAGAATTAATTTTTATATAAATTCACATAATATTTTTACATCACATAGGGCCAGTATTACGAACAGCTAATTAAGAAAGTTAGTAGCTACTAGCTAACTACTTAGTTTCACCATGGCCGTCACAAATCAGAAGCTTTAAAATCCACCTAAAAAGGTTATTATTAGCTCCTATTAGCCTTGTCCTAAACTGTATCCTGTTTGTATTAATGTTATGTTAGACTGAGATGAGATTTAGATTTAGAGTTGGTTTAGTTTTAAATTATCTCTTGATGTTAGTCAAACTGTATGATTGTATTAATGAAAATATATCTTAATTGTTAGTATCTAGAATAGAAGGGCATCAAAGCCGTATGTTCTACTGAATGTAAAATGTATTTGGCTATGCTTTAATGTAACCCTTGATTAATAATAATAATATTAAACTTCTTATTAGCTGTACATAACACCGAACCTTAGTAAACGAAACCAAAATATGCGGGGGAAGTGTGGATGTCACATGAAACATAGCCCCCACCACCAACAACAACAACACCATGGGTGTCATTTGAGTTGCCAGATTGAAACGGGGCCAAGCCTGCATGTTAATTTGTTGCAGTTATGAAATTACAAGGGAGGAACATTTAGGGACTTTTGAAACTCATACTGAACTTTAGGTGCCTTTAAACATGCCGTTTTTGAACTTAGCTTTACTTTGTCGATGTAGAAAGCATGGATTTGGTTTGGTGACACTCATAACTCATTTCCTGTACTTTTGGACTTGGCGCTGTTTGAATCTAGGCAACTCATTTATGGCCAGCCCCGATAGTTAATTCAAGCATGCAGGGCAATCAGTATATTTACCTCTTTCCTGGTTTATGATTACTGTGCCGAACTCGAAGGTCACGTGTGATGGGCTCCATTGTCTGGCAGCCCAACCTCGCTCAGCGACTTGCTATAAGAGAAGGAAGCAAAGGTTACACACTAATCGATGTCAGCATTATGATTGGAATATTCACGGCACATGTATTGCTAGATGAATTTCATTTGCGAGCCAGGATTCGAACCTAGAGCGCAGGAACTAAGGCCTAATCGACTACTAAGTAGCTACTACCACTAAGCCGCTCAATGGTTTTAAGTTTGGAATGGTAGTTATTTATTAAAAATCAACTACTTTAAGGGAACACTCCACTGAAACGACAAAAACCCACAGTTTTAAAGATAGGAACCTAATTTTTGTTAATGATATTAGGACACCATTGAAAAATTGATCTAACATTTTTTTTTTTTTTTTTGCAAAATTTGGCACACCCCCGCCCCCCCCAATTTTTTTTGTTGCTTTTTTCTGCTATTCAGAAAAAAAAGAAAAACTTATTCAGTTTTGGCACGATTTTTATGAAAATTTATATTTGTGTTTCTTATACATGTCTTCACAATGTCCAGCATGGGTTTTAACTTTTTTCAATTAAAAGTCATGTTTTATGCATTTTGAATTCTAATCATTTTTATAATTCAATTATTTTTTTTCATAATTTTTTTATAGACAAAGTTTTACAGATAAATCAAAAGTGAACCTAAAATTTGTTTAAACATGTTGAAGGAACGTTCACAAAAAAAATCAGTTCATTTATTTGTGGGGGAAGTTCAATTTTCAATCTCGATAAGCGTGCTAAAAATAATAGCCTACTCGCCAAACTGGATTCAAAGATTTGTTGCACCAAATGCCTGGGCCCAGATTCACAAAGGTGCCTAAGTGCTAAGACGTCCTAGTTTAGGCAAATCTTAGTGATATAAATCACCAATATGTCGTTCTGCAATGTTATAAAGATAAAATATAGTAAAATATGAACAATTTAACTAATATTATTTGATTTGTGAATGTGTTTTAATACCTAGACATGATTTATCTTGATTAATCTAGCTAGGATTTGCCTAACTTAGGACAACTTAGAGTTACGCATCTTTGTGAATCCAGGCCCTGGAATTTAGTAATATTATGATATATTTTACATCTAGGCCTATATGGAAAGTTAGAACTGCCCAGCTCCATAGGTTGGACCTTCTGCAGCTGTTGCTCTCTTCTGGTTATTAGATTTGGTCCATTTCTTGTGTTTCCTTGCATTTTTGAATGCGTTATGTCATGATAGGCTAGCCTAGGTCTAACCCTACTTTTGTAAACAATACAATTTGACGGGATTTGAGTAACAAACACACTTTAGTCCACAAAGAAATCACCACAATAGTGTCAATCGAACACTAGCACAATTTAAACACAGTTATACTTTAATCTTTATAAAGATAATACTAGAAAATAGACAAAATTCTTTGTACGGACGAAGTGTGACAGAAAACGTGCCTGAAAACAGTTTGACAAAGATTTGCCAATGCCGGGTGCAAACGAGACTACAAAAAATCGTCGGTACAACGATTCCTAAAGCTGCCAATAGAGTGCACTACAAAGCAGTTTGAAGTGGCTACAATCCTCTATTGTTGAAAGATATAACATTCGACTTGGTGGCGCGAAACTGTATTACGTTACTAGGAAAACGCTCTGTTTGACGCGTTGATAAGCGAGCGCGTCAATATCCACGAACTTTCTGGCGAAAAGATTTCAATGCTAATACAAACAACAATTCAAGAATGCGCATTGGAAAAATTGTTCTTATTTCCAAGGGCTATTATTCTTTCCGACATTGTTGTATGCAGTGCAATGTGCGTTGCTAAGAATTTTCGTGGTCATGTTTTCAACACGGTCCGCCATCGTTACTAACACTTATTGAAAGCAATAGAAATGTAATCTCTGCCTCTAATACGTATTGGATCGCGTTAACATTAGTATATTCGTGACCGGACAAAAATTTACTATAGATAGCCACCTCACATTTTGCCGTTACTGCGTTTTAGAAAAATATTTTCGAGTAACTTTCGTGTAACTTTGCCAATACTTATCAGATCGCCATGAAGTGAACATATTCGTGACCGGAAAAATCTGTAGCAAAATCTGGCTATCTCACATTTTGCCGCCATTTTGTTTCAGAAAAATATTTTGCAGTAACTATGGTGTAACTTTGTAACTTTTCGAACGATTTTGCCTCAAAACTATACACCTTCAATCCACATCGAGGCTTGTGGATGGTCCAAATTTCAAGTTGATCGGACTTTCCGTTCGACCGCTATCGACGGACATAAAAAAAAAAAAAAGAATGAAGTGCCGTTAGAGTCTAGTACGGTACAAAAAAAACAAAAACAGAACGAAGTGCCATAAGAGTCTCGTGGAAACGCTCGCTTCGCTCGCTTAATTATTTATTGAAAATCGTCTACTTTCACGGAAATTTTCGCAGAAATTACACATCGAAGCAGCAATTTCAAGCGCGCACACAGTTTCAAAAGTATGTTTCACTAAGATAAAGTCGCATGGACCCTACTAGGAAAACGCTCTGTTTGACGCGTTGATAAGCGAGCGCGTCAATATCTACGAACTTTCTGGCGAAAAGATTTCAATCCTAATACAAACAACAATTAACAACAATTCAAGAATGCGCATTGCAAAATGTTGTCTAATTTCCATAGCTATTATACTTCCCGACATTGTTGGATGCAGTGCAATGTGCGTTGCTAAGAATTTTCGCTGTCATGTTTTCGCCGCGGTCCGCAACCGTTACTAACAGTTATTGACAGCAATAGAAATGTTATTTTTGCCTCTAATATGTATCAAATCGCGTTTACATTAGTATATTCGTAACCGGACAAAAATTTACTATAAGATAGCCACCTCACATTTTGCTGTTACTGTGTCTCAGAAATATATTTTCGAGTAACTTTTGTGTAACTTTGCCAATATTTATCAGATTGCCATAACATGAACATATTCGTAATTGGAAAAAGCTTTAAAAAAATATGGCTATCTCACATTTTGCCGCCATTTTGTTTCAGAAAAATATTTTGCAGTTAACTATGGTGTAACTTTGTAACTTTTTGAACGATTTTGCCTCAAAACTATACACCTTCAATCCACATCGAGGCTTGTGGATGGTCCAAATTTCAAGTTGATCGGACTTTTCGTTCGACCGCTATCGACAGACATTTAAAAAAAAAAAAAAACAAACAAACAAACAAACAAACAAACAAAAACAAAAACAGAACGAAGTGCCATAAGAGTCTCGTTGAGACGCTCGCTTCGCTCGCTTAATATTATTGGAATCAATCAAAAATATAATGTTTGAACAAATTATTCGCAAAAAAAAAAAAAATTGACATTTTAGCACTTTTGTCCATTATTTCAGTGGAGTGTTCCCTTAATGTGATGCTTTTGAGAGTGCGCGGGGGGGGGGGGGGGAATATGAAATTATAAAAGTGACAGACATGTTTACGTACTGGAGACATCACACGAACTATCACAATGTTCATAAAGCTTGCGGCATGAGCGAGACAAGTTTTGTTACTAAAAATACAAAAAAATATAAGTGTCTTGTTACTAAGTGGGTCGACTCTATAAATACGAATTTATTTAATTTTATTTATTTCAGCCATGCTTCCGCAGTTAACGAGCAAAATTTGAACCAACGCCACTCTTTTTTATCAGTTTCTGATTTTATTTCTAAACCATGTTTACCAATTTTCTATGAAATCTCCTCTGATCATGGAAAGCACTGACTGGGTGATCGTGGCGTGTGTCCGACTATAAAAATAATAAATAACTTTACAATAATTGAAAAACCAGCGATAGCTAGAGACACATTCGTGCAAGTATCGTGCTGTCTTTGCTACAACAATACTATGACTAACTTTGCTGTGGATAGGCCTACGAGGTTCTAGGTGACCTTGTCTATAAATGGTGTATGAAAAGTCATCGAGACAATTGAGTGTACAGATTTATTTCGTAGCCATGTATCTATTCCGGTTTGTTTTCAATGAAAGATTTCAAGTGAAGTTTATTAAAAACCTCTTCACTGTAATATGTGATATTTCTAATTGGGGTGGTGCCCGCCCCCCCCTCCCCCCTCCCCTACCCACACACACATTTCACGGCATAACTCTGGAAGGGTCTCAGCTCTAATTATTTTAATATGGGCACTAATTAGCACTTATTGGATTGTCGTGTTGTATGCACTAGTTGCTGGTGCCACAGACGTTTCAGACTGTAAAACTCTGGAAGAGAAGACGCACGAATTAGAACGTATTGGGCGCTAATAATTGAATCGGTTTAAAACAGGTCATGCTTTTCAATGAATATAACTTATACGCTGTGTATGGTAACGCTTGTAAACAAATTACATTAATGCATACAAAGCAAACGAGAGAGAGAGAGAGAGAGAGAGAGAGAGAGAGAGAGAGAGAGAGAGAGAGAGCGCACGGGGAGGGGGGAGAGTGATTTGTTTGATCAATTGATTGATGAACGCCTTTGTTAGAGGCGGGATTAAGGCCTGCTAGAGAGAGCTATTTCCTTTAATCATATCCATGCTAGAATTATACATATAGTGCAGCAATTATAGGGCTACATGCTTTACATTGTATCCAGTCCTATCGCGCTCAGTCCTTTCATGGTCTCATTGGGACACGTTGCCCATGAGATGGTGTTATTTTATTTATTTATAACGTAAGTCTTCCCACAGTCTTCCCACCTTAGTGGGAAGACGACTACTGCAGAGTGCCCCTAATAGGTGGGGACTCTCTTTAGCCTCCTTTATAATAGTACAGTATAGTTTACAATATAACATAGTTACAGTCTAGCTTATAAGTACATGAACATGAAAGACAGAAAATAATGTGGCTGTGCAGATATTTAAATAGATAATGGTCTATAGGTGAATAGGGAGGTAAATCCAGTTTCCTTATGAGTTGTTGGTATAATGTTCATTTAGGGTGTGGGGAGGGAAGGGATATTTAAATTTTGGTTTTCTGTCGAATGTAACAGGGGTTGTGATTTGTGAATAGTTGACGGAGGTGGTGGCTGGGAGAGTTCAAGGAGCAGCAGATCTTGTAGGCGTTGTTGGATAGGGATGAAAATCGAGATGGGTTTACCTACGCCGGCCACTAAAGGCCATAAAAGGATGGAGTGGTTGGCTTTGCCTGTGGGGGAGGGCGTGGGACTTGGGTGTACCCAGATAGAGTGGTTTAGGGAAAGTGTGGGGGAGGTGGATTGCACCTGGTCGGAGTCCATGGTGTGTGGGGGAGGGGGGGGGGGGGGGGGGGAGTGAAGCTAAAAGCTTCCTTCAATGGAACTTTTTCCCTTGATAGTGGATAGTGTTATGCGGTATCCAGTCGTACCGACAAATACCTGGCTGCATATACCAAGCATAGGACAATGTCACGACCATTGTACGTTGAACAGTTGACTAACAATTCAACTTGTTTACAGTACGTATGTAGTAATATCGCACACAAAACCAACACAGACCATGAGCCACGTACAAATAGCTGACCCCTTGGTTAGTAACTACAACCGTTGAGTGAGTAATATCACCCAACCTATCTGTGATTGCCATATCGACATCTCGTTTGCAGGTTACGTGTTTTTTACCAGATTGTGAATTTCTTAGAGAAAAAGTCATTTGAGCCTTCTTTCCTTCCTTACTTCATTCAACACATCTTGTTATATGTGTTCGACAATTTTGGGCAGACCAGGGCCCGCCCTGTAAAACCACCCCTAAAATTAGCGATTGTGACTGGCTTTTCCATCGTCTGCCGCAAAATAACATTCCATTGTATGGTATTGTTATTTTATTTTTCTCTATTATTCTTTTCTTGCTACACCTCAGCCCGTCTGGGCCCGGGGAAGAATAGGCCTAGAGTGACTCTGCAAGTCGTAAGAGGCGACGAAAGGAGACCCGTCTCGGCTCTGAGTAGAATAGTCCCAGAGTGACTCTGCTAGTCGTAAGAGGCGACGAAAGGAGACCCGTCTCGGCCCGGGGTAGAATAGGCCCAGAGTGACAGTGACTCTGCTAGTCGTAAGAGGCGACGAAACGAGACCCCCCCCCCATCCACTGTCCCACTGAAGATTTGTCCTCCCACATGGCCCTGCCCTCCCTTGCTGGACTCCCCTTATGACGACTCCCGCGATATAGATGGACCTGATTCGGAAGACGTCATATGACCAAGTTGTCGAGTACGTCGTTAAACACCACCAATAATAATAATAATTGCCCCACCTCCACAGCAGGTGCGGTTTGTGCAAAAAAACATGAGCTATTCTTATTAGTTCTGTCGCACTTTTACCATAGCGAAGGACATTCCAGTCAAGGGAAAAAGGGGGAGGGGATGCATTATCTTTTTTCTTCTTATTAATCCATGGACGGGTTTCTGAAAAGATTAAATAAATTAAATAAATAAATTCACATTTAGAGTGTACCCACTCAGTAATCAAACTGATTTGCAGTGGGGGACTTTAATTTAAAGTGACTAAACCAACCATGTAGGCTTCGAACACCATCGACGAGTGAGCAATAATCAATCAAAGATCAATATTTCATATACGAAACATATGAATCAGTGATTGGACAGGGCGAACACGTGCGGACAAATGCCAGAATCAACAAGGCCGATTCAGAACAACTTTGAATTTATTGAGTGCTTGTTTCTCCCTTAGAGCATAGATAATGGCGGTTTGACAATTCCAGCTAATGATGTGGTCAAATTGTGCAAAATTGCAGAAACTTGTTTCCGTGTCGTACAAGCAACAGGTAAATTGAGATCTAGGCAGGTTTTCCACCTCCTCACTAGAGAGTCCATGAGAAAAGTGGACAGCAGTGTTTTTACCTGCCTGAGCAACCACATACAAGAACAAGATCCATTTGAAAACCACAGGACCCACTTAATTAAATCTGTACTGTTTGAGTATTTTAACATACGTTTGTATCATGTTGGTAAATCAATCACTGAAAATCTTCAAAAAAATAAGATCAGAAGCTTGAATTCAAAACTTACACTTTTCAAGGGTCAGTAGCTAGCTTTGCACAAGCCAAAGTAGCGACCAAGCAAGGTAACGAAATAATACATAATTAAAGGACGCAACTTTTGTGTTGTATTATGTATATTGTATTAATTGTATCTATATGTATGTATAACGTATGTGTGTGTGTGTGTGTGTGTGTGTGTGTGTGTGTGTGTGTGTGTGTGTGTGTGTGTGTGTGTGTGTGTGTGTGTGTGTGTGTGTGTGTGTGTGTGTGTGTGTATGTGTGTGTGTGTGTGTGTGTGTGTGTGTGTGTGTGTGTGTGTGTGTGTGTGTGTGTGTGTGTGTGTGTGTGTGTGTGTGTGTGTGTGTGTGTGTGTGTGTGTGTGTGTGTGTGTGTGTGTGTGTGTGTGTGTGTGTGTGTGTGTGTGTGTGTGTGTGTGTGTGTGTGTGTGTGTGTGTGTGTGTGTGTGTGTGTGTGTGTGTGTGTGTGTGTGTGTGTGTGTGTGTGTGTGTGTGTGTGTGTGTGTGTGTGTGTGTGTGTGTGTGTGTGTGTGTGTGTGTGTGTGTGTGTGTGAGCTAAGACAGAAGGTTAAAATATCCGATCCTGCTGGGAGTCGAACCCATGTGCTGGCAGGTTCGATCGGGGTCGGTTTTTTGTAACTTTCTTGTAAAGTTCAAATCATATATACCCTATTGTGGCTTATAAAAACCAGACTTCATATATATATACATTGGATATTCTCACACTTATACTGAGTTTGTAAATAATTCCTATTACTCTATCTGCCATGAGTAGGGAAGAAAACTTGACTTCACTTTGTAGAATATAGGCTAAAAAATATAGTAAACGATAATTTGAGGATTTCGTATCATCACTTAAACATTTATAAATAATATAAATAATCTTGCAGTGGTTTGGGGACGTTTCTAGAGAGAACGGCACATTCCCTTCAAATTTTGTCAAATTTAGCTTGCGAATTGTAGATTGCCCAATCAAGATATCGTACCTAAATTCGTAGTACATTCTAGTTATAAGCGTGGAATGGTATGTGGCCCTTTTGATTTTCTGTATCTAGGCCTATAAAAAACTCGAACTTTAAAGAATTTTTGCGGATACGGCAGCGAAAGTAAAAAAAAACATGATTCCAATAATTTTTTGTTACATGAGTTGTTTGGTTGCAATGTACTGTACCACTGCAAAAGTAAGACTCATCCTTCGATAAAAACGAATACAACTTTGAAAGTAAAGAGAGAGAGAGAAAGAGAGAGAGAAAGAGAGAGAGAGAGCGAGAGAATAACATAAGAGATGTAATTTAAATTCGGGATTAAAAGTATGTGGTTCATCATTTTATCTATGAGCAAATACTATATTTCATATCAATTCGGAGAGCTTTAATACAGTTGACTATAAACTGGTAATCTGGAATGATAAAACAAATACGAAAAATAAGCACCACAGATACATAAACATAAGTAGTAATTAATGGTAAAATATAAGTTCCAACGGCTGAGAGGAACTGCTTGGATTTAGTCGCTGCTAGATGAACTGTCAGATGAAGAAGACGACGAAGATGAAGAGCTTGAGCTATCGTCTTCAACATGAATGTACAATTCATCACTTGATGACGAGCTTGAAGAAGATGACGAAGAAGAGCTGCTGTCTTCAACATGTATGTACAATTCATCACTCGATGACGAGCTTGAAGAAGATGACGAAGAAGAGCTGCTGTCTTCAACATGTATGTACAATTCATCACTTGATGACGAGCTTGAAGAAGATGACGCAGAAGAGCTGCTGTCTTCAACATGAATGTACAATTCATCACTTGATGACGAGCTTGAAGAAGATGACGAAGAAGAGCTGCTGTCTTCAACATGTATGTACAATTCATCACTCGATGACGAGCTTGAAGAAGATGACGAAGAAGAGCTGCTGTCTTCAACATGTATGTACAATTCATCACTTGATGAAGAGCTTGAAGAAGATGACGAAGAAGAGCTGCTGTCTTCAACATGTATGTACAATTCATCACTTGATGACGAGCTTGAAGAAGATGACGAAGAAGAGCTGCTATCTTCAACATGTATGTACAATTCATCACTTGATGACGAGCTTGAGGATGAAGACGAGGATGAGGACGACGAGGAAGATGATGATGAAGAAGAGCTATCGTCTTCAATCCACAGGTGGACCTCGTCGTCGTCACTTGATGAAGAGCTTGACGATGAAGACGATGAAGACGACGAGCTGGAGTCGCTGCAATCTCTCTTCAAACGAGCGTCTACTACTTCACTGACTTCATTTAATGGGTCAATGACAACAAACGCCTGGAAATGTATAAATGTTCATGCGTAAGATATTTGTATAATAATTGTTCTGGATATAAGAGAGAGAAGAGACAAGATTTAGAGTACAAGTTAATATAAATGCAGATGAAACGAGCACGAAAAAAGTCAGCAAAAAGATAATAGTTGGTAGTTAACCCAATCGTTAAAATGTTCCAGCTATATCGTGCGATGAGGACTGGTCATTTGGCGCATAATATTATTGTGATATCCGATCAAGTGCAATAAAAATAGAAACTCCAGTTTTGCGGTTAGGGGTGCATATCTTTTATGAGAATTATTAATTCATTTATAATAAACAGAGTTCAACCAAAGATAATAAATTAAAAGATAATACCTGTATTGTCACAAAACGTGTTTGATTGTGTTCTTATTGAAAATATATCAATACAATTGGAACAATATCTGTATTAATAAGAGAGGAATATACTTTCAATTCAACACATGCCAGTAAAACGCATTAACCATCAAAAGCTGGAAACATGAGAAAATAATAGCAGAAAAAAATATGAAGAAGCGGCAACGGGCAACAAAGTTCAATGAGAAAATAATGACATTTGCGGGTAAGTATGTGTATAAAAGCTGTAGACTGGGATGTCTATTATCTATAGCCCGTATCACACTACAACTGGAATCGTAGACTGGAGTCGCCAATTGCAATTGCATCTACAATTATCCAATCACACTTGACCAGCTGAAAATACTAAAATCATTCAACTAGGAAATAAATTCAATAATAATAATAATTAATAGGACAAGCCTGAATCCAAAAATAATATATAATTTAAGTAATTGGCTCTTTGTTTCCATTAAAGTAGTTGTTGCTTGAGGTTATGTTGTGACAGTGTTCAATACGTATTTAACCGTTCTCGTTCCTGATTGGTTCACGTGACTCGGATCTACGATTCACAATCTTATTTTAGAGCTCGATCTATAAAAAGATTGCAATCGTAGACTGGCCGAACTGAGCTACTGCGCATGCGCCGCCAATCGTAAGCTCGAATCTACGATTGCAATTGTCAGTTCGGAACCAAATGTGATATGGCCTTATCAGGTGTTATGGCCTATTCCATTGGGTGCACTGGTATGCACTGAGTGCGGCTGTCGCATTCCATTGGGTTCACTGGTATGCACTGAGTTCGGCTGTCGCATTCCATTTGGCTTTCGAGTGCGCACTCGGGCAACTATTCCACTGGCCGCAATTCAAGGGGCGAGTGCCTATAATACTGCACTGAGTTGCACTGACTTCAAAGAATCGAGTGCGAGTTTGAAGCGCGTATATTGTATTTTGACAACGAATAGTCCAAGATTTATGATGTATGGTAACATCTGTGTAGTGTGCTGTAATAATCGTAGGCCTAGCCTAGATCCATATAATGCAAATAAGTGGGACAAGCCTAACGAAATGGGTTATTTTAATGGAATTTTAGAAATGTTCTGAAATACCTTGACCAAGCCGTAGACCTTCATTATTATTTCGAGAACAGTTAAGACACAAAAATTAAGCCGATAGGATATGTTTCGGCCGTTGCATACGAGATCCTTAAAATAGGTCTATATAACGTGCGTTGTGTGTACAAAACTATTCTGACATTGGGGTTATGTCGTTCACTGGTGTGTTCCATTGAGGACTGCACTCAGTAAGACACTCGGCAAGTCTGTGATATCACTACGATTTTTCAGTTTAAGGTGAATCTACCCCCCCTGAAAAAACACTTTTGCTAGGAATTACTTGTAAATGTGTATGTGTGACGTAAGAAGTGTACCCCTCCTCACCCCACTACCACAACTCCGACCGACCACCGCGCGCTTCGTTCTGATTTCAGTCGAGCGCAGGCTCTTGTTTAAGCAAGGTCATGTCCGACGATGAGCTGCTCCGCTTACTTAGTGTCATGTTTCTCCAATACTTGGATTGTATCTGTACATTTGCGTTCTAAATTACTGTTCCGCGGTGCTAGGACACAAGGAGACAATTCCTTTGCGCAAATTACCTGTCTAGACCCGTAAAGTAGTTACGGCTGGACTGCGACACGAGCAAAGTGCTGCGATTTAAATCCGTGTACGTATTTCACCAACACTCGAAAGGTTTTTTACGTAGGCTTAAGACTGCAAGCATTTTGGGAAGATAAGGGTCGAGCGCATGATAAGCACTTTATTTCTTGTAAGTGACTTTTTTCATAATTAAGTTATGGAATAGTAAAAAAAGGATATCCTTAAGTGTCTTTTCTCCGGGACACGAAAATATTCATTAAAAAAACTGGTCACATAATTGTGTTCTAAAATTGTATACCATCATGCCTAAGATAGCAACTTATAGCACACTACACTTTCGTGTACTTGACAAATATGGTCTAGAGGTGTAAGTGCTGAACGAAAAGACCTTTGAAGCTATTGGTAGACGTAAAAAATAATAGTGTAATTTTTTTAAAACCACTTTTTGCAGACAAAATATCATTATTTATCAACCTTCATCAAAAAAATCCTCCTACCTGTGAGCCAGCATAGAGCGCAGCCAGAAGGCAGAATACCAAAGTGAGCTTCATGGTGGTCTAGTAGTTCTACTTGCCGGACACAGCTGAGACTGATGATTGTCTCCTGAACACTGAGACTTTTATATACAGCAGCAGGGATGTTTACCACACACTATGTCATACTCTCTTTGCACCACTTTGTAAGTGAAACGTGCCGTTTTACCTTTTACAAATCGTCGTATGCACATTTAAACTAATCAATGAGTGAACAATGGATGTTTTAGGTTTTATAAAAGCTTACACTCATAACAATAGTTTCAACATTTTGAAAAAACTTCCTCTGTCAAACGAAGGGTATTGTTATTATTAATTATCCAGCTACAGAATATTGTTCTTTAAAAGGAAAACATTTTACGTAGTAAGTGGCAGTAGCGGATTTAACGGTCAGCCCGGTCAGTGGATGCTAAAGGTTACCCCCGACCATTAGGGATTAACTCCGTTATAGATTCATGCACCCTGAAACCCATTATATCAACTATATACTACTAATAATATTATATCCAAGTTAAGAGTTTAAGAAAGAATGATTCCGTTTATAGCGCTCAATAAAGCCTTCACGATGGTCGTCACATTTATGAAACTACGTTCGAAAAACCTGGAAATATTCGACAAATATCAGGGTTGATAGTTACAACCCAATAGCTTTGTATTTGTCTGCAAAACCCCATTACTTGCTATGAAACACCCAACCTCTCCCCAGTATCAGTTGGGTTCTTTGTCGCGTGTGAAACAGTCTAATGCAATTTAGTTCATGAGGCAACTGTGTTATTGTAATTTAATTTAAACTAAAGTAAAATGTGAGCACGTGCTAAACATTTTAATGATGAGTGAACAGACAAAATACAACCAAAGACGGGGCCTCCCGGGCCCAGGCAAACGCGAAAAGAAATTGCGCGCACTTCTCGTAACTGTCGGCAATGACGATTAACAAAGAAAGTTAGGTGTTGTGTGAATAATTCGCCTGTGTCATTTGGCGCTGAACATAAATAAAAAAACTCGAAAATATGAGCGAAATTCAACCCTCTTTGGAAGTAGAAAATAAAACGAATGCTTCTCATTATACACCTGTAACAGAAAACCGCAAGCCTTGCAGTAACACTCCTACCGTGATGAACGGTGATGTTCAAATAAGTCATAATAAGCCAGCTCCCCTAATGATGACGATACAGTGAATGTAGAAGTTCAAGTGAAAACACAAAGGCCTAGTGTAAGTGAAAGCGTAGATTTTGCGCTGTTTCAAAACCAGGTTTGCTGCACCAATGATAAAATAAAAAATACAGATCAATCGAACGCATTTGAGCAAAATGTTCTTCACTTATAAAGATCTGTTCAACGGATCATTTATTTCAAATGATCAACTTTACATTGAAATTGTTCAAGGTTTTTCTCAATAGCAGAAAACGGCAATAGTAGTTTTTATCATCTAACTATCTCAAAATGAATTCCATCAAGGAACTATGAATCCTATATCCACTATGAAACAAACCTTGCTAATTGATCTTGCGGTTATGTCTATCGAAAAAAAAACTGTCGAGAGTTTGGACTTGTCTCAACTGTTTGAAGGCATTTGTCAGGAAAATTTCGAGAAGGGATGTCACGTTTAGAGCTTTGGTGAGTAATGAATTATAATTATGCTATAAACATACACTCTAACAACAGATGACTAAAATTTAGTCACGAAGACACCGTTTTAGACACCAATTTAGTCATCTTTGTGTGCAGTGTTTAAATTTTAGTCACTTGAAGTAAAAATTAGACACCAAATTTATATTTTAAACACTCTTTTAGCAAACAGTCGGTTTTTAGTGTCTAAAAGAGTGACTATTTTAAAGTGACTAATTTGGTGAAACCAAAAGCGTCTAATTTTAGTCATATTTATATTTAAGCACTTAATTAGACACTTGACCGTCAAAATAGACATTTTACTTTAGTCACAGCTTTAGTCATTTAGTCGCATCCAGCATTGCTGAAGTTTATCGATGTGCCAACGTTGATTTGTGAAGGTAGTAATTATATAATTTGGTATTTTTTAAATCTACTAACTTTATGGTTTTTGATGTGTTTTATTTATTAAATTTTAAGAAATGGAATAATATTAAATTAAAATAAATAGCACCTTCTTCAAATTGGAAATATAAAAAAACATAAAAAAAACATAAAGCTCGTCATCTACAAATCCGTGCATAGCAGTAGCCAAAATAACATATATTTTAACTGGTTTAAAAATTAAAACATGATTACGAAATATACTTTTGTAAAAATTGTATTAAAAAAATATAAAGCGCGTAGATTTAAGAAAGACCTATAATTTTGAAGAAGTATAATTAATATATAAGCCGCATCCTCTTCTTTCCATCAACCAAAACGTCTTTAATCTTTGCAAATTGCAAATTTGAACATGATCTTTGAATACGCGCGCGTATCAAAGCGGCAGACGGAAACGGAACAGTATTCAGTAGTTGTGCGAACTGCGTCACTAGTCTCCGCTGCCTCGCGGAGTGCCGCAGTGCGTAGTTGACCATGCCTGCATCGAGATCTAATCGTCGATGGCCTGATATTTCGGTAAGTACAACGTTTAGTTATTGTTAATATAATAATAATATGATTGAATTGTTCTGGGCCAAGCTTTGTTTTAGTGGAATTCTTTACAATAACCTCGTGTGACTCGAGCTAGGAGGTTAACCTAACCTCACATTTTGCCTAGTGGCAGGCCCTGCCGCACATTTGGCAGTCTCTACTCTGTGTTCATCAAAAGACACGTAGGCCTAGGCCCTAATATACGTTCTCAGTACAATCATATTTTGTTTACATATCTTCTTGTAGGCCTAGGCCCCTAGACAGACCCTAAAGGTCGATGCACAATAGCCCGGGAAGGAGCTCCGGTAACGGTAACGGGAAAGTTCGCTATATTTTAACATTGCCCGGTAACGTTAACGCTAACGGGAAGCTCCTTCCCGGGCTATTGTGCACCGACCATTAACAACAATGCAGGCACAGTGTTGTTTACTGAAGGATCAGGAGCTAATCCACCTAGGGCCTCTAGGCCTATTTGTAAAATGTAGGCATAGGCCTTAGTGCATGATTGTAGGTATTACTGTAGGCCTACCCTAGCCCTAGGTACGGTAGGGCCTAGGCCTCTCATTCGTGGGATTGACCAGATCCATTTCATAATCAATATTTTCTCAAGCTTGACGTAGCAGGTCTGCCTAGGCCTAGGCATAGCCTGCCTGTTTGTATAACAGAGCCCAATCACAACCCATCATTTTGATTCATATCATGAAGTTTAGGGCATGTTTATGTTTCAAGTTAGGGCCTAGGCCTACTATTTTTTACAGTGTGTAAAAATTCGAAATAAAATCACCAAGATAATCTATGCCTACCCAGTCAGTGGGTGTGTAGGCCACCTCCCACCCCGGGATTTCAACAGGTGTATTGGATTACAATTGTGAATTCCGTTGTTGTAGTGTACCTAATACCTGGTGTCCTTGCTTAGGTTAATACGTAGGGCCTACTACAATATAGGCCTACCATCAGTTTATTGTGAACGAGGAACATTTCCTTTATGTTACGTTGCATCTCGATGCCGAATTGCCGATACTTTGAGTCCCGGGTAACAGTATCAATAGGCCTAACTGTAATTACCCCTGCAATTGTAAGCATAATGCAAATTTACTTGTTAAGCATAGGCCTCTATCTTACGATGAGAATGCACAATACCATTCCATTGCCTGATGGAGTTGATGTTTCCTGGTAACTGTAAGGGAGTGGTCTCTAGTAGGCCTATCGAACTTGTCGTTCAGACTGCAAATTACACACACTGATAATATGTTACCTACTAGTACTACCATATTGAGTATCTAGACCTGTTATTTTATTGCACATTAGTGCTTACCATTAGGCATATAAAAGTTGTCATTAGACCTACTGGGACATAGGCCTGTAGTTTTCAGGGTAGGCCTACCGGTAGGCCTTCTGTAGACCTTCACAAAGCTAGATTTAGACGTACCTTGCTAAAAAAGAAAAAATAGAAAAGTATGACTAGGCTAGTTACGAATTATGGAAAATAACATAATCCTAAAACTTTATAGACCTATCAAGTTCTGTACACAGCAATCAATATGTACTTTAAAAAAAATATATATATCAGTTAGCTGTTAGTTATCAGTTAGCATGATACTAAGTCAATGCGTTCATGGAACAACATATTATGTAATCCACCGTTCAATGTTGACATTCTGTGCGGGTGAGGTAGGTCTATGTGAGTTAGCTGTTAGTTTATCAGTTAGCATGATACTAAGTCAATGTGTTCATGGAACAACATATTATGTAATCCACCGTTCAATGTTGCTATTCTGTGCGGGTGAGGTAGGTCTATGTGAGTACGGGACTTAGAAGGTCTAGTCTGTAATTACCTGAATTGACCTACCTACTTTGAACATCACTTTAAATGTTCCATTTAAGTTTCTTTAAAATTAAGGAAAAATATGTCACCATCCTGACATTTTTTTTTCCATTTTTTATAATTTAGAGACTTCCAAAGCTAAGTCTTAACTCTATCACCTAAATAAGTTCCTGCTGATATCAATATTTATTATTTATTTCTAGAGGCCTTCCGATGACAAACTTATTCGCACACCTCAACTTGGGAAAGACAGTATGGATCCTGTTTAACTACGCCTAAAGAGACACCTTGGTCAAACATCATTTTTCCGGCTATCGTTTTCTGAAGGTATGTACAGTATAGTAAAATAACGTTGCCAACTTGCCATTGATGTAAACTTACAGCATCCGACATCGAAACAAAATAGGGCTGAGTCGTGTAAACGTTTAAACGTGTAAACGCCCGCGAGAAAATATACGTGTACAAACATTCATAAACGTTTAACCGTGCCAAAACCCAATTCACAGATTTGTCCGATGTAATAGTTCTTCGACTAGCCGACGAGGCATAGCTTAGTGTGTGGAGTCAAAATGGCTGCGGACATTTGGACACAACGGTGGGGAATATAATCAACAATGAATATTATGATAAATCAACCGTGTTATTTCGTTGAAAATGTTCTTTCGCAACATTATAACTCACTTTTTTGTTATCATTTTGTGAACTGGATGGGTGTTACGTTTAAACGTTTAAACGCGAAAAATTCGGAGAAATAAACGTTCACAAAATTAACCGTTTTCTCCCAGCACTAAAACAAAATATCAATGTCACATTACGATGCTGACACGTAAAACATTGATGTCAAAAAACCAAAGCTTTTTATAATTATAAATAAACTATACATAACTACCTATCAATTCCTTTTCTGAAGTTATACTGATTGCATTGTTATCGATTGGTTTTCAGCCTTTTGAGCCCACCTTGCAGAAATGGAATCTGCTTCAATAGAGAAGTAGGCTCTCAGTGCAAAACAGAACAAGAAGTCTACACGTAAAATGTATTTCTTATCAGAACATCAATTTTTCTTACCTGACATTTTTAATTGTTCTTTGAAGTAAATTATGAAATTGTTTAAATAAATGTACAAGTGTGTATAATTGACCAATAAAATGTGCTGTTGCATTTTTTCTTTTAAAATGTTGTTACTTTTGCAAATAGATACAAAGCACTTAATGTTCAACTCAATATGCATCTCTGTTACTTTATTCTATAGCCAGCCTAGTTGATTCTTATGTCTTGTCTGCATAGTTCAATGTGTAAATTATTTCTTTGAGAAGGGTGAGATATTATTTAGTTGACCATAAAGTTGCTTTAAATCCATGCCTAATTATTTTCAGCTGCCGAACGCTTTCTCCTATTTCAATAGTTTACTATTGATCTCATAAATAGTTTACTATTGCAGCAGCCAATTGTTTACTATTGGTCTCATGAATAGTTTACTATCACAGCAGCTAATAGTAATTTACTAATTTACGGTTGATCTTTTAGTTGACATGTTAAATCCCAATAGTAATTTCACTCATTTTGTATAGTAATTGAAAATTATGAATAGTAAATCTGAATAGTTTGTCCAAATTTACTAGCACGTAATTTTTCAATAGTGATACCAATAGTAATCTCAACAGTACAGTACAAGGGAAGATTTACCTAGAGTAATTGGGTCGTAATTGCAAGTGACCCAGTTGTGGCAAAGGAAAGGTAAGGTATGAAAGCAGTCTGCCTGCAGGGGTGCCACACAGGACTAAAAAACTCTAGAGGGATGCCATAGTTTTCAACTATTCTGGTGTGGGATTAGCCCAATCGTTTGGGAATAAGGTAAGCAGACCTGCCAATTGTTTACAAATTTCATATCGATAATCAATCGATTATCTAAGTAAAAATCGGTTATAGTATAGTGGACCCAAGATTACTTTACACCTGCTTTCGTCACATCCGGGGCAGTCGCAGCCAACCAACGAACCGCCCGAGACACATCCGGGCCAATACCGTTCGCTGATTGGCTACGAACCAGTCGCCTGTGACGAAAGCATGACGTGTAAGATAGTATTGGGACAACTATAATTGGTTAATCGATAATCGGTGGCAACCCTAGAAATTGCGTATTCGAGTTATTTTTCCCGGTTCATGTTTACAACACTAATGTTCAACTATTAAAATCAGAGTGTTTTCAACGTACGTGATTTTTCATATTAATATTATCTTGCATAGCCGAAACTTTTAAGAACCGGTTCTCATGGAACTTTTATGTAGGGAACCAGTATCAAAATCGGTACCGTAATGTAATCATGCTATATACTAGAACCGGAGTCTTTATGGATGAAACGTTCCAATCCCTGCGAGATACTAATAGGTGCTACATCAAAACCCCTTTCTTCACTTCCTTCATCCTTTACTTCCTTACTCTCCTCCTTCCTTCATTCCAAAGTGCAGACCTACCTCTGTACCCCCACACGCTCAGCAGGGGGGGGGGGGGAGAGAGCACCAGATATTTAGTCATCTTTCAAAGACTAAAATTTAGTCATTTTATAATTAGTCAGTATAAAGTGACTAAAAACAATTATATTTAGACATATTTATATGACTAAAATTAGTCATCTTTATCCGTCTATTACAAGGGTGCAATTAAGGCACGTCAAAAACGACTAAATTTTAGTCATCTGTTGTTAGAGTGTATATAAGGTAGTTTGTTATAAAATATGCCGAACGGACGGGACCCTTTGATAAAGTGCTGACTGGGCACTCCTCGGTAGAAGTAGGCAAGTAAGTCTTGCAACCTGCTGAACTAGCAATTATTAGAATTCACAAAAATCGTCCACTAGATCCATTGATGAGCGAACGTTCAGAGTAAGTTATATCTAGTATAAAAATAAGTCGCCTCTAAAAACGATATCATAGATATTATGCCTAAATAGGGGTTCTAAAGAGCAATTGGATTCGTAATACATTATATCCATAATATAACTTAGTGGGTAGAGAATGGAAATTAATTGTACATCCTTAAAGGGGTTCTCACCCGCTAGATTTATTTTTTACCATATGATCTACTGCACCACACCAATCGATAATGAACCATTAAACATCGTAAGTTGAAACCTGTGAATTGTTATTAATTAATGAAATCTCTGGTTAACTGCCGCGGCGACTGTTGGTGTCAGCCGGCTTTTGGTGCGAGTGTACTCGAAGCGATATATCTAGACGGCCTTGGTGTACTCCATTCGACACCGCATAGCAGACCGCGTTCATTGTGCATGCGTTGACTATTTCCCCTCCCAATACTACTACTCTCTCTCTCTCACTCTCTCTCTCTCTCGCTTGGCTTACTTGACACCAACTCGACAGTCGACACCCGCCGACTCGACGTGCACAGCAACGCTCAAAACGAAATGGAGCACCCGATTACACATCTTTATTTTGTACCTGAACGGAAGCTCCGATTACAAAACCAAAATATACGAAATACGCAGAAAAGAAAGACGCAGCGAAAAGTATTACATCATTTTTTTTTTGGAGCAGAATCCTCCAAGGTCCCAAGGCATACAGGTCGTCCCAATGCTATTTCTTATGGGAGATTTTCGCCGATGGGACCTAGCTCGAAAATCACTAACTTTGATATTTTTTCCCCGGGTTATGGTGAACCCGATTTCTTTTCATTTAGTCGCTAATTTCATAGCTAATCAGCCTTAGTTAAACATATTTTTTTGGTGTAGCGGGTGAGAACCCCTTTAAGTTACGTTCAGTTTTTGTTGACGGCTAATTTTTGAGGTCCTCATGTTTCATACAATTCCACATAATTCCATATAATGTTAATTTAATGTATACAAGTATAGATAAATATGAGCAATGAATTGCAACACTTCAAAGATTGCTAATATAAGTGAAATGTAAACTAAATTAAAGATTAAAATGTGATGAAAGTAATTTCATATAAAGATATGAATGTTAAATACAAGTGATTGTCTGACAGAGTATGCTCAGCAGTAACACGCTGGCTTTATTCGGGTGATCACCAATGCGTTACCGGCCGAGTGCAATCCTGACTGAAGGTTTATCGAACTTACTTGTGATTGTTGATAAGTACTAATTTCAATTATGGCTGTTTGTCGTAAGTGGAATTCGTAGTGTGCTTAAAGATAGTTATGGTTTTGATGTTTTTGCGAAACATTAAATGTTCATTGTTCCGTAAAAGGTAGACTGGCACGTTTGAATTACATTGGCGCAAACAAAGAAGGGCAACGTACGCGTCAACATCCCTACTGCTGTATATAAAAGTCACCGTGTTCAAGATAGGAATCATCAGTCTCAGCTGTGTCCAGCAAGTAGAACTACTAGACCACCATGAAGCTCACTTTGGTATTCTGCCTTCTGGCTGCGCTCTATGCTGGCTCACAGGTAGGAGGATTTCACCCTTCACACGAGTAACACACGATAGCCACCCAAGTCCATGTCTTACAAAACAGTTATTCATAAACAAAAAATTGTTTCTAGCACAGCTTATATCTTTATCATTTCTATTCTATTATGGCCATTCCGCTGCGAATATTTTTACCCCGTTGCGTACGACTTTGGAAATTTTCATGATTGTTATCCGTCGCTGTTCCTTGCTCTTAAATCCTTATCTCACCTCGTTTCCAGCTGATCAGTGGCGTAGCTATCGGGTGGCAGAGGGTGCAGTTGCACTCGGGCCCGGGCCCCGGAGGGGCCCGGGCCCTCTCTCCAACTCCATGTTTGTCCCATTAATCGATGTAAGGTTTTAACCTGATGGCAATTTTCTATTGTTGCAAAATTATTGAGGCTACCAATTTACAATTATTTCGCTCTCATTGGGCAAGAAAAATTTGGAATTAGACTTGACAGTTCAACATGCAAGAACTGACAGGCGAAAAGAGTTGTAACTAAGGAAAAATGTGAGGTTTGTATCCATAGGGGAACAAAAGACAGTAATATTCGTATTCAATTCCACAGAAACGACACAAAGAGTAATGTTTGCTTGACTGCACTTACAAACGAATTTGGCTATTTTTGTTACTATAAATAGTTATCCAATTAGCTTTTCTTGGAATTGAATAAATAAGTGACGAACAGACGAATTTGCCATGGTCAAAAAAAGCGATTTGGATTGATGGTTTCTCTTATAGCAGAGGGTTGGTCATCATTCATCAATTTAGGGCGTATCTCAAATTTCTATTTTGGCCTGCTTCGCCTACCTCACCAACTAAAACAACAATTACCAATTGTTTTAATTAATTGTAACTAATTGTTAGGTTAGTCGGCTACGCTAGTCGACTAGCGAAAAACATCGATTCCTCATTGGGTGTGGGCGCGTGTGTGAAGTGAACTCTTGAGTTTCCCCGTTCCTCTTAGTGCTTTTTCTGCGGTTAGTTCTACATATTTTAAAAACTAATATTTGTTGGGTTAGGCCTATTGTGTATGATTGTGTCGTGTGGTTTGAGTTATTGAAATATAGTAGGCCTGTTAGGCCTATATACAGTGAGTTAAAATTTACTTTTCAAACATGAATGTGTATAAACATGAAAGTGGCACCATGAAAAGGGAGAAAAGAAAGAAAGTGATAAACGAATCAAACAGCTACCAAAACTTGACACATTCTTTCAAGTACGTACTAGTCGTCCATCAGGCAGTGCAACCGTACCAAACCGTAAGTAAAGATACAACAGACTCAATAGCTAAAGCCGATCCTGAAGATAATCAAGAGCAACAGCAACTTTTAGTTAAAGAGTTACACAATGATGATTTACCGGTACAGGAACCTACTGATATTCCTGAGCAGACTAATACTAGCTACTCTACCGACAAGGCCAACTTTAATAAATTAATGTCTCAAGATAAACGATTCATTATCTCTTTAGGACCGTGCAAACCATGCGGCCCATTCCCGCGAGATAAAATGAGCGGTTAAGCGGTAGTTAACTTGTGATTGTGTTTTGTGCGTATACATCAAAAATGGGGGGGGCCCGTCGTGTCCAGTGTGCACCCGGGCCCGTAAAGGCGTAGCTACGCCACTGCAGCTGTTGTTGCTTTAATGTCTTACTTCAAAGTACATAATAAAGGATCTTGAGGCTATTGTATTCATTATCGAACAAATTGAAATATAAAAGGGATATTCCTCAGATTAAACGCGTTTGCTGTAAATGTGAACGTAATAGCACAAGACTCAATTGAGGGGGCTGTGACATCACACGCAGACAAACATTGTGTTGCTAGGCAAATCCATTGTTGTATCTTTTTTTGATTGGTGCATATTCAATGTTTGTGAGAAACAAAACACGGCCACATGGCTATTATTGGAATTGAGTCTTGTGCTATTGAATCAGCCCTTATGTCATTGGCTCAATGACGCAAGTGTTTTTTTCTGCGGTTACTTTTATGATAAGCTATAAAAGGCCAGAATTGTTTTCTAATCCTGAAGCGAGACTGGCACACTTCGACACACAATTGGAAACCGATATCATTTATGCGCGTTTTGCTGTCAATGTCCGACATTTTCATATATACATATGAAATAAATTTAATTAGTCTGGATTTTTTTCTGTTACTATTTCTAACTAATTATTACAAGAAATATTATAATGACTCTTCTCTTATTTAAATTTCTTATTAATCAATTTTAGGCGCAAATACCGAATATCTCTACATTTTCAGGCATTTTTAGTCATAAACCCATCGAACGAAGTCAGTGAAGTGGGAGACGCACGTGTGAAAAGAGATTGCAGTGACTCCAGCTCGTCGTCATCATCGTCTTCATCGTCTAGCTCTTCATCAAGTGACGACGACGAAGTCCATTTGTGGATTGAAGACGATAGCTCTTCGTCTTCATCATCTTCTTCTTCATCATCATCTTCTTCGTCATCCTCGTCATCTTCTTCAAATGATGAATTGCACCTACATGTTGAAGACGATAGCTCATCTTCTTCATCATCTTCCTCGTCATCGTCGTCCTCATCATCTTCGTCTAGTTCTTCTTCAAGTGATGACGACGAAGTCCATCTATGGATTGAAGACGATAGCTCTTCGTCTTCATCATCTTCTTCATCATCTTCGTCATCTTCCTCAAGCTCTTCATCTAGTGATGAATTGTACATTCATGTTGATGACGACAGCTCCAGCTCTTCGTCTTCATCGTCTTCCTCTTCTTCTTCGTCATCTTCTTCATCAAGTACTGATCTCCATATTGACGTTGACAGCTCTTCATCCTCTGACTCTTCATCTAGCAGCGACTAACCCGTAATTAGTTCCTCTAGGCTAGTCTTACTTGCATTGTACCATTAATATTAAAACTACATACTTCTCTTTGGTAGCATTGGTGTTGTTATTCCTGATGACGCGTGGATCGTCCACTGTATTTAAGCTCTCTGAATATGAAATAAATTAAGAATTGCTCATGCTGTAAAAGTAAAATGTGCACATTAATTCCAACATCTACATTTCAGCTCCCTTGGTACCAATAAAACCCTACCCAAAAATCCAAGGAATTGGTTAATCCGTACAGAAAACCCAAGCATTACTCATAATATTTTTCTTTGACGAGTATTTTGGAATAAGTCCCAACAATAATTCGCGTTTGAAGTAACTGACCTAAATCAATCAATACTGCTATTAAGTTGTAATAAGCGCGGAGTATTTTTGTCAATTTCTCCACAACATTTGACCCAATAATTAATGCAAATTGCAGCAAGTAAATTATGCAGTTTTAAAAAGCCTAGCTCATCGAGTTAAACTATATTTTTCGGAATTGTATCAAATATCTTTGGAGGTAGTACTTTTATCTGCTTACTATTTTTATACGCAGTATAGTTTTCAATTTGCTGAGGATTTGGGCTCTTTGGTATAGTGGGTTTATTCCTGCTTTTGAATCCCGTTTCGGGCAGATTTTGTTGTTGTTAAATATTACATCAATAGATCTATATGATTATTAGATGAGCGTAGCGACGCTGAGTGAATCTCTTAATTCAACTCGATCGGTTCTTTGCCTGTGTGTTTGTGCGCCAACTTTGTTTTTCGCACACAGGTCAATAATTACGTCTCTACAGATTTGGCTGAAATTTGAACCCGACACTCATAACCACAAAACTAGATGCTGTTACCACAACCAGCAAATCCGTCAAGATGCCAGGATACTAAAAATTAATTACCGAAATAATAAATTTTATAATCAATTCTTTTAAATAATTCTTTAAGACGGATTTAAAATAACTTTTAATATTTAGGCTCACATCAACGATACGACTCTTGACACAAGTTTTAACGTTAAAACTTAAACCTTCACATTGTAATGTCGTGAGCTGGCTAGCACGACAAGTATAGCTTTTTCATAATAATATAGTATAATAATTTTACGTTTAACCATGCACAGATTATTGCTATAGAATCATTTAGGACACCAAGTTATATTTAAGTGCAAATATCCGCTTAGGCGTACGAATTATAGATTTACCGTATTATCCTACTTTCCCTCGATGTACAGTCCGAGCGATGAGTCAACTACCCAATAGGAAGTTAACATTGACCTACGTCACAAACAAGAGAGTAGAATCATATCACAGGCTATAGTTGATTAACGGATAATTAGAGACTTGGGTATATAAGGTGGGTGGATCCACACCCACGGGGTCAGAAAGGGGTGATCGATTGGCTAGTATCTAGCCTGGTGCCCAGTTCTTGGTGTATTCATAATTAAATCCCCCTTCTTAGCGAACCACTAGGTCATTATTTGCCGTGGTAAGCCATAGTTGGGCTGATTCACAGTGAATAAACCTTGAGTAGCACCTGGGAATCAGGCTCTAGCTACACTTCTCAATAATTCAGTGTACTTACCGTGTTTTTTGTGCATCAAGATACCTGTTTACTGGTGAGTCTATATTATTTCATTTACATTGTATTTATCAATTTGTCTGTTTGTCGATATGTCTATTGTTAATAAAATGGTCAAGGTTTACCGCAGTTGTATTTCAAAGTTACCATGTAGCTTAAGAACCCAGTCACGCCTCATTTTGATTATGTTCCTTGATTGTTGTGTATTCGTGGTCTCACTCCCACAATCATATGAGTGAGTGGTGGCAGCAAATGTAACTTATTTAATCCAGGACCGCTCCACGCCACTGGTAGCTAGCGGTGGGATAATTTTTTTTTTTATTATTAATTTGTACACTGAGGCAAGTTTTGACCATTTTTTCTTTATTTTACTTTTAAGCTATATTTACAATTCACATTTGTTTTCCCCCACCCCTCCGCCTTGGCCCACACAGACCCCGAAGGCACTCCTCCTCTTGTACTCCCCACACCTGTGGAAGACAAAACCACGGCAATTAGTAACCTGCAACATCTCCAGTTAGTGCCGGAATTTTCTGGAAACAAAGGTAGCGTTCGCGTACAGTCCTTCTTTCACAGAATTGATGAGCTTGGGCTTATGGGCAACTGGACGCCCGTCCAAAAAGCGGTTTTTGCAAGGCTTAAACTTCAGGGTGATGCCCGCGAGTTCGTGCTCAATAACAGCGACCTTATTAACGCCCGCTATGATATTCTTTAAACTAGCCTCCTCAATTCGTTCCACGTGTCTGAATCCCATACCCAACTTGTACAAAACTTCTCGCAGTGCGTTCTTAGGCCAGGCGAATCTGTGCGGCAATTCGCAACCCGGCTTATTATCGCTCGAAACAAAAGTTTAATCCCTGCAGACAACGAAGCAGAGCAAAGGCTTCGTAAACGTATCTCAAATGAGAATATGTTAACACATTTCGTAAAAGGCCTGTCCGGGAACGTTATACGCTTTGTTTTAAGTAGCACCCCTCGCACTTAGGAAGAGGCACTGACGGTCGCGTTAAGGGAGGAAGCAGTTGAGGCTGCAATGGGGTCAAGCGCAACGGTCCAGGTAGTCAATCAGACGTCCTCGTCCACCCCATGCCCACCCCCTCCGCACCATCAGCCGTCCTCTACGACCTGTGGTACCCCCCCCTGTGGTCTCTACCCACCCTCAACCCACCAGACCTCCCCGTGTTCTTGCTTGTTTCCGCTGCGGTGGAAGGGGCCACTATGCCTCCACCTGTAGCAGCCCCCCTGGACAGTCCCCAGCTGATCCACTACCCTCTCCCCCCACTGGTCCTGAACCACCTCGCACCCCCCACCGCCCAACGTGTACCTATTGCCTACGGGTTGGCCATCTTCAGCGCGACTGCTGGCAGCTGGACCCGTCCCTGTACCGACCCAGGCATACTCACCCTAATCCACCCATCAACACCCAAAACCCTCCCCCCCAGCCTACTCCAACTTCTCAGGCGCAACGACGCAACCAGCCTTCTTTAAACTAACGACACCACTTGTGCACGTCCCGACGCAAGTGGTTAAGATTAAACGAATCCACCTGCCTCCGGCTATAAACTCAATCCACACGGGCGTGGAAAAAACTTTAGTTCAAGTAGATATTGTTACTCCTCAGCACGAGGCGGTGGCAGTAATGTTGGTGGATACTGGCGCTGACGTCTCACTATTGAGTGATTCTCTTGCTGACAGCTGCGGAATCCCGGTTCATTGTAACACACGATATATCTCGAGTGTCACTGGGCATCCCTTACCGATCACGGGTGAGGCCCATGTGGATTTATGTCTTGGTAATCGTTGTTACAGTTATCCAAATTTCGCAGTGTTTAATCAAGATATGGGTCTCCAGCATGACGGCATTATTGGCAACGATTTTTTGCAATTTTTTAAATTTGATTTGATTTAAAGTCGGAATCAGTTAATTGAAGGGACAAACGTAATTGATTTTTATGATTCTTCACGAGGGCCTACTTTGCGTACGGATGTACGGCTCTTAAACAGGGGTCACATAGTAACTAATAAGTCAGGTGACGAGTTACCATTAGGCATTGCGCCCCCCCATAACGAGCTTTCAGCCCTCCGTGCGGAAATTGCACGCCTCACTGCCCTTAATACTAATATTACACGTGACAGGGACAATATTGAACATGACAGAGACAATATTGCACATGACAGAGACAATATTGCACGTGACAGGGACAATATTGCACGTGACGCTGACTACATGTCGACCAATTTTAACAGTTTACTCCAATCCAAAGATAGACTCATTCAGGTGACTACTGCTGACAGTTTGAAGTTGCAAAGCAATATACACGATCTACGTAATAGTAATGACCACCAACAAAAAAAGACGATCATTGACTTGACCACGAGTGTACAAAAGGTCACACTAGACAATTCCAATTTGCAAGGCAAGTTGGAACACGTCTATACGACCAATTATGCTCTACAACTGTCGTATGAATCATTGCTTGAGCACGTGCATACTTTGACTACCGACGCTTGTCAACATTCCACATCTGTAGGAACACAACCTGTGCCTGTCATGTTGTCTAAACCTGTGTCAGTGATTACTAAAAAAGTAGAGTGTCCCCAGAAACCAGTTGAGGTGCCCTTTATGACTAATTCGCAATCACGGTTAGGCAGTCGTGTAGATACACTAGTTCACACGGACATTTCTACGGGTGCCAATAACACGCTACAGAATAAAACTTCAGCTTCTGTGGCGCGTACAAACGAGATCTGTGTTAAGAATGATGCTCATGATTCGATACTGCGGTCGAACGCGAGACTCGTGGATGATAAGACAACGGTCAAAACTAGCGCTGGTCCTCAGTTACGCCGTTGTCGTGAAGTTGTACATAAGGATAAAAAGGTTTTATTGTTGGCGACTGAAAACGTATTAAAAGCCGATGAAGTCCCGGTAATACGTGATATTGATAACGTTGCAAGGATAAAAAATGATAATTGTGTGACCACGAACAGGCCTACCTACGCTGCAATAGCCAGTAGGGGTACTACGGTTGCAGATAAACAAACAAGTGATGTTGGTGGACAACGTGTATTAGAAGGTGAGGATGTTATAAATGATAAAGAGGTCAAGTTTGGATTAAAACACGATTTCAGGAATTGTTCTGCAGTAAAAAATGTACATAATGACATGCAGAAACTTCAGGAAAGTATGGCGACTGACTTCCAGCGTTGGCAAGCGGACAACGACAGATTGGTCGACCTTAACAATGACATGACGCATTTTTTGGATAGCAAACTTTGTGTCACGCACCCCGGACCTCAAGCTTCCTCTGGACGACGGCCTGCGTCGCCAAATTTGACACAGGTCAATGCACTAATTGATGCCCAGAATGGTAAGAAGAATGCACTTCTCGAGCGCAAAGCGGCAGGGCGTGGATCGAAGAGTTGTTCGCAATCACATACTTCTACTATAAATATGACAACCGTTAATAACGGCCGGCCAACGACCCACATTCCACAAGATAGAAATACCCCGCAATTAGCTGAAACTGAACGGGGCGTTGCGCATGGCCTCGATAATCCAGTGGTGTCAATTGTGAATATGAATGTGGATATGAATGTAAATATGAAGATAAAAAATGATAATCTTAATCATTCCAACGCTCCTGAAAACACACTTGACAATCTACGCACAATTGACCAGTTTCATTAACAGCGCTGCGGCGAGTTTTGGAAGCTCGCATATGACATAGTTGCATTGAAGACATAGGCGAAAAACCACATATCTCGCTCTAGCTACGAAAATAATTTTTTTAGCGGGAGACTTATTTGAAAGCGTTTATGGGAACTACAATTCTACGTATTTTGAAAGTATTACGAAAAATCTACATGCAGCAATGAGGGAGTTATTGATCGTAAATGATCTTCTTGCGTGTGGCTGCTGCGGGAATCTCGCCTCTTAGGCGTGACCATTGGGTTTGAAATATACCCCCAAATATAACCCAATGGCGTGACCTTCTGTCGTATGAGCAGGCTGAGCCGTCGCTGATGCGCATAAGGTCGACTAGCGAGATTTGAGTGAGATCCACATTTCAAACGAACAAGCCGCGCCAAGAAACCGTTGTACAACTACGTACGTACGTGTACGTTGTACAACTGCAGTGATTGCATACTTGAGAATTGAGAATTTGGTTACTGTACTATGACGAATAGATATTATATTGATGCTTTCTTTTGATTTGAGAATCGAGACTTTGGTTAAATATTTCTGATGATATTGTAATATGAATATGATGTATTGATGGTATTTTGTTTGCTTTCATTTGTATTTGAGAATTGTGAGTTTGGTTAAATATTTCTGATGAGATTGTAATATGAATATGATGTATTGATGATTTCTTTGTTTGCTTTCATTGATATTTGAGAATTGAGTTTTTTGTTTTTTATGATATGTCAAGGGAATTTATTTCATTATTTTGCTTGATTGACACTCTTGGAACTGAGTTCATTTTATGTATAAGAATTATGCACTATAATTTTGGTTAATTTGTTTCATTGTTTTCTTGTGTTACTTTAGGGATAAGAACCGTATTTTAAATTGTATGTATGATTTTGATGTTTCAAGATTTTGCATTCTTTGGTTTATGTTATCTAACTTTTCGTTTTGTTTGTTTCTTTGTATTGTTATACTCATATTTTACTTGGTACGACTGATTTTGTTCGTTTGGTTTGTTTTGGTATATATATGTTTATCCTGTTTTGTATTTAAGTTTGACTCACCATAACGCTTTGCTTTTGTTACGATATATGTTGCTTTTACATACAGACAGACTCACCAGGTCTTTTATCATCTTTGCTGTTATTGTAACATTTAAATATGTTTCATTGTTTTCATTTTTACTTTGTTTTCATATTTTGTATCACTGCTTATGTTTGGTTCGTTTTTCTTTCATTTATTACTATTGTTATATATTTCATTTTGGGATAATTTCTATAATTGTGTTACTCCGTTAAGCTACTCTTTTATTTGTGACTTAGCATGCAATCTGGACACGCCTTGGTGTTCATGTGATTCCCAGTTCTCTTTTTTGATCACCTAAGCGCCGCGATACGCTCACTTTAACTTTGTTTTGATTTTGTCTTTATATTGTCATTTTCGTAGTTTCCTCTTATTCACAGTCGCTTAAATTGTTTTACTTTAGTACTACGTTCTACTTTGTACTTATAAACTTAATAACTCATTTCTGTTTTCTTTTCCCTTTACTTTTACGCTCGGATTTTAATAATATATTCATTAACTGTCATAACATGTGTTCCGCACGCGTCCATCCACTTTGCTTGCAGCCGCTTGACTCACACATTGCTCCAATAATTATATATATATTGTCTGGTATTCCCCCTGATTATTACATCTAAGATGGTAATAGTACAATGTACTTACCTGAGCTTCAACATTGGCTTACTTTCCATTTCACTTGTCGTGGCATCTTGGGTTTCCGCGGTATGCGCTGCCGATCTGTTGGCAACACAAGAAAGTTTCTTCTTGCATACCGGGCACCGACGTCTTGTCAGGTTTTCCTCCGTATGATCACATTGTTGCACTTGGAAATACGGGACGCTAGGGGTCGCCTCCCCTCAGTGTCCTGTGTGGAACACTTGCACGTGTGGAAGCCTTTTGGCAACGGGCATAATCGCGTGTTACCTGTACGATGCTTACTTTCACTTTTACTACACATTTATCATCGATTCTATTCACCCTCCCAATTTTTATTATTTTTATTTTGATGCACCCTTCTGGAAGGGTACCTCAACATTTAGAGCGATGGGGGTGATGTCGTGAGCTGGCTAGCACGACAAGTATAGTTTTTTCATAATAATATAATATAATAATTTTACGTTTAACCATGCACAGATTATTGCTATAAAATCATTTAGGACACCAAGCTATATTTAAGTGCAAATATCCGCTTAGGCGTACGATTTATAGATTTACCGTATTATCCTACTTTCCCTCGATGTACAGTCCGAGCGATGAGTCAACTACCCAATAGGAAGTTAACATTGACCTACGTCACAAACAAGAGAGTAGAATCATATCACAGGCTATAGTTGATTAACGGATAATTAGAGACTTGGGTATATAAGGTGGGTGGATCCACACCCACGGGGTCAGAAAGGGGTGATCGATTGGCTAGTATCTAGCCTGGTGCCCAGTTCTTGGTGTATTCATAATTAAATCCCCCTTCTTAGCGAACCACTAGGTCATTATTTGCCGTGGTAAGCCATAGTTGGGCTGATTCACAGTGAATAAACCTTGAGTAGCACCTGGGAATCAGGCTCTAGCTACACTTCTCAATAATTCAGTGTACTAGCCGTGTTTTTTGTGCATCAAGATACCTGTTTACTGGTGAGTCTATATTATTTCATTTACATTGTATTTATCAATTTGTCTGTTTGTCGATATGTCTATTGTTAATAAAATGGTCAAGGTTTACCGCAGTTGTATTTCAAAGTTACCATGTAGCTTAAGAACCCAGTCACGCCTCATTTTGATTATGTTCCTTGATTGTTGTGTATTCGTGGTCTCACTCCCACAATCATATGAGTGAGTGGTGGCAGCAAATGTAGCTTATTTAATCCAGGACCGCTCCACGTCAGTAATAAGAAAAAAAATCTTTTATCGTTAATTAATATTGCATTGATTACAGTGTTCCACTTACATAAATCGCATTTGCGGACCATTGAAGTTAGGTGCACAAAGTATGTGCGTCAGGAATGGCGCTCACGAATAGACGTTTTTACCTGTACATATAGAATGCCCTAGAGTGGCACTGATAGCGTATCATTGTCTGATGCCATGTGCGTCTAAAAATCGAATTTTGTCGAGGGTTTCAAATGCTTTATTGTGGTTTGCATCTGGTTGTTGTATGACTGAAAACTAATTATATGTACTATACTAGCCTTCTCATATATTATGCCAATTTGTATACACGGATATGCTCAATAGTTAATGAATAATCGCAGTTATAGTAAAGTACGGTTTCATGAAATTATGCGAAACCCCTTTGAAAAATAAAAAAAATTCAGGTTTTAATTTATTTCATTAGAACTTTTTAACAGATGTAACTAACATTTAGTAATACTTTTAACAACATATTATCCATAGTCTTTATGGTATGATTAATGAGACGTTCAGCTCCGTTACTCAATCATCATTGTAGCTTTACAGTATCTAATACAAATTAATCAGAGCACCAAACTAGAGAAGAATGAACCCTTGATATTGCAGATGTTACAAGATAATGACTTACGTCAACAATAGAAATCCATTATGACCACTGGAGGTATTTTAATTTATGTAATGTTTTGGAACACTCTAACACACACATGAATTTTATTTACGAATGGCTCAATATGCACCTATTGACATTCAACCTAACAAAAACGCACCACATGACTTTCTCTAACACAGTAACCACTCAACAAAGAAATGACAAACTTCAGTTAAAACTGCACTCGGCAGACTGTCATATAATTAAAACTGGTGCATACAACAAAGTAAATTGCATGTGCGCCCCTGTAGCCCAAGTAACTAGAATAAAGTACCTTGGGATAACAATAGATTCGCATCTGAAATGGAGAGATCATTCCCACTCCCTTTGCAACATCTCAAAACTTATTGTATGGGTTTTATTGCCTGCGTAATTTGCTTTCATTAAAAACCTTAAAAACAAATTACTTTGGTCTTCAACAATCACATCTAGAATATGGTATCATTGGTTGGGGGGAATTCTTAACGAGCACCTTAAACCCCTAAATAACATTCAAAAATGTATATTAAAAAGTAGGGATGGGTAAAAGCGTGTACTTCACTAAACGTGTACACTGCTGCTTGCAAAGCCGTGTACACGTGTACACGTCCGTGGGGTCCCGCTTAAAAAAAAAAACAATCATGTTCTGTCTAGGCCGAAAAATTATGTTTTAAAGGGTTGTTCCCTCAAACAGTTTCAAGACGTAATCCAGCGTGTTTCTTGGTTCTGACCTCGGATCACTTGTGACAAGTGACAACTGAGGAGTGAGGACGGTCGCACATCGCATGAAACCATTCGTCGGCGCCAAGCCCTCCGTGGTCGGTCGCACACAGTATAGTATTACACGCGGCGCGTTTATTGTTTCCAGAGAAATAGTAAACGTATACACGCATTAAAGCGTGTACACGTTTACACGTGTACACTATCCCATCCCTATTAAAAAGTATAATGTGGTGTCGTCATGTGACCACGCCTTCCTCCTCCTCCCCTACTGTATCTCTGGTACTAAGCTACCTGACAGCCGCTCGGAGTCGTTCGGCTGGAACTGCCGGGGTAGGATCAAATAAACGTCTACTCTAGGCCTACCCTGAATTGACTGGTTACTTTGGACGTGTCCCGTATCCTGATAGGGAGCACCACATATAGCAAATAAACCAAGAGACTTCCCAACAAAAAAGCTCTTCGAATTAACAGAAGTTCTTGACATTAGGCAACTATATGTTAAGAAAATGTTACTGTACTTACATAAGCAATTAATACTTAATAGACTTCGTTAAAAATTCTGAAATCACCCGACCCACAACTGAACTCATCTCAAGATCAGGACCTTACCTACCCAGAAGAAACAGTCTCCTAGGTCAAAGGCATACAGCATACCTTGGTCCTAGAATATATAATAAATTACCTGCAAGTATTACTGTCCTACCCAAACATGTGTTTTCAAGGAATGTAAAGCTCTGGCTTAAAGCAAATAGAGACAGCAATGAATCGCAAAATGCAACAACACTCATACATTTTTATTTCAACATATAATTTATATCATCACAGATTAGGGCTTAACATAATATAATTTTCTACCAATTATTCATAAATTCATAACAATTATTAAGCATAAGCATGCAGTATACAAATCATGCAGATATTGTTTTTGTGACTTTAATAACCAGGCTAGGCCTAACGATTCATCGGAATCATGGCACTATGACTCATGTCTGCTCTTTCTTTCTTTGACAGGAAACGCAAATAACCGACGAACCGACTGCTGTAGCCACGGAATTCAATGAGTATTCTTCGACTGTAGGTCAGAATACCCTGGGCTGGGCACTCTAAATAGCCTACATCAAGTGGTGAGGCTATTGATAAGCTCAAGACGATCCAACTGCTCACTGTACCTAAATTCGCAACTGTAGAAGTGACTGAACACCAAGTATTAAACATGATAAAATCCTTTCAGCCCAAATCCTCATCTGGATGGGACGAAGTCCCAATGCATCTGATAAAAAAGTGTGAAATGTGGATAGCTGGACCCCTTACTCATGTTATAAATCATTCTTTAACCCATTGGAGTACAAAGACGAGTCCTACTTGTCCCATACTTGAAAGTGCCTGAAATACTTTGACGAGTAGGACTCGTCGCGTGTTTACTGTAGGATTGTTGCTCTTAAAAGCCGCGCCACGGACGTTTTGGTTACCGCCATCGATAAACCAGTTTTTCTACTACGTAGTTCCACTTACACTCGCTAGGTAGCGAAACTGGTTTGATATTCTGGAGACGAGGTAAAATGGCGTCCAAACAGCGTAAGTTAAGTAGCGACAATGAAGATATATTTTCTGATGAAGAACATTTTTCTCCATGTTCTTCAAGTGATGATGAAATAAATAGTGATGTTAACAGTGGGGAATCTGCCGTGGAAGACGAGGATGAGAATAGCTCTCGGGATTACAGTATTAGCAATTTCTCTGGCAGTGCAAGTGTATGATACTTGTTGGTCGGAATACTTCGGTTTTGAAATCCCGCCTATTAGACACAGCCTTGCTGTTAATCTACATAGATCATATAGGAAGGTGAAAAACATAAAAACATACGTTATTGGTAATTTCCACATTAGGCAGGGTGTTACATTTTTTAATGATTTCCGGTTTAGGTGCCTCTCACTTTCTTGTCAAATGGCTGCCAGCAAGGACAGATATATTGTGTGCTCCATATGTATATTTGCTATTCACTACATAAAATACTTGTAATAATAAAAGAACACATAAAGTGTGGGTCGTGTTGTTATTGAATCATCTAGAAAGTTCAACAGGTTATGGGCCCAGTAAGCCAGTGGCTATAGTTTTAAAACTTTTTGAACCACGTGTGACACCTGGGTGTAGCCCTAGACTAGGCCTAGGCTTAGGCCTTGGCCTAGCTCTAGCGTTAGTGAGTTTATATCTCGGCTTTGTTATCTGCTATAATATGGAGGAAGAACGATACAAGATACCACTGTTTGATGGAAACAATTTTTCTGACTGGAACTTTAGAGTTCAGCTACAATTGTATGAACAAGACCTTTTGCCACATGTGAAAAAACCGTTAGCGTCCTTACTGGAGCCGTTACAACATGCAGAGGGTGATTCATCAGCACAAAGGAGAGCAAAGGATGAGGAGAGGAGACAATTAGTTAAGGCAGATAAAAAATGCAAGAGTTTCATCGTGCAACGGATTCAAGACGGATTACTAGAGGTTGTGAAGGACAAGGAAAGTGCTTTTGATCTGTGGAAAGTGTTGCAAGATCGGTTTGAGTCGAAGACTGCTACAACGAGGATGACTCTGTCGCGGGACCTCCATGCCCTTACCTACAGACCAAAGAGGGAGACTTTCTCCGACTTTCGTCTCCGGTTTGACAAACACATTCGGAACCAGCGGCAAGCAGGTGAGTTTATGGATGAAGAGGGTGCGATAATCAGATTCTTACTCTCGATGCCAGAGGAATATGAATCGGTTATATCTGCGCTGCAAACTCTGGTATCGAAAGACTTAACTATGGAGTTTGTACGTGTCCGTATCGAAGAGCATGAGACAAGTAGGAAGACGACCGCAAGGTGCAAGTCAACCGTCGAAGTTTCATCTGCCTGGTGCTGCATTTATGGGTCAAGTTCCGAGCATTAGAGACTTTCCCTATACTAACAACAATTGTGGACTAAAGAGGCATCGCAAGATTCAATGCTGGAGACCTGGTGGAGAAGCATATTGGAGCCGGGGCAGTAGTCGAGCCAGCGGAGCCAGACGAGGAGTGCATCGAGGAGGACGTGGGTATGGAAGTTGGACCACTACCCGTGGTGGTCGCCATACAACCCACTACATCAATCCAGGGATTCGTGGCGGTGGCACTCGTGGAAGAGCGCGTGGCTGTAATCGTCATCGTGGTTGCAGCGGAGATTTCAAAGAGGGGTCGTTTTCGGGTGCCAAGGAGGAGGCTATGAATACGTCATGTGCTGTAGCAGAAGACAAGGAGACTGTGGCCTATTGCTTCATGGCTCCATCATCACCAAGTCCTTCAGGACAAGGAGCTCAGTGTCTAAATCAGGTGGGTAAAGAGGAAGGGCAACAGTTAGTAGTATTAACCTTGAATGAACAAGTTTGGTATTTGGACTCTGGAGCGTCGGATCATATGATCCAATCAACTGTACCAGTAGTAAATAAGAGACAACTTGAGTGTCCTGTAGCTATTAATATTGACAAAAAGTCATTAATAATGCATGCCTATGAGCAAGGGGATGTGATTGTTTACTCTGAAGTTCAGGGTACAGTTAATAAAATACATTTAAAGGATTGTCTTACTGTCAAAGACTTGAAGTTTAACCTCATATCTGTTTCCAGGTTGGAAATTAAGGGCTTTTATATTATATTCAGCCAAGGAAAATGTTCTATAATGGAGCAAAATTGGAAGGTCTTGGCCGAAGGGCTGAGGAAAGGAAGAATTTATTTGCTGTCCATCCAAACTCAAGACCAGGTTGAGGTTCAACCTAAGTATGCAGCAGCAGCTGGAAGGTACAATAATCTATGGCACAAAAGGTTGGGACATATCAGCCAGCAAAGTTTGTTGAAGCTGAGCACTATGGTAGCTGATGGTATAAATAAAAGGGATTTAAAAGATAAGATGTCTTAACTATGAGAAATATGCATTCAAGGTAAGCAGTGTAAAGCATCCTTTCATAATGCCGATTACTCTAACACCCAAATCTTCTGCCGATCTACTTTCACCCATGGAGGAGTGTGCATTCACTACAACCCATACCTCAATATTTCTCCGATTGTAGAAATTAGGAACTACTGTCTCGAGAAGGTATTTAAATGTGCGGGTTGCATTTGGCTTCTTCCCAACCAACAAATTATATTTCTTTCAATCTAAAGATCTCCCTTTGGAGATATTCCATCCTTTCTTATCAGTCTGGAGGATGTACTAAACCTTGCTACCAAGCTGCACCCCTCAGCAGAATTTGTTGGGTGCGGGCATCTCAACATTGACCTTCTCACGCCCTCAGCCCCCAGAACTAAACTCTTAGATTTAATCCACTCCCATAACATCCATGAAACTATTACCCCGACCCGCGTGACTAGCACTAGTAGCACCCTCATCGACAACATTTTCACCTCCCTTGATAATACTCTGTTCTCCTTAAACTCTTTTAACCCTGGCCTCTCTGAGCACCACCTTTTCACCATTTCTCTTACATTCCCCAGCCCAATGCCAAAGTCAAGGATCTTAAAACGTCTCTTTAACCATGCTAATACGGAGTACTTTTTTCCCCTTTTAAGCCGTGAAGAGTGGCGTTCTCTTGAGTCTGGCGCTGATGCTGACCAACGTTCTTAGCTGACATCACTTTAATACGGCCTTCCCCCGCAAAAGCTACGTCTCTAGGAAAACACCAGTAAGCCCGTGGATCACCCATGAGCTACGTCTGGAAGCTCAAAACCTGCGGTCTCTTCATCAAATAGTAAAACTCTCTAACAACAGTCATGATTACAAACAAAAATACCTCAACCTTAAAAAATCTCATGCGAAGAACATCCCCCAGGCTAAGCTCCACTATCTTGACCATCTAATTACCTCTTCTAACAATATTGCCAAAGCTACATGGTCCATGATAAAATCACAAACCAGGGCTACCACACCCAAAATTAACCTTTCAATTGTATCTAACAAACGGCCAATCTCGGACCCCCACTTAGCCCTAGCAAACCATTTTAATAACTTCTTTTTACATTCAAGCACAGCGAGTCAGCCCACTTCCATCATCCCCAACACTCACCCTGCCTCGCAGGTTCACACCAACACCCATCATAAAACCATTCCCCTTGACCTCTTTATATTTCTCTATACCCAACCACTGAAATTGAAGTGGTTCAAGTTGCTAAAAGAACTGGGATCCAAACACTCTAGCGGATTAGATGAAGTTCCTGGCTCCCTTTTGGCTAAATGTGCACCTTACATTGCTGCCCCCTTAACTTTTTTAATTAATGAGTCACTTTCTTCTGGTATTTTCCCATCACAACTAAGAATGCCAGAGTGATACCCGTCTACAAATGCGAGGGCCCTAAATCAGATATGAATAATATAGGCCTTTCTCTATCCTCTCTTCCTTTTCCAAAATTTTTGAACACATAATGCATGATCGACTACTATCCTTTTTGAACTATCACTCTCTTTTATCTCCAAGCCAACACGGCTTCCTTAGTAATAAGTGTAAGAAAGTAATATTATAAAATGTAATATTACAAGATCTAGTGTAAGTTTTATTATCCGATTGGAAATACCGCCTGTCGTAGACTTATTAACACTGTGCTGCCCTCTGTAGTGGTTGTATCTAAACTTGAAGTAACTCTCATTGCCACGTGTTTGTGTAGTTGGTAAGTGCTGCGCTCTAGGATGTCTGAATCTAAAACTGTGGAGACGAAGTTGTTCTGTTTCCGTCTTGTCTTGCTCTGAGTGTTTTTACTTCTTGTGTACTGTGTTGTCTACAAATAAAGCAAGCATCGTGTGATTACACAGACTTGTTACTTGTCGTTGTCGAGTTATTTTTAATCCAAAAATCCTCGTCATAGGTCAAGTTTTGTACAGCCTAGATAATACTTCAAATGCTGCGTATAATTAATAACAGTAAGTCCACCACTACTGCTATGCTAAGTTGCATAGCTTTATCTCCCCCCTGTACTCTGCTCTGGACAAAGGAGAGCTTGCTGTGCGCATCTTTTATGATCTAAGTAAGGCCTTCGATACCATCGATCACAATTTCTTCTCTCTAAGACCTTTGGTATCAGAGGAGTAGCCCTCAAATGGATGGCCTCTTACCTGTCCGGCCGGACTCAAGCTGTGAAAATCCAGGCTTCAGTAAATCACTCTACTCATAAAGTCCTCTCGAAACCGAGAACTCTGGTCACAGGGGTCCCACAGGGCTGTATCTTGGGCCCGTTAGCCTTCATCCTATACGTCGACGACCTACAGGGGTGCCTCAACAAAGGTACCCTGACACAGTGTGACAATCTCTCCACTACTATGTGCCTTACCAGAGAACTGGCAACCAACCTCCCCAAGGTGTCGTGGTGGGAGGCTCCGGCTAGGGAATTTCAGCGAGAGTTTCGTGGGTAAGGGGGTGGTGAAGTCGGCGATCCACGTCGCGTTGAGGAGACAGTCTGTCAAGTTGTTGGGCGCCACCTGCTTGGGATTTAGGAGCAAGCAGGAACCTCCTATGTGCTACTGCAATTGTGGCGGGTTTTGTCGTATGAAGACATAACAATTATCATTTGAATGCTTGGATATAAATATAATTTATAACACAATTACAAAGAGGCAAGTACAGGCCATACAATATGAACAATTACCAGGTAATTATGTATATAACGGTCCCCTGAGGCAATACAGGGATTACTATACAATGGTTATAAACTAAAAGGTGATGATGTACTGTGTGATACAGTGAAAGAAATGACACAATCTATCTCGTACTATAACCATACTTTTAGACATTGAACATACCTCGGAGGAATACAAAGAATGAGTCGTGGGCCTGACTCCTACTATTAACCCAGCACCGGGGCTCTAAGGAAACGTGTTCGGGATGTTCAATCTCCAAGAATGTATATATAAGTAATTACAAAGTACAATCCCGTGTACCAACCTACCATATGAGACAGCGTAAGTCTAACGCTACAACCATATTGGCTATTATGAATTAGCCCACCATATTCAATCACCAACCTATTATTAAAGTATAAATATTAACAATCAATAACACATTCATGAATCTCTGTCAAATCCAAAATCGGTGTTGGGTTGTCGGCCGTAGTTGAATTGTGGCGTAGACAAATTATCACAAATTTCCCGCCGGGGTGTATGGAGCGTAGTACACCCTCTTAACGAGTTAAGTTAAAAAATCTATGATTCTACAGTTCGTGGGTACTCATCTGACACCTATGGGTTCCACTTGTCGATCACGGCTCCGTATTTAGACCCCACCACGCTGCTCCTGGATCGGGACGATAGTGCCTGGGTTGCACGCCACTGGCATGCACGGATGACGATCTCGTAGTCAGCTGACGCTGCTCCGGCCGGGACGTGAGACGCCGCCCAGTATGTAGTATTCTCGCGACGATTATTGAACTGACGTGCACTGTCTCACTGAAGGTTCAAGAGTTGTAGACAATGTAGGAAGTATCTATCGGCACGGTACACTATCCAAACTGCGTCCCACTTGACGATTTTCCCGATTTTTAAATTTCCTTTATCTGCATGGTTTTAAGTTCCCATAAATCATAACACCATAGTCACCATACACAGTCCACAGGCTGGGATCACGCGTCAACACTCGACTGTCCAGTGTTTGGAGTAAACACTCTCTCAAACGTCACTCAGACAATACTCATCACCGAGCACCGTTTTGCTGTCAACTGGGATACTCTAGTTGTCGTAAAGCCAAATTGGGCACGGCACGCCCGCTATTTATAATGTCGAGTTGTAAGTGTAATGAGAACCTTATATCCCCCCGAATATAACGACAAATGTACAGAAATTTATGGTCAAAATAACACCAGTGTGAAGGCGTGTACTCTTCACCTTGCACAAATTCGAAACAAACGACCTTCTCTCTCTCCCCGTCAGGAACAACAACCTCTACTCTAGTGGAGTAAAGATGGCTCAAATTAGTGCAAAAAGTGAAACAAACGTGAATTTTTGCAGACTGACTAATTTTAGTATGCTGAATCCAAAATTTGATGGCCCCAAACTGAACTAATTATGGTTGACGACTTATGAATTTAAATTAATTAATTAATTAAATTGAGCTATTCTCGACTTAATGAACTCAATATAGTCAAGTTAGGTATTAAATGAAAGAAATTCATAAATGTTATATTGTTGGTTCAATTAAAGTAAAATTGTATCAATAGTAATTAAGTTAATTGCGCAACAAATAAAACAAGTTAATCTTAAACAAAACGTGATAATAAGATGTCAATGTACCACAACTATCACTTTTATAGTTAAAACACATTTATACCAACAGGAAGTAACTTTTATAGCAGTCACATCAAAATTTTTGATTAATTTTTATTATTAATCAATCAATCAATATAAAAATTGTGTTCAAAAACATAGCATGTGACATATCAAACTCTATGATTTGTACTCTGCAATATGTGGGGGTGAATATTACACATGAAAAAAAAATGTATTTACAAAATATGAATATAACTAAATTATTTATTAGAATATATAAAATACATACAACTTGGCCCTATCCTAAAGCATATCATGTGTGGTATCAAAGTGAAGCATTTTTCATTTCTAGGAAGATGGTAAAATATATATATATATATATATATATATATATATATATAATTCATTTTAATAATATTATATTGATATGTATTTATTGTGCTTCTTTATTACCAACCTATGCTAGTACAAATATGTGTGTGTTAATAAAATTGAAATATTGGCGGGTAAGTCCGCCACGTCCTACCGCGACCACATTATTGCCGACGTTTCAGGAACCTTGTGGTCCCTATCGTCAGGGTTTCGAACTCCAACTGTCCAACATCAGTTGGATATAAATATATGGAGTTATATATATATATATATATTTGTTTATATTTATTTATTGCTTTTATTTATTTGTATATATTGTTTATATATTTGTGTTTAGAGTTCCCCATTTACAGCAAAATACTAAGTATTCTCTAATGGCACGTGGTGATTCTTTCTTACATTGAGCGATGTTTTACACATTTGTCACAATAACAGCACTTCTGGAGCACTGTCCACCAGAGATACACAGGTGAGAGCACAGTAAACACGCTTTCACGCAAGAGAATTTAGGTGCACAGTGAATCTTGCAACAACATCTGAAAAGTTCTCGACATAGCGCTGATACCTGCATGTAAAAAATAGTCTATGTATATACGAACATGACACATCTGTATTTCCAACATCATTTAAACAAATACCATTATTTACTTCTGGAAGAACAGTCTACAACTGGTTGTAATCTAATTCTGTAATTCACCAGCCCCAGTCAGTTGGTTCTGGAAGTACGGCAGATGAACTAAGCATTGGCCCCAAACGTGTCCTGCTTGGTAAGTACCTCGCTTTTCATGTTCCTTGAGGGTTGCTTGAGCTGGAGGAATATTTTCTAAGCTTCTATTCTTCTAAGTGAATTGAAATATGATTCTAAATGAAGTGAAAATCAGATCCAAAATGGCGGACGACGAGTTTCACTGGCTAAACAGCACTATGTATTTTTATAATAACTCCGTAAGTAAAGTTAATTTTGCGTGTGAAGCGGATACAAATTACAAACAGCCAACATACAGTGAAGTGTTGTCAAGTCAGAACGGAGAAACTCGTACGGGCGTGGATACAAACGTATGTAGTTCGAGCGTAGGCATTAGCCTAGGGCTAGGCCTAGGCCTAGGTCAGGGAAGAAGTGCGCGTTCAGACAAATTTACGGCCATTGATCCGCAAAGGTTAGTGTTTCCTGACGAGCTAGCAAATCGACCCAACATAAATCTACCTAATTGGATCTGCAGGACTTCTACAAAAGTAGAACATAAAGTGAAATGTACAAGTGGGCCACATAACCTCACATCCTCCGAGTTCACCAACGTGAACAAACGCACGAACCCGTCAGCAAGCTTTCGACCATCACAAGGCTTAGATGAGGTGGTAGAGGTTATGGAGGACCTATTGAAAGCACCACCAGACAGGTCAATAGCTCACTGCGTTGCCGCGGATTTAAAAATGAGCAAGGGTGTGGCAAGCCAAATCAAAGCAATCGCAGACAATGAAGAAGCTTTACAAAGACAGCATAAAGGGGTAGGTGAAGTTGCTTATCTAACAAACGGTAAACGACACATCTTCTACCTCATAACAAAAGAAAAATCACACGAGAAACCCACCCTGAGGGCTTTTGTGAAAGCTTTAATTGAACTGAAACATCAATGTAAATTGTATCACATTAGTGATCTAGCAATACCTAAAATTGGCTGTGGCCGAGATAAACTACAGTGGAATGACATCAAACCCCTCATTGAAGCCATCTTCTTTGAATCAGGGATTAAGATCACAGTGTACCTTAAGCCTGAAAATAGCTCCACTCTAGGCCTAGGCCTAGTTCGACGTGATCCGCCTAGGCCTACCAGGCTTAAGCCACCACTAAGGCCTTAGCCTAGAACACCAACTCCACAAGTGCTGATTGACCCTAGTCCTCAGCCCCAGACCATGTCAAATCAAAATCAGCCAAAAAGAAGGCCAACACAAGCACACAGTGATCAGACCACCTGGCTTAAGCAAACACTTAAAGCCTCACTGCAACTACCTAACGAACCTCGTGTATGGTTCCAGACAATGCCAAACAAGAATCATCAAGTGTCGACTCACAACCGTTTCGATATATTAAGAAACTGGTACACAAATAGCAAAGAGAAGAAAAAGGAAAATGGGCCCAATCCAATACATGAGTCAGTGAAAGGTGACTCGCTAAAGCCCAACCCTGGCAATTTAATTAATCTAACGCCTCCATCAGCCCAGTCAAGGAAATTAGGGCAAGATACGTCTTCGAAAATACTCGTCTCCTTACATTCCGACAGTCGTGGCAGACATTGCCGAAATATACTTCAAAACGAACTGGGGGAGCAATTCAAAGTCGTATCCACGATCAAACCTAATGCCAGACTGCACGATGAAGTCAGTGGTGTGGGTTCTAAAATAACTTCGAAGTATCTAAAAGAAGTCACCATTGTAATCGGAGGCACAAATAATATTGATGAGATAGCCTCAAGTTCAGATGCACCAGCCAAAATGAGCGAACTAACACACCAAAACATCATAGATCCTATCTTAGAGGCTTGTGCGAAAGTCTACAGTCGGGACGCACTCTTTATATCTGCAAAGATACGACACTCCTTATCTGAATCCAATAGTTCACAAAACATAAACCTGCTCATGGACACTGCCATAACTTCAACCAATAAGGCAATATTTCTCAACCATGCCGAAACACTCACAGACAGAAACGACTACACCAGTCATGGGCTGCATCTCAGTAAAAAGGGGAAGAAGAAGTTATGTGGCTTTTTTGCAAAATCAATACTAGACTTACATAGCAACAGCAATAACCACCAGCATAGGCCTACATTGAATGGTCTGCCGAAGCATCTTGGAGCTCGAAGCAACTTGACTAAACCAATAGAAGACACCCAGAGTATCCCCAAGGTAGCAACCATGACATCGCATGGCCCTCATCTACATGTAAATAACAGAGTCGAATATAAAATAGAAACGCGTAACCTACTTACTAAACAGTTTGAAGTCACGGTCCTAAACGCAGTCCCTGCGGAACAGGAGCATCATGAAACCGGTTCTAACAATCCAGCCCCAGAGTCTCCTGGACCCGATATCGTCAAAAATGAAGAAGCCGTGTCGCAATGCAGCAAGGAACCTTTCTCTGATTCCAGTGATGAAGAAGACCTCCCAGGTTTCAACGGTTTAGACGAGCTACCCGAGAGGGATCGCCTCTTTAGAGAACTATTAGCCAGGGAACTTCTGGCCATGATTGCTGCAGAAAGTGGCGGCATTGACATGCTGCTTCAGATAAACAATATCAACATCGAAATGTCGAAGACCGCCGGCTGCCCATCTCTGCCCGAGGGTCCAGCCTCCTCCGCTGCCGAGCCCTCTAAAGAAGCTGCGGTGAGCCTACTTGCCCCCGCCGAGACTCCTGCGGTCGTTAAGGAGACAACAGCCTCTACAGCCTGCACAGCTGCTGAGCCCTCTAAAGAAGCCGCGGTGAGCCTACTTGCCCCCGCCGAGACTCCTGCGGTCGTTAAGGAGACAACAGCCTCTACAGCCTGCACAGCTGCCGAGCCCTCTAAAGAAGCCGCGGTGAGCCTACTTGCCCCCGCCGAGACTCCTGCGGTCGTTAAGGAGACAACAGCCTCTACAGCCTGCACAGCTGCCGAGCCCTCTAAAGAAGCCGCGGTGAGCCTACTTGCCCCCGCCGAGACTCCTGCGGTCGTTAAGGAGACAACAGCCTCTACAGCCTGCACAGCTGCCGAGCCCTCTAAAGAAGCCGCGGTGAGCCTACTTGCCCCCGCCGAGACTCCTGCGGTCGTTAAGGAGACAACAGCCTCTACAGCCTGCACAGCTGCCGAGCCCTCTAAAGAAGCCGCGGTGAGCCTACTTGCCCCCGCCGAGACTCCTGCGGTCGTTAAGGAGACAACAGCCTCTACAGCCTGCACAGCTGCCGAGCCCTCTAAAGAAGCTGAGGTGAGCCATGACGCAGCTTCAGAAGCTGTCTCAGACCAGCAAGCAGCATCTGCTACCTATACCACCAGAGAGACCACCGAGACGGCACCAGGTGGGATACCGGTCCAAGTACAACAAACCAGCGACAAGTATTCCCGACCACACCCAAAATACAAAATCCATCCAATTGAACCTAAAGTAACCAGAAGCAGCAATAGTAGGCCTAATCATTTTTTTAGAAATAACAACAAAAACCAAGTCACGTCTAAAAATAACACGCCAGTAAACCATCCTCCCCCACATTCAATACACAACGATAGCCAATCAATCACCATTCTTCACCAGAACTTGCAAAGCATTAGAAATAAAATTAACGAAGTAGAAATTATCTTAAACAACAATCAAACTGATATTTTTTGTGTAAGTGAGCATTGGCTAGAGGAAAGTGAAATTCATCATTATAAATTAAATGGATACACTCTAAAAAATAGCCACTGTAGAACTCAGCTGTCGCATGGAGGGTCGGCAATATATGTCAGAGACGATCTGGATCATATAGTTTTCAAACAAAGACCAGACCTACAAAATAACAATGTAGACAAACATGCAGAGTTCTCCGCGGTAGAGCTGAAAAACTACAAAATTGTAATAATTTCACTCTATAGAGCTCCAAATGGAGATATTACTACTTTTTTAAAAGCCTTAGATTCAATTCTTGATAAAATAACACGAGAAAACAAAAAATCTGTTCTTGCAGGAGATTTTAATATAGACATACTGCAATCCTCCATTAACCAAGCCCTCCTAACTGATCTTCTGTTTTCATATTATTGCTATCCAACAATAATGGAGCCAACAAGAATTACAACCATTAGCAAGTCCTGTTTAGATAACATATATGTCAACGTAGACACGCAATACCGATCGTTTGTTTTATCAACTGGTCTATCTGATCATGAAGGCCAATGTTTTATAATACCCTTATGCTTAGAAAACAAAGGTGTACGAGTTGCAAAATATTGCTACAAACGCACATTTTCAGATAAAAATAAGGCTATTTTCTATAATCTTCTGAACAAAGAGACATGGACAGATATAATTAACAAACGTACAACGGACGAAAAATACGAACACTTCTTGAACAAAGTAACGAATAATTTTAACATAGCATTCCCTATTAAAAAGATCATTGGTAGGCCTAAACGTAAAAGCGGAATTTGGTTCACCAAAGGTATAAAAATATCCTGTTCAAATCTATCTTCTCTGACAAAAATAGTAAAAACTAACGTATGTTCCCAACAATTCAAAGATTATGTTAAAAAATATAAAAGAATTTATAAAACAGTGCTAAAACGGGGGAAAAAAATGTTTGTTAGTAACTACATATGTAAATCAGATAGCAAAAGCAAAGCTGTTTGGAGCGTAATAAGATCCTACACTAACCACAAATCAAAATCCAATGAAGACAAACAAATTAATAATATTATACAAAATTTCAAGATCCTGAGTGAGGAGAAAGAAATTGCAGAAGCATTTAACCATTATTTCATTAATATACCCTCGGAACTTGGCAAAGCCGTCACTAAATCACAACACAAAAGCATACCTACAGACATACTTGATCCAATGATAATCTTTAAAACTAACACACAATGTAACACACAAACAATGTTTATGAAACCTACCTCACAAGCTGAAATTAAAAAAATCACACTAACACTAAACACTAAAAACACACAAGATATAAATGAACTATCGGTTAGTCTAATACAGAAAAGTATAAATCTTATCCTAGTGCCATTAGAAGAAATCTCTAACAGTTCCCTTCAGTCTGGGACCTTTCCAAGCTACATGAAACTAGCAAAAGTCATCCCTATTTATAAAAAAGGAGAACACAACCAACTTAATAACTACAGACCAATCAGTATCCTCCCGGTATTTTCAAAAATTCTAGAAAAAATAGTAGCTTATTGTCAGCTAAATTTTTTTCGACATAACCAATTACTGTCAAAACACCAGCATGGTATTTTACCCGGCAAATCAACTGATACCGCAGCAGCAGAGCTACTAGAAAAAAATCAATACTCCCTTGACCTTGGACATGACACACTAGGCATATTTTTTGACCTCAGCAAGGCGTTCGACTGTGTCGACCAAAAACTGCTGATTGACAAACTTCATCATTATGGAGTCAGAGGGATTGCGGGCGAGTGGTTTTCATCATACCTAAGCAATAGAACACAACAAGTAGTCATCAATGGCGATCCAACTAAGAAATCAAGCCTGGGTGAAAACAAACAAGGCGTCCCTCAAGGCTCGGTTTTGGGACCACTTCTATTTCTCATACTAATGAATGACCTACCATCATACTGCTGCAATATTCCTCTTAAAGATCTTACAAACATATTCCTTTATATGATCCTCTATGCTGACGATACCAGTATAGTAATATCAAGTCCAGCTTCTAACCTTACAACAACATTAATAGAGAAAGTTATAGCTGTCATATGTAACTGGTTCCGAGCCAACAAACTATTTCTCAACGAAGATAAAACTCAGCTGCTGAAATTCAAGCTAAGATCTAGTACATACCCTAGCCCAACTAATATCACAATCAATGACAAGACCGTAAGCACCATAGACAACTGTAAATTTTTAGGTATCAACATAGACGATACACTCACCTGGCAAAAACACGTGGATAGCCTGTGCAAACGCTTAAATTCTAGCTTGTATGCCCTCAGAATGCTTTCTACATGGTCAATCCAGGAAACAATTAGAGTAGCTTACTTTGCAAACTTCCATGCCACAATGTCTTATGGATTACTATCATGGGGAACAACAACTAAGCATCAACTCCAACGTGTACTGATATTACAAAAACGAGCAATAAGGATTATGGGAAACTTAAGAAGAAGTGACAGCTGCCGAGAAAAATTCAAGGAGCTTTCTATCATTACAGTAACTAATAACTACCTGTATAAATCATTATGTTTTGTAAAATCCAACCCAAAAATATTCACAAACGAAATACATCACGCACACAACACAAGAAACAAAGAGTTTCTACAATACCCCACACACAGAACAAAAAATTTAGAAACACACCTATACTATATGGGAAGGAAAATCTTCAACAAAGTATCATCATTTATGAACACAGGCTTGCCCCCAACATCATTAAAACATGAATTTAAAAAGTACCTCCTTGCAAATCCCTTCTACAACTTGGAAGAGTTTCTGAGTTCTCTACCTACCACTCAAGTGTAAACGTTTCCCTAAAACGGGCGTCTTATCTCACCTGACGAGAGTCTGTCAACTGTTCATATATAAATTTAAAATATGTTAAGATAATATGGTAGGGTGGAAGAACAAAAATGTATTTTTTGAACCTCGCCTTTTTTCTTGTAACCCTGTATTCATACATGGTAACATGAAAATAAAGAAATACTTACTTACTTACTTACTAAATTATTCACTGATTGTATTGATGAGCTGCAGTCATACATTACAACAAAGCGTTCAAGAACTGAAAACCGTGCATCAGAAACTTCCACTGGAGCATTTGATAGTGGCATCCTCGAAATGTGACCATACATCCATCATGGTTTTCTAACCTTTCCCGGAGAATGACGACACTGTGTCGCATCCACTGAATGCGTGCCAAAATGGCATATAAGAACATTAAGCTACTCCCAAACTTGGGGCCTACTCATGGCGTGATAAGTAGCGTCTATGCTTACCAACGCCAAATTCAATCCACAGTTCATCCGCATTAAATTGGGGATAGGCGTGCAGTGCGCTAATGGCCACTTCCGAATCTACGGTGCTTATCATGATGTTTTGATGATTAAAGAAACTTGAATGTTTTGCATTCAACAAAAGACGGCCATCAGCTTCTTCGTGAGTACATGGATCAATTGTTGTATCAATGGACTTGTGGGGGATTCCACAGCCTTCATTGACGTGTCTGACAGTACGCCTGCTAAAGCTTTTCGTTCCTCACAGCCTTCCATGGATCCTGCTATCTTTTGTCGACAACAATGGTTTCGGGGGATCATTGTCTCTATATTTCAAACCCAATGGCGTGACCTTCTGTCGTATGAGCAGGCTGAGCCGTCGCTGATGCGCATAAGGTCGACTAGCGAGATTTGAGTGAGATCCACATTTCAAACGAACAAGCCGCGCCAAGAAACCGTTGTACAACTACGTACGTACGTGTACGTTGTACAACTGCAGTGATTGCATACTTGAGAATTGAGAATTTGGTTACTGTACTATGACGAATAGATATTATATTGATGCTTTCTTTTGATTTGAGAATCGAGACTTTGGTTAAATATTTCTGATGATATTGTAATATGAATATGATGTATTGATGGTATTTTGTTTGCTTTCATTTGTATTTGAGAATTGTGAGTTTGGTTAAATATTTCTGATGAGATTGTAATATGAATATGATGTATTGATGATTTCTTTGTTTGCTTTCATTGATATTTGAGAATTGAGTTTTTTGTTTTTTATGATATGTCAAGGGAATTTATTTCATTATTTTGCTTGATTGACACTCTTGGAACTGAGTTCATTTTATGTATAAGAATTATGCACTATAATTTTGGTTAATTTGTTTCATTGTTTTCTTGTGTTACTTTAGGGATAAGAACCGTATTTTAAATTGTATGTATGATTTTGATGTTTCAAGATTTTGCATTCTTTGGTTTATGTTATCTAACTTTTCGTTTTGTTTGTTTCTTTGTATTGTTATACTCATATTTTACTTGGTACGACTGATTTTGTTCGTTTGGTTTGTTTTGGTATATATATGTTTATCCTGTTTTGTATTTAAGTTTGACTCACCATAACGCTTTGCTTTTGTTACGATATATGTTGCTTTTACATACAGACAGACTCACCAGGTCTTTTATCATCTTTGCTGTTATTGTAACATTTAAATATGTTTCATTGTTTTCATTTTTACTTTGTTTTCATATTTTGTATCACTGCTTATGTTTGGTTCGTTTTTCTTTCATTTATTACTATTGTTATATATTTCATTTTGGGATAATTTCTATAATTGTGTTACTCCGTTAAGCTACTCTTTTATTTGTGACTTAGCATGCAATCTGGACACGCCTTGGTGTTCATGTGATTCCCAGTTCTCTTTTTTGATCACCTAAGCGCCGCGATACGCTCACTTTAACTTTGTTTTGATTTTGTCTTTATATTGTCATTTTCGTAGTTTCCTCTTATTCACAGTCGCTTAAACTGTTTTACTTTAGTACTACGTTCTACTTTGTACTTATAAACTTAATAACTCATTTCTGTTTTCTTTTCCCTTTACTTTTACGCTCGGATTTTAATAATATATTCATTAACTGTCATAACATGTGTTCCGCACGCGTCCATCCACTTTGCTTGCAGCCGCTTGACTCACACATTGCTCCAATAATTATATATATATTGTCTGGTATTCCCCCTGATTATTACATCTAAGATGGTAATAGTACAATGTACTTACCTGAGCTTCAACATTGGCTTACTTTCCATTTCACTTGTCGTGGCATCTTGGGTTTCCGCGGTATGCGCTGCCGATCTGTTGGCAACACAAGAAAGTTTCTTCTTGCATACCGGGCACCGACGTCTTGTCAGGTTTTCCTCCGTATGATCACATTGTTGCACTTGGAAATACGGGACGCTAGGGGTCGCCTCCCCTCAGTGTCCTGTGTGGAACACTTGCACGTGTGGAAGCCTTTTGGCAACGGGCATAATCGCGTGTTACCTGTACGATGCTTACTTTCACTTTTACTACACATTTATCATCGATTCTATTCACCCTCCCAATTTTTATTATTTTTATTTTGATGCACCCTTCTGGAAGGGTACCTCAACATTTAGAGCGATGGGGGTGATGTCGTGAGCTGGCTAGCACGACAAGTATAGTTTTTTCATAATAATATAATATAATAATTTTACGTTTAACCATGCACAGATTATTGCTATAAAATCATTTAGGACACCAAGTTATATTTAAGTGCAAATATCCGCTTAGGCGTACGATTTATAGATTTACCGTATTATCCTACTTTCCCTCGATGTACAGTCCGAGCGATGAGTCAACTACCCAATAGGAAGTTAACATTGACCTACGTCACAAACAAGAGAGTAGAATCATATCACAGGCTATAGTTGATTAACGGATAATTAGAGACTTGGGTATATAAGGTGGGTGGATCCACACCCACGGGGTCAGAAAGGGGTGATCGATTGGCTAGTATCTAGCCTGGTGCCCAGTTCTTGGTGTATTCATAATTAAATCCCCCTTCTTAGCGAACCACTAGGTCATTATTTGCCGTGGTAAGCCATAGTTGGGCTGATTCACAGTGAATAAACCTTGAGTAGCACCTGGGAATCAGGCTCTAGCTACACTTCTCAATAATTCAGTGTACTAGCCGTGTTTTTTGTGCATCAAGATACCTGTTTACTGGTGAGTCTATATTATTTCATTTACATTGTATTTATCAATTTGTCTGTTTGTCGATATGTCTATTGTTAATAAAATGGTCAAGGTTTACCGCAGTTGTATTTCAAAGTTACCATGTAGCTTAAGAACCCAGTCACGCCTCATTTTGATTATGTTCCTTGATTGTTGTGTATTCGTGGTCTCACTCCCACAATCATATGAGTGAGTGGTGGCAGCAAATGTAGCTTATTTAATCCAGGACCGCTCCACGTCAGTAATAAGAAAAAAAATCTTTTATCGTTAATTAATATTGCATTGATTACAGTGTTCCACTTACATAAATCGCATTTGCGGACCATTGAAGTTAGGTGCACAAAGTATGTGCGTCAGGAATGGCGCTCACGAATAGACGTTTTTACCTGTACATATAGAATGCCCTAGAGTGGCACTGATAGCGTATCATTGTCTGATGCCATGTGCGTCTAAAAATCGAATTTTGTCGAGGGTTTCAAATGCTTTATTGTGGTTTGCATCTGGTTGTTGTATGACTGAAAACTAATTATATGTACTATACTAGCCTTCTCATATATTATGCCAATTTGTATACACGGATATGCTCAATAGTTAATGAATAATCGCAGTTATAGTAAAGTACGGTTTCATGAAATTATGCGAAACCCCTTTGAAAAATAAAAAAAATTCAGGTTTTAATTTATTTCATTAGAACTTTTTAACAGATGTAACTAACATTTAGTAATACTTTTAACAACATATTATCCATAGTCTTTATGGTATGATTAATGAGACGTTCAGCTCCGTTACTCAATCATCATTGTAGCTTTACAGTATCTAATACAAATTAATCAGAGCACCAAACTAGAGAAGAATGAACCCTTGATATTGCAGATGTTACAAGATAATGACTTACGTCAACAATAGAAATCCATTATGACCACTGGAGGTATTTTAATTTATGTAATGTTTTGGAACACTCTAACACACACATGAATTTTATTTACGAATGGCTCAATATGCACCTATTGACATTCAACCTAACAAAAACGCACCACATGACTTTCTCTAACACAGTAACCACTCAACAAAGAAATGACAAACTTCAGTTAAAACTGCACTCGGCAGACTGTCATATAATTAAAACTGGTGCATACAACAAAGTAAATTGCATGTGCGCCCCTGTAGCCCAAGTAACTAGAATAAAGTACCTTGGGATAACAATAGATTCGCATCTGAAATGGAGAGATCATTCCCACTCCCTTTGCAACATCTCAAAACTTATTGTATGGGTTTTATTGCCTGCGTAATTTGCTTTCATTAAAAACCTTAAAAACAAATTACTTTGGTCTTCAACAATCACATCTAGAATATGGTATCATTGGTTGGGGGGAATTCTTAACGAGCACCTTAAACCCCTAAATAACATTCAAAAATGTATATTAAAAAGTAGGGATGGGTAAAAGCGTGTACTTCACTAAACGTGTACACTGCTGCTTGCAAAGCCGTGTACACGTGTACACGTCCGTGGGGTCCCGCTTAAAAAAAAAAACAATCATGTTCTGTCTAGGCCGAAAAATTATGTTTTAAAGGGTTGTTCCCTCAAACAGTTTCAAGACGTAATCCAGCGTGTTTCTTGGTTCTGACCTCGGATCACTTGTGACAAGTGACAACTGAGGAGTGAGGACGGTCGCACATCGCATGAAACCATTCGTCGGCGCCAAGCCCTCCGTGGTCGGTCGCACACAGTATAGTATTACACGCGGCGCGTTTATTGTTTCCAGAGAAATAGTAAACGTATACACGCATTAAAGCGTGTACACGTTTACACGTGTACACTATCCCATCCCTATTAAAAAGTATAATGTGGTGTCGTCATGTGACCACGCCTTCCTCCTCCTCCCCTACTGTATCTCTGGTACTAAGCTACCTGACAGCCGCTCGGAGTCGTTCGGCTGGAACTGCCGGGGTAGGATCAAATAAACGTCTACTCTAGGCCTACCCTGAATTGACTGGTTACTTTGGACGTGTCCCGTATCCTGATAGGGAGCACCACATATAGCAAATAAACCAAGAGACTTCCCAACAAAAAAGCTCTTCGAATTAACAGAAGTTCTTGACATTAGGCAACTATATGTTAAGAAAATGTTACTGTACTTACATAAGCAATTAATACTTAATAGACTTCGTTAAAAATTCTGAAATCACCCGACCCACAACTGAACTCATCTCAAGATCAGGACCTTACCTACCCAGAAGAAACAGTCTCCTAGGTCAAAGGCATACAGCATACCTTGGTCCTAGAATATATAATAAATTACCTGCAAGTATTACTGTCCTACCCAAACATGTGTTTTCAAGGAATGTAAAGCTCTGGCTTAAAGCAAATAGAGACAGCAATGAATCGCAAAATGCAACAACACTCATACATTTTTATTTCAACATATAATTTATATCATCACAGATTAGGGCTTAACATAATATAATTTTCTACCAATTATTCATAAATTCATAACAATTATTAAGCATAAGCATGCAGTATACAAATCATGCAGATATTGTTTTTGTGACTTTAATAACCAGGCTAGGCCTAACGATTCATCGGAATCATGGCACTATGACTCATGTCTGCTCTTTCTTTCTTTGACAGGAAACGCAAATAACCGACGAACCGACTGCTGTAGCCACGGAATTCAATGAGTATTCTTCGACTGTAGGTCAGAATACCCTGGGCTGGGCACTCTAAATAGCCTACATCAAGTGGTGAGGCTATTGATAAGCTCAAGACGATCCAACTGCTCACTGTACCTAAATTCGCAACTGTAGAAGTGACTGAACACCAAGTATTAAACATGATAAAATCCTTTCAGCCCAAATCCTCATCTGGATGGGACGAAGTCCCAATGCATCTGATAAAAAAGTGTGAAATGTGGATAGCTGGACCCCTTACTCATGTTATAAATCATTCTTTAACCCATTGGAGTACAAAGACGAGTCCTACTTGTCCCATACTTGAAAGTGCCTGAAATACTTTGACGAGTAGGACTCGTCGCGTGTTTACTGTAGGATTGTTGCTCTTAAAAGCCGCGCCACGGACGTTTTGGTTACCGCCATCGATAAACCAGTTTTTCTACTACGTAGTTCCACTTACACTCGCTAGGTAGCGAAACTGGTTTGATATTCTGGAGACGAGGTAAAATGGCGTCCAAACAGCGTAAGTTAAGTAGCGACAATGAAGATATATTTTCTGATGAAGAACATTTTTCTCCATGTTCTTCAAGTGATGATGAAATAAATAGTGATGTTAACAGTGGGGAATCTGCCGTGGAAGACGAGGATGAGAATAGCTCTCGGGATTACAGTATTAGCAATTTCTCTGGCAGTGCAAGTGTATGATACTTGTTGGTCGGAATACTTCGGTTTTGAAATCCCGCCTATTAGACACAGCCTTGCTGTTAATCTACATAGATCATATAGGAAGGTGAAAAACATAAAAACATACGTTATTGGTAATTTCCACATTAGGCAGGGTGTTACATTTTTTAATGATTTCCGGTTTAGGTGCCTCTCACTTTCTTGTCAAATGGCTGCCAGCAAGGACAGATATATTGTGTGCTCCATATGTATATTTGCTATTCACTACATAAAATACTTGTAATAATAAAAGAACACATAAAGTGTGGGTCGTGTTGTTATTGAATCATCTAGAAAGTTCAACAGGTTATGGGCCCAGTAAGCCAGTGGCTATAGTTTTAAAACTTTTTGAACCACGTGTGACACCTGGGTGTAGCCCTAGACTAGGCCTAGGCTTAGGCCTTGGCCTAGCTCTAGCGTTAGTGAGTTTATATCTCGGCTTTGTTATCTGCTATAATATGGAGGAAGAACGATACAAGATACCACTGTTTGATGGAAACAATTTTTCTGACTGGAACTTTAGAGTTCAGCTACAATTGTATGAACAAGACCTTTTGCCACATGTGAAAAAACCGTTAGCGTCCTTACTGGAGCCGTTACAACATGCAGAGGGTGATTCATCAGCACAAAGGAGAGCAAAGGATGAGGAGAGGAGACAATTAGTTAAGGCAGATAAAAAATGCAAGAGTTTCATCGTGCAACGGATTCAAGACGGATTACTAGAGGTTGTGAAGGACAAGGAAAGTGCTTTTGATCTGTGGAAAGTGTTGCAAGATCGGTTTGAGTCGAAGACTGCTACAACGAGGATGACTCTGTCGCGGGACCTCCATGCCCTTACCTACAGACCAAAGAGGGAGACTTTCTCCGACTTTCGTCTCCGGTTTGACAAACACATTCGGAACCAGCGGCAAGCAGGTGAGTTTATGGATGAAGAGGGTGCGATAATCAGATTCTTACTCTCGATGCCAGAGGAATATGAATCGGTTATATCTGCGCTGCAAACTCTGGTATCGAAAGACTTAACTATGGAGTTTGTACGTGTCCGTATCGAAGAGCATGAGACAAGTAGGAAGACGACCGCAAGGTGCAAGTCAACCGTCGAAGTTTCATCTGCCTGGTGCTGCATTTATGGGTCAAGTTCCGAGCATTAGAGACTTTCCCTATACTAACAACAATTGTGGACTAAAGAGGCATCGCAAGATTCAATGCTGGAGACCTGGTGGAGAAGCATATTGGAGCCGGGGCAGTAGTCGAGCCAGCGGAGCCAGACGAGGAGTGCATCGAGGAGGACGTGGGTATGGAAGTTGGACCACTACCCGTGGTGGTCGCCATACAACCCACTACATCAATCCAGGGATTCGTGGCGGTGGCACTCGTGGAAGAGCGCGTGGCTGTAATCGTCATCGTGGTTGCAGCGGAGATTTCAAAGAGGGGTCGTTTTCGGGTGCCAAGGAGGAGGCTATGAATACGTCATGTGCTGTAGCAGAAGACAAGGAGACTGTGGCCTATTGCTTCATGGCTCCATCATCACCAAGTCCTTCAGGACAAGGAGCTCAGTGTCTAAATCAGGTGGGTAAAGAGGAAGGGCAACAGTTAGTAGTATTAACCTTGAATGAACAAGTTTGGTATTTGGACTCTGGAGCGTCGGATCATATGATCCAATCAACTGTACCAGTAGTAAATAAGAGACAACTTGAGTGTCCTGTAGCTATTAATATTGACAAAAAGTCATTAATAATGCATGCCTATGAGCAAGGGGATGTGATTGTTTACTCTGAAGTTCAGGGTACAGTTAATAAAATACATTTAAAGGATTGTCTTACTGTCAAAGACTTGAAGTTTAACCTCATATCTGTTTCCAGGTTGGAAATTAAGGGCTTTTATATTATATTCAGCCAAGGAAAATGTTCTATAATGGAGCAAAATTGGAAGGTCTTGGCCGAAGGGCTGAGGAAAGGAAGAATTTATTTGCTGTCCATCCAAACTCAAGACCAGGTTGAGGTTCAACCTAAGTATGCAGCAGCAGCTGGAAGGTACAATAATCTATGGCACAAAAGGTTGGGACATATCAGCCAGCAAAGTTTGTTGAAGCTGAGCACTATGGTAGCTGATGGTATAAATAAAAGGGATTTAAAAGATAAGATGTCTTAACTATGAGAAATATGCATTCAAGGTAAGCAGTGTAAAGCATCCTTTCATAATGCCGATTACTCTAACACCCAAATCTTCTGCCGATCTACTTTCACCCATGGAGGAGTGTGCATTCACTACAACCCATACCTCAATATTTCTCCGATTGTAGAAATTAGGAACTACTGTCTCGAGAAGGTATTTAAATGTGCGGGTTGCATTTGGCTTCTTCCCAACCAACAAATTATATTTCTTTCAATCTAAAGATCTCCCTTTGGAGATATTCCATCCTTTCTTATCAGTCTGGAGGATGTACTAAACCTTGCTACCAAGCTGCACCCCTCAGCAGAATTTGTTGGGTGCGGGCATCTCAACATTGACCTTCTCACGCCCTCAGCCCCCAGAACTAAACTCTTAGATTTAATCCACTCCCATAACATCCATGAAACTATTACCCCGACCCGCGTGACTAGCACTAGTAGCACCCTCATCGACAACATTTTCACCTCCCTTGATAATACTCTGTTCTCCTTAAACTCTTTTAACCCTGGCCTCTCTGAGCACCACCTTTTCACCATTTCTCTTACATTCCCCAGCCCAATGCCAAAGTCAAGGATCTTAAAACGTCTCTTTAACCATGCTAATACGGAGTACTTTTTTCCCCTTTTAAGCCGTGAAGAGTGGCGTTCTCTTGAGTCTGGCGCTGATGCTGACCAACGTTCTTAGCTGACATCACTTTAATACGGCCTTCCCCCGCAAAAGCTACGTCTCTAGGAAAACACCAGTAAGCCCGTGGATCACCCATGAGCTACGTCTGGAAGCTCAAAACCTGCGGTCTCTTCATCAAATAGTAAAACTCTCTAACAACAGTCATGATTACAAACAAAAATACCTCAACCTTAAAAAATCTCATGCGAAGAACATCCCCCAGGCTAAGCTCCACTATCTTGACCATCTAATTACCTCTTCTAACAATATTGCCAAAGCTACATGGTCCATGATAAAATCACAAACCAGGGCTACCACACCCAAAATTAACCTTTCAATTGTATCTAACAAACGGCCAATCTCGGACCCCCACTTAGCCCTAGCAAACCATTTTAATAACTTCTTTTTACATTCAAGCACAGCGAGTCAGCCCACTTCCATCATCCCCAACACTCACCCTGCCTCGCAGGTTCACACCAACACCCATCATAAAACCATTCCCCTTGACCTCTTTATATTTCTCTATACCCAACCACTGAAATTGAAGTGGTTCAAGTTGCTAAAAGAACTGGGATCCAAACACTCTAGCGGATTAGATGAAGTTCCTGGCTCCCTTTTGGCTAAATGTGCACCTTACATTGCTGCCCCCTTAACTTTTTTAATTAATGAGTCACTTTCTTCTGGTATTTTCCCATCACAACTAAGAATGCCAGAGTGATACCCGTCTACAAATGCGAGGGCCCTAAATCAGATATGAATAATATAGGCCTTTCTCTATCCTCTCTTCCTTTTCCAAAATTTTTGAACACATAATGCATGATCGACTACTATCCTTTTTGAACTATCACTCTCTTTTATCTCCAAGCCAACACGGCTTCCTTAGTAATAAGTGTAAGAAAGTAATATTATAAAATGTAATATTACAAGATCTAGTGTAAGTTTTATTATCCGATTGGAAATACCGCCTGTCGTAGACTTATTAACACTGTGCTGCCCTCTGTAGTGGTTGTATCTAAACTTGAAGTAACTCTCATTGCCACGTGTTTGTGTAGTTGGTAAGTGCTGCGCTCTAGGATGTCTGAATCTAAAACTGTGGAGACGAAGTTGTTCTGTTTCCGTCTTGTCTTGCTCTGAGTGTTTTTACTTCTTGTGTACTGTGTTGTCTACAAATAAAGCAAGCATCGTGTGATTACACAGACTTGTTACTTGTCGTTGTCGAGTTATTTTTAATCCAAAAATCCTCGTCATAGGTCAAGTTTTGTACAGCCTAGATAATACTTCAAATGCTGCGTATAATTAATAACAGTAAGTCCACCACTACTGCTATGCTAAGTTGCATAGCTTTATCTCCCCCCTGTACTCTGCTCTGGACAAAGGAGAGCTTGCTGTGCGCATCTTTTATGATCTAAGTAAGGCCTTCGATACCATCGATCACAACTTCTTCTCTCTAAGACCTTTGGTATCAGAGGAGTAGCCCTCAAATGGATGGCCTCTTACCTGTCCGGCCGGACTCAAGCTGTGAAAATCCAGGCTTCAGTAAATCACTCTACTCATAAAGTCCTCTCGAAACCGAGAACTCTGGTCACAGGGGTCCCACAGGGCTGTATCTTGGGCCCGTTAGCCTTCATCCTATACGTCGACGACCTACAGGGGTGCCTCAACAAAGGTACCCTGACACAGTGTGACAATCTCTCCACTACTATGTGCCTTACCAGAGAACTGGCAACCAACCTCCCCAAGGTGTCGTGGTGGGAGGCTCCGGCTAGGGAATTTCAGCGAGAGTTTCGTGGGTAAGGGGGTGGTGAAGTCGGCGATCCACGTCGCGTTGAGGAGACAGTCTGTCAAGTTGTTGGGCGCCACCTGCTTGGGATTTAGGAGCAAGCAGGAACCTCCTATGTGCTACTGCAATTGTGGCGGGTTTTGTCGTATGAAGACATAACAATTATCATTTGAATGCTTGGATATAAATATAATTTATAACACAATTACAAAGAGGCAAGTACAGGCCATACAATATGAACAATTACCAGGTAATTATGTATATAACGGTCCCCTGAGGCAATACAGGGATTACTATACAATGGTTATAAACTAAAAGGTGATGATGTACTGTGTGATACAGTGAAAGAAATGACACAATCTATCTCGTACTATAACCATACTTTTAGACATTGAACATACCTCGGAGGAATACAAAGAATGAGTCGTGGGCCTGACTCCTACTATTAACCCAGCACCGGGGCTCTAAGGAAACGTGTTCGGGATGTTCAATCTCCAAGAATGTATATATAAGTAATTACAAAGTACAATCCCGTGTACCAACCTACCATATGAGACAGCGTAAGTCTAACGCTACAACCATATTGGCTATTATGAATTAGCCCACCATATTCAATCACCAACCTATTATTAAAGTATAAATATTAACAATCAATAACACATTCATGAATCTCTGTCAAATCCAAAATCGGTGTTGGGTTGTCGGCCGTAGTTGAATTGTGGCGTAGACAAATTATCACAAATTTCCCGCCGGGGTGTATGGAGCGTAGTACACCCTCTTAACGAGTTAAGTTAAAAAATCTATGATTCTACAGTTCGTGGGTACTCATCTGACACCTATGGGTTCCACTTGTCGATCACGGCTCCGTATTTAGACCCCACCACGCTGCTCCTGGATCGGGACGATAGTGCCTGGGTTGCACGCCACTGGCATGCACGGATGACGATCTCGTAGTCAGCTGACGCTGCTCCGGCCGGGACGTGAGACGCCGCCCAGTATGTAGTATTCTCGCGACGATTATTGAACTGACGTGCACTGTCTCACTGAAGGTTCAAGAGTTGTAGACAATGTAGGAAGTATCTATCGGCACGGTACACTATCCAAACTGCGTCCCACTTGACGATTTTCCCGATTTTTAAATTTCCTTTATCTGCATGGTTTTAAGTTCCCATAAATCATAACACCATAGTCACCATACACAGTCCACAGGCTGGGATCACGCGTCAACACTCGACTGTCCAGTGTTTGGAGTAAACACTCTCTCAAACGTCACTCAGACAATACTCATCACCGAGCACCGTTTTGCTGTCAACTGGGATACTCTAGTTGTCGTAAAGCCAAATTGGGCACGGCACGCCCGCTATTTATAATGTCGAGTTGTAAGTGTAATGAGAACCTTATATCCCCCCGAATATAACGACAAATGTACAGAAATTTATGGTCAAAATAACACCAGTGTGAAGGCGTGTACTCTTCACCTTGCACAAATTCGAAACAAACGACCTTCTCTCTCTCCCCGTCAGGAACAACAACCTCTACTCTAGTGGAGTAAAGATGGCTCAAATTAGTGCAAAAAGTGAAACAAACGTGAATTTTTGCAGACTGACTAATTTTAGTATGCTGAATCCAAAATTTGATGGCCCCAAACTGAACTAATTATGGTTGACGACTTATGAATTTAAATTAATTAATTAATTAAATTGAGCTATTCTCGACTTAATGAACTCAATATAGTCAAGTTAGGTATTAAATGAAAGAAATTCATAAATGTTATATTGTTGGTTCAATTAAAGTAAAATTGTATCAATAGTAATTAAGTTAATTGCGCAACAAATAAAACAAGTTAATCTTAAACAAAACGTGATAATAAGATGTCAATGTACCACAACTATCACTTTTATAGTTAAAACACATTTATACCAACAGGAAGTAACTTTTATAGCAGTCACATCAAAATTTTTGATTAATTTTTATTATTAATCAATCAATCAATATAAAAATTGTGTTCAAAAACATAGCATGTGACATATCAAACTCTATGATTTGTACTCTGCAATATGTGGGGGTGAATATTACACATGAAAAAAAAATGTATTTACAAAATATGAATATAACTAAATTATTTATTAGAATATATAAAATACATACAACTTGGCCCTATCCTAAAGCATATCATGTGTGGTATCAAAGTGAAGCATTTTTCATTTCTAGGAAGATGGTAAAATATATATATATATATATATATATATATATAATTCATTTTAATAATATTATATTGATATGTATTTATTGTGCTTCTTTATTACCAACCTATGCTAGTACAAATATGTGTGTGTTAATAAAATTGAAATATTGGCGGGTAAGTCCGCCACGTCCTACCGCGACCACATTATTGCCGACGTTTCAGGAACCTTGTGGTCCCTATCGTCAGGGTTTCGAACTCCAACTGTCCAACATCAGTTGGATATAAATATATGGAGTTATATATATATATATATTTGTTTATATTTATTTATTGCTTTTATTTATTTGTATATATTGTTTATATATTTGTGTTTAGAGTTCCCCATTTACAGCAAAATACTAAGTATTCTCTAATGGCACGTGGTGATTCTTTCTTACATTGAGCGATGTTTTACACATTTGTCACAATAACAGCACTTCTGGAGCACTGTCCACCAGAGATACACAGGTGAGAGCACAGTAAACACGCTTTCACGCAAGAGAATTTAGGTGCACAGTGAATCTTGCAACAACATCTGAAAAGTTCTCGACATAGCGCTGATACCTGCATGTAAAAAATAGTCTATGTATATACGAACATGACACATCTGTATTTCCAACATCATTTAAACAAATACCATTATTTACTTCTGGAAGAACAGTCTACAACTGGTTGTAATCTAATTCTGTAATTCACCAGCCCCAGTCAGTTGGTTCTGGAAGTACGGCAGATGAACTAAGCATTGGCCCCAAACGTGTCCTGCTTGGTAAGTACCTCGCTTTTCATGTTCCTTGAGGGTTGCTTGAGCTGGAGGAATATTTTCTAAGCTTCTATTCTTCTAAGTGAATTGAAATATGATTCTAAATGAAGTGAAAATCAGATCCAAAATGGCGGACGACGAGTTTCACTGGCTAAACAGCACTATGTATTTTTATAATAACTCCGTAAGTAAAGTTAATTTTGCGTGTGAAGCGGATACAAATTACAAACAGCCAACATACAGTGAAGTGTTGTCAAGTCAGAACGGAGAAACTCGTACGGGCGTGGATACAAACGTATGTAGTTCGAGCGTAGGCATTAGCCTAGGGCTAGGCCTAGGCCTAGGTCAGGGAAGAAGTGCGCGTTCAGACAAATTTACGGCCATTGATCCGCAAAGGTTAGTGTTTCCTGACGAGCTAGCAAATCGACCCAACATAAATCTACCTAATTGGATCTGCAGGACTTCTACAAAAGTAGAACATAAAGTGAAATGTACAAGTGGGCCACATAACCTCACATCCTCCGAGTTCACCAACGTGAACAAACGCACGAACCCGTCAGCAAGCTTTCGACCATCACAAGGCTTAGATGAGGTGGTAGAGGTTATGGAGGACCTATTGAAAGCACCACCAGACAGGTCAATAGCTCACTGCGTTGCCGCGGATTTAAAAATGAGCAAGGGTGTGGCAAGCCAAATCAAAGCAATCGCAGACAATGAAGAAGCTTTACAAAGACAGCATAAAGGGGTAGGTGAAGTTGCTTATCTAACAAACGGTAAACGACACATCTTCTACCTCATAACAAAAGAAAAATCACACGAGAAACCCACCCTGAGGGCTTTTGTGAAAGCTTTAATTGAACTGAAACATCAATGTAAATTGTATCACATTAGTGATCTAGCAATACCTAAAATTGGCTGTGGCCGAGATAAACTACAGTGGAATGACATCAAACCCCTCATTGAAGCCATCTTCTTTGAATCAGGGATTAAGATCACAGTGTACCTTAAGCCTGAAAATAGCTCCACTCTAGGCCTAGGCCTAGTTCGACGTGATCCGCCTAGGCCTACCAGGCTTAAGCCACCACTAAGGCCTTAGCCTAGAACACCAACTCCACAAGTGCTGATTGACCCTAGTCCTCAGCCCCAGACCATGTCAAATCAAAATCAGCCAAAAAGAAGGCCAACACAAGCACACAGTGATCAGACCACCTGGCTTAAGCAAACACTTAAAGCCTCACTGCAACTACCTAACGAACCTCGTGTATGGTTCCAGACAATGCCAAACAAGAATCATCAAGTGTCGACTCACAACCGTTTCGATATATTAAGAAACTGGTACACAAATAGCAAAGAGAAGAAAAAGGAAAATGGGCCCAATCCAATACATGAGTCAGTGAAAGGTGACTCGCTAAAGCCCAACCCTGGCAATTTAATTAATCTAACGCCTCCATCAGCCCAGTCAAGGAAATTAGGGCAAGATACGTCTTCGAAAATACTCGTCTCCTTACATTCCGACAGTCGTGGCAGACATTGCCGAAATATACTTCAAAACGAACTGGGGGAGCAATTCAAAGTCGTATCCACGATCAAACCTAATGCCAGACTGCACGATGAAGTCAGTGGTGTGGGTTCTAAAATAACTTCGAAGTATCTAAAAGAAGTCACCATTGTAATCGGAGGCACAAATAATATTGATGAGATAGCCTCAAGTTCAGATGCACCAGCCAAAATGAGCGAACTAACACACCAAAACATCATAGATCCTATCTTAGAGGCTTGTGCGAAAGTCTACAGTCGGGACGCACTCTTTATATCTGCAAAGATACGACACTCCTTATCTGAATCCAATAGTTCACAAAACATAAACCTGCTCATGGACACTGCCATAACTTCAACCAATAAGGCAATATTTCTCAACCATGCCGAAACACTCACAGACAGAAACGACTACACCAGTCATGGGCTGCATCTCAGTAAAAAGGGGAAGAAGAAGTTATGTGGCTTTTTTGCAAAATCAATACTAGACTTACATAGCAACAGCAATAACCACCAGCATAGGCCTACATTGAATGGTCTGCCGAAGCATCTTGGAGCTCGAAGCAACTTGACTAAACCAATAGAAGACACCCAGAGTATCCCCAAGGTAGCAACCATGACATCGCATGGCCCTCATCTACATGTAAATAACAGAGTCGAATATAAAATAGAAACGCGTAACCTACTTACTAAACAGTTTGAAGTCACGGTCCTAAACGCAGTCCCTGCGGAACAGGAGCATCATGAAACCGGTTCTAACAATCCAGCCCCAGAGTCTCCTGGACCCGATATCGTCAAAAATGAAGAAGCCGTGTCGCAATGCAGCAAGGAACCTTTCTCTGATTCCAGTGATGAAGAAGACCTCCCAGGTTTCAACGGTTTAGACGAGCTACCCGAGAGGGATCGCCTCTTTAGAGAACTATTAGCCAGGGAACTTCTGGCCATGATTGCTGCAGAAAGTGGCGGCATTGACATGCTGCTTCAGATAAACAATATCAACATCGAAATGTCGAAGACCGCCGGCTGCCCATCTCTGCCCGAGGGTCCAGCCTCCTCCGCTGCCGAGCCCTCTAAAGAAGCTGCGGTGAGCCTACTTGCCCCCGCCGAGACTCCTGCGGTCGTTAAGGAGACAACAGCCTCTACAGCCTGCACAGCTGCTGAGCCCTCTAAAGAAGCCGCGGTGAGCCTACTTGCCCCCGCCGAGACTCCTGCGGTCGTTAAGGAGACAACAGCCTCTACAGCCTGCACAGCTGCCGAGCCCTCTAAAGAAGCCGCGGTGAGCCTACTTGCCCCCGCCGAGACTCCTGCGGTCGTTAAGGAGACAACAGCCTCTACAGCCTGCACAGCTGCCGAGCCCTCTAAAGAAGCCGCGGTGAGCCTACTTGCCCCCGCCGAGACTCCTGCGGTCGTTAAGGAGACAACAGCCTCTACAGCCTGCACAGCTGCCGAGCCCTCTAAAGAAGCCGCGGTGAGCCTACTTGCCCCCGCCGAGACTCCTGCGGTCGTTAAGGAGACAACAGCCTCTACAGCCTGCACAGCTGCCGAGCCCTCTAAAGAAGCTGAGGTGAGCCATGACGCAGCTTCAGAAGCTGTCTCAGACCAGCAAGCAGCATCTGCTACCTATACCACCAGAGAGACCACCGAGACGGCACCAGGTGGGATACCGGTCCAAGTACAACAAACCAGCGACAAGTATTCCCGACCACACCCAAAATACAAAATCCATCCAATTGAACCTAAAGTAACCAGAAGCAGCAATAGTAGGCCTAATCATTTTTTTAGAAATAACAACAAAAACCAAGTCACGTCTAAAAATAACACGCCAGTAAACCATCCTCCCCCACATTCAATACACAACGATAGCCAATCAATCACCATTCTTCACCAGAACTTGCAAAGCATTAGAAATAAAATTAACGAAGTAGAAATTATCTTAAACAACAATCAAACTGATATTTTTTGTGTAAGTGAGCATTGGCTAGAGGAAAGTGAAATTCATCATTATAAATTAAATGGATACACTCTAAAAAATAGCCACTGTAGAACTCAGCTGTCGCATGGAGGGTCGGCAATATATGTCAGAGACGATCTGGATCATATAGTTTTCAAACAAAGACCAGACCTACAAAATAACAATGTAGACAAACATGCAGAGTTCTCCGCGGTAGAGCTGAAAAACTACAAAATTGTAATAATTTCACTCTATAGAGCTCCAAATGGAGATATTACTACTTTTTTAAAAGCCTTAGATTCAATTCTTGATAAAATAACACGAGAAAACAAAAAATCTGTTCTTGCAGGAGATTTTAATATAGACATACTGCAATCCTCCATTAACCAAGCCCTCCTAACTGATCTTCTGTTTTCATATTATTGCTATCCAACAATAATGGAGCCAACAAGAATTACAACCATTAGCAAGTCCTGTTTAGATAACATATATGTCAACGTAGACACGCAATACCGATCGTTTGTTTTATCAACTGGTCTATCTGATCATGAAGGCCAATGTTTTATAATACCCTTATGCTTAGAAAACAAAGGTGTACGAGTTGCAAAATATTGCTACAAACGCACATTTTCAGATAAAAATAAGGCTATTTTCTATAATCTTCTGAACAAAGAGACATGGACAGATATAATTAACAAACGTACAACGGACGAAAAATACGAACACTTCTTGAACAAAGTAACGAATAATTTTAACATAGCATTCCCTATTAAAAAGATCATTGGTAGGCCTAAACGTAAAAGCGGAATTTGGTTCACCAAAGGTATAAAAATATCCTGTTCAAATCTATCTTCTCTGACAAAAATAGTAAAAACTAACGTATGTTCCCAACAATTCAAAGATTATGTTAAAAAATATAAAAGAATTTATAAAACAGTGCTAAAACGGGGGAAAAAAATGTTTGTTAGTAACTACATATGTAAATCAGATAGCAAAAGCAAAGCTGTTTGGAGCGTAATAAGATCCTACACTAACCACAAATCAAAATCCAATGAAGACAAACAAATTAATAATATTATACAAAATTTCAAGATCCTGAGTGAGGAGAAAGAAATTGCAGAAGCATTTAACCATTATTTCATTAATATACCCTCGGAACTTGGCAAAGCCGTCACTAAATCACAACACAAAAGCATACCTACAGACATACTTGATCCAATGATAATCTTTAAAACTAACACACAATGTAACACACAAACAATGTTTATGAAACCTACCTCACAAGCTGAAATTAAAAAAATCACACTAACACTAAACACTAAAAACACACAAGATATAAATGAACTATCGGTTAGTCTAATACAGAAAAGTATAAATCTTATCCTAGTGCCATTAGAAGAAATCTCTAACAGTTCCCTTCAGTCTGGGACCTTTCCAAGCTACATGAAACTAGCAAAAGTCATCCCTATTTATAAAAAAGGAGAACACAACCAACTTAATAACTACAGACCAATCAGTATCCTCCCGGTATTTTCAAAAATTCTAGAAAAAATAGTAGCTTATTGTCAGCTAAATTTTTTTCGACATAACCAATTACTGTCAAAACACCAGCATGGTATTTTACCCGGCAAATCAACTGATACCGCAGCAGCAGAGCTACTAGAAAAAAATCAATACTCCCTTGACCTTGGACATGACACACTAGGCATATTTTTTGACCTCAGCAAGGCGTTCGACTGTGTCGACCAAAAACTGCTGATTGACAAACTTCATCATTATGGAGTCAGAGGGATTGCGGGCGAGTGGTTTTCATCATACCTAAGCAATAGAACACAACAAGTAGTCATCAATGGCGATCCAACTAAGAAATCAAGCCTGGGTGAAAACAAACAAGGCGTCCCTCAAGGCTCGGTTTTGGGACCACTTCTATTTCTCATACTAATGAATGACCTACCATCATACTGCTGCAATATTCCTCTTAAAGATCTTACAAACATATTCCTTTATATGATCCTCTATGCTGACGATACCAGTATAGTAATATCAAGTCCAGCTTCTAACCTTACAACAACATTAATAGAGAAAGTTATAGCTGTCATATGTAACTGGTTCCGAGCCAACAAACTATTTCTCAACGAAGATAAAACTCAGCTGCTGAAATTCAAGCTAAGATCTAGTACATACCCTAGCCCAACTAATATCACAATCAATGACAAGACCGTAAGCACCATAGACAACTGTAAATTTTTAGGTATCAACATAGACGATAAACTCACCTGGCAAAAACACGTGGATAGCCTGTGCAAACGCTTAAATTCTAGCTTGTATGCCCTCAGAATGCTTTCTACATGGTCAATCCAGGAAACAATTAGAGTAGCTTACTTTGCAAACTTCCATGCCACAATGTCTTATGGATTACTATCATGGGGAACAACAACTAAGCATCAACTCCAACGTGTACTGATATTACAAAAACGAGCAATAAGGATTATGGGAAACTTAAGAAGAAGTGACAGCTGCCGAGAAAAATTCAAGGAGCTTTCTATCATTACAGTAACTAATAACTACCTGTATAAATCATTATGTTTTGTAAAATCCAACCCAAAAATATTCACAAACGAAATACATCACGCACACAACACAAGAAACAAAGAGTTTCTACAATACCCCACACACAGAACAAAAAATTTAGAAACACACCTATACTATATGGGAAGGAAAATCTTCAACAAAGTATCATCATTTATGAACACAGGCTTGCCCCCAACATCATTAAAACATGAATTTAAAAAGTACCTCCTTGCAAATCCCTTCTACAACTTGGAAGAGTTTCTGAGTTCTCTACCTACCACTCAAGTGTAAACGTTTCCCTAAAACGGGCGTCTTATCTCACCTGACGAGAGTCTGTCAACTGTTCATATATAAATTTAAAATATGTTAAGATAATATGGTAGGGTGGAAGAACAAAAATGTATTTTTTGAACCTCGCCTTTTTTCTTGTAACCCTGTATTCATACATGGTAACATGAAAATAAAGAAATACTTACTTACTTACTTACTAAATTATTCACTGATTGTATTGATGAGCTGCAGTCATACATTACAACAAAGCGTTCAAGAACTGAAAACCGTGCATCAGAAACTTCCACTGGAGCATTTGATAGTGGCATCCTCGAAATGTGACCATACATCCATCATGGTTTTCTAACCTTTCCCGGAGAATGACGACACTGTGTCGCATCCACTGAATGCGTGCCAAAATGGCATATAAGAACATTAAGCTACTCCCAAACTTGGGGCCTACTCATGGCGTGATAAGTAGCGTCTATGCTTACCAACGCCAAATTCAATCCACAGTTCATCCGCATTAAATTGGGGATAGGCGTGCAGTGCGCTAATGGCCACTTCCGAATCTACGGTGCTTATCATGATGTTTTGATGATTAAAGAAACTTGAATGTTTTGCATTCAACAAAAGACGGCCATCAGCTTCTTCGTGAGTACATGGATCAATTGTTGTATCAATGGACTTGTGGGGGATTCCACAGCCTTCATTGACGTGTCTGACAGTACGCCTGCTAAAGCTTTTCGTTCCTCACAGCCTTCCATGGATCCTGCTATCTTTTGTCGACAACAATGGTTTCGGGGGATCATTGTAGAGTTTCATCTGGCTGGACCCCTATTCTGTAACTTTTTTTCGTAGGTCCTGATATGGTTTCTGCCTGAATTCGACGTTGATCGGATAATTGCGATTTTGTAACTTTGTTGGTGCCCGTTTCCGCCTGAATCCATTTCCGTGGTCCTGATATGGTTTCAGTAGCTTTTTTGCTGGTGAAACGAAATCAGCCGTAATATTAAGCATGTATAATAACTGTTGACGCGTGATATTGTACTGCAAACTGCATTCAATAATTATGTTCCATTATAATGAGTGAAAAACACCAATAAACAACGTGTTTACTTTTCATTTGAGACAGTCTTTATTATTTGAAAATCTCAGCCGGCGCCTCGGTCTAGTGACGCCCGCCATTAGAGAAATATTATGTCAACAACTCTAGCCTAGGCCTATTGTATCATTGGGACTGCCGTATTACTAGGCCGATACATATAAATTCACTGATAAGACATAATTAGATATTGGCCTAGGCCTAAACATTACCTTGTAGTGTTCCTAGGGTATAGAGAAATTCCTAGAATAGAGAAATAGGGCATTCTAGGTTGCTTCTTGTGTTTTTAAAGACGCATTCATGTTACTGTGTAGGGTTATGTTTGTTTTGATTTGAGCCGTGTAGCAGTGATCACGGCCCTCTAAATCATGATATTGTCTGTTTCTGATTGGCTTAAAGCCTCGGTGGCTCAGTCGCCTTGTGATGTCCTCCCAAACCGTACATACACATTTCAGGCGCTGTTATAGAATCGCTATTTTGTTAATCTTTGGCGACGGCAGAAACGGGCAAATAATTTCTGCCTGCATTCGTTTCGGCTGCTTTCATTTCAGGCAGAAATGGGAAAGTTACCGAATAGGGGTCCTGGACTGGAGATGGACAAGGCCATGTTCTACTATTTGATTTTGTACATGTAATTAATAAATAACATACATACATTACATCTCTCGTCTCCTACTTGCACGCACTACAGTGGTGACCCCGACGTGATATGAACACGCAGCGACATTTCCATCTGTACGAGCTACCGACCGATCTGGTGACCCCACAAACGCGTGTTCGAGTATTTTGTGTGTGAGTACTAGGCCTAGAGATTTAATTGAACTTTATTTTTGTACGTTCATATTGTGTTCTCGCAATGACAGACCCCGTGGTCACGGCAGCCACCGATACAGTTGCCCGTGTGAGCGTGCGTGTTCCGCAATTTTGGCAAGACGATCCGGTGCTTTGGTTTGCGCAGATCGACAGCCAGTTTGTTTTGGCCGGGATCACACAGGACACGACCAAATTCCACACTGTGACAGGCGTGCTTGACCAACGCTACGCCGCTGCAGTGAGAGACTTAATTCTCAACCCACCAGCGGAAGGCAAGTACAACAGCTTAAAGGCTGAACTTATTCGCCGATTCTCACCCTCGTTGGAAGCACGACTAAAGCAATTGCTCCAGCACGAGGAGATGGGAGATCGTTCACCGTCACAGTTCCTAAGCCATATGCGCGTTCTTGGTGGCACGACTGTGTCCAATGACGTGTTGCGCGTTCTGTGGCTCGGCCGATTGCCACAACGGATGTCCGACATACTTGCCTCGTCACCTCCAGACAACCTCGAGCTGCTAGCTGTCATGGCCGACAGCATCTACGAGAGTACGGCCACCCCACCCCGTGTTGCGGCAGTCGACAATCCGGCCGACTTGACCAGCTGTCGGGTACAGATTGAGGAGCTGACACAGCAAGTCGCAGCCCTTTCCGCAGGCCGCAGCGCAGCGACAACTCGCACGCGTTCAGCAAACCAACAGCGAGCAACAATGTCTGCTAGGCGCGATACCGTTCAGGGCGCTTCGGACAACGAGATGTGTTGGTTTCACCGCACATTCGGAGAGAACGCCAGACGCTGCCGACCGCCATGTAGCTATCCCGCCTATCCGAAGAAAAAAAACTCCAACGGCAGCCCGTAAACGCGGCTGACGGCTGCCCACGTTCTCGCCGCCTTTTCGTGATGGATGTTCCAACACGCCGACAGTTCCTCGTCGACACCGGATCCGACCTCTGCGTGTACCCTCGCACGCTGGTCAGCGGACCTCGCGCTCCGACGACGTACGAGCTTTTCGCTGCCAACGGTTCCGTCATAGCAACCTACGGCACCATCACTCTCAACCTCGACCTTGGCCTCGGTCGTGACTTCGTTTGGAAATTTGTGATAGCCGACGTATCGAAACCGATTATCGGAGTAGATTTCCTGTCTTACTACGGCCTGCTCGTCGATGCTCGAGCAAGACGCCTCGTCGACAGCGTCACGTCATGTGACATCGCTGGCCGCTCGTCGAACGACACACAGGAACACGTCAAGGCAGTCTGCGGAGGTTCTCGCTATCACACTATTTTGGCGGAATTTCCAGACATCACGCGTCATGCCGGCACGCAGCAGGTTGTGAAACATTCGACTGTCCACCACATCCATACTACGCCTGGCCACCCAGCATCGTGCAAGCCCCGACGGCTCGCACCGGATGGCCTACGCATCGCAAAACTAGAATTCGACGCCATGTTGACGTCTGGCGTGGCACGACGGTCTTCAAGTAGTTGGTCTGCAGCTCTCCATCTCGTTCCTAAGAAAGAGGATCAATGGAGACCATGTGGGGACTACCGCCCTCTGAACGACAGAACGATCCCCGACCGCTACCCAGTCCCCCACATTCAAGATTTTGCCCAAACCCTCGCTGGCAAAACGATATTTTCAACGATTGATCTGGTTCGAGTGTACAACCAGATCCCCGTTGCAACAGAAGATATACCGAAGACAGCCATCTGCACTCCGTTTGGTCTTTTCGAGTTCCCCTACATGAGCTTCGGTTTACGTAACGCAGCCCAAACGTTCCAACGCTTTATCGACGAAGCAATCCGAGGACTAGATAGAGGACGCATACATTGATGACATTCTCATCGCCTCAAAATCACCCGAGGAACACGAGCAACATCTGCGCCTACTGTTCGCACGACTCTCCGAGTACGAAATACTCGTGAACACATCAAAGTGCGTGTTTGGGGCTGAAGAGGTCCGGTTTCTCGGGTACACGGTCAACGCTTCTGGGACTCGACCCCTTTAAGACAAGGTTGATGCGATCGCCTCATTCCCTCAACCCAGTAATCTCCGACAACTCCGACAGTTCCCGGGAATGCTCAACTTTTACAGGCGTTTCTTACCTTCCACCGCCATGCTTCAGGCTCCTCTGAACGACCTCCATGCCGGCGCCAACAGCAAGGGTAAGACACCAATCACATGGACACCGATTCTTACGGCTACGTTTGAACGATGCAAGCGCAGTCTCTCAGAGACAGTTCTTCTAGCTCACCCCGACCCGGAAGCCGAGCTTGCCGTCATCGCGGACGCTTCGGACACTAGTGTTGGAGCCGCTCTGCAGCAGAGGACGAGCCGAGGATGGCAACCACTTGCTTTCTTCTCGCGGAAGTTGAACGCGGCCCAGCGGAATTATGGTGCGTATGATCGCGAACTGCTCGCCGTGTACGAGGCCATACGATTCTTCCGCCATATGGTGGAAGCGAGACCATTTGTCATTTACACAGACCATAAACCTCTGACGTTTGCATTTAAACAGAAGACTGACAAGTGCTCGCCACGACAATTTCGTCACTTGGACTATATTGGACAGTTCTCCACGGACATTCGCTATGTGCCCGGTAAAGAGAATGTCGTTGCTGATGCTCTGTCTCGAGTGGAAGCCATATCGGGTGCAGTCACCCTCGCTGACATCGCCCGAGCCCAGGCAAACGACCTCGAGCTCCAGACACTCTGGTAGAGCTCCACTTCACTCCAGCTCCAACAGCGGTTCCTTGCTGACGGAAACCTGTTGATCTTGTAGTATAGCGATAAAGCTAATTTGATATGCTGGACTTCACATTCACGCCACGCGTTCTTCTAGATTCTTATAGAACATTGTATACGAGTGTTCATATGACATATTGTCATGACGTATACTTGTGATCAAAGTAATGACGTATAACAGATGACGTTTTATTTATCACTCAAGTTCACAGAATTCCTAGACACGATTCATAGAACTATCAAAATTACATAGAAATTTGAGCAAAGAGAAAGAAAATTTCCGCGAAGTCTCCGCCTTAAATGTCTAGGTCACCGCATCTCTAGCAAATGATAGCCAATGTTTTAACATCTAAATTTAGAAGCCAACAGCGATTGTTTAAACTAATAACGTCATAAAATGCAAACCAATTAAAATTAAGAACGTCACAAGACGCAAACCAATTAAACACATTCAATATCATGACGAAGATGTCACATAAGAGAAAGTTCACTTCCGAGTAATTAATTCACGGTCAAATTCGACTATAAAACACGGGAGGTGTGACGTGCCAAAATAAGCAGGTGCACACCACTCGGAAGGCCTGACGCACTTACCGGGCCGGACCGACTCAGTGGAGATGGGGGGTGGGCTAAGTTGCGGCTCGTCTTCAGATGGTGGGCGCCACTTCGTTTCGAGTAGATGACCTGTAGGGGATATTGTAGAAGGAACGAAGAAATTCTACGTTGAATTATAACCCCAGTTCATGAGAGAGCAAAGATAGAGATTTATTATGAGAGAACGACTGACGACAAATGGACAATGGTGGACAAGACACAGCTTGAGAGACTTCAGTCGATAAACATGAGAAAACAACACAAATGGTTCATTGACAAAAATACAATATAAGAAAAATAGAAAATACTTGTTTAGTTAAATACGCTACCCTTGATGGGCGTACGGTACATTTAGTTTACACGTTCGCTCCTCTTGAGCCTATGGTGACAATACACAAATACTTAATAATAGTAAGGTAGAAAAATATGGAATAATCGGTAGGCCTTACAATGTAACTGTAGGTTAAAGCTTTTAAGCTCGGGCCTTCATGGGCACTGGGAGACTCAAAGCGACTAACCCTACGTCATGTAATTCCCTATCTCGGTCAGCCACGGACACTTTGAGATTCTAAGTACCCGTCAGTAACTTCTCGCCCTCACATTCGCCACGGAATAGGTTGAGGTTCAAAGCTACTACGGTACGTTAGTTAGTACATACAGAAGAGGCTACATGCCTACCTAGCAAGACAAGTTGCCAGCAAATCCATCGGCTCTACCGGCCGTGACTATTGCTATCTTAAGACTAACAAGTTACTAAGGTTACGCTACAACTAAACATGGGTTATGATACGGACTTAAATTTAAACACAAAATGGTGATCACCTTACACTGGTTGTTAAGATGCATGAGAATTATTACTAGTTAAACGCTGAATGCTAGTCTGTACGTCAGGCTTAAATCCGCTACAAGCGTGTGGGTATCAGACCCGGATGCTTTGATCGTACAGACCTTAACGGCTTAAATTATAATTACATTAACAGGGTTATACAAGGTTACTATACACTTAGCCTAGGGGATTTTCCCCCTGCACCGGCTTCTAGTTACAGGATAATGAATAACGCTCTACCTTGGTAGGCTTGTACACTGGTTCACTAAGTTAGCATATGGCCTAACTGAAATGTAAGCATGTAGGCTTCACGCCAGACACGTAAGTCTACATATGGTATGACTGAATAGTAAAGTTAAAGTTCCTCCATTCACTAAGTTAGCATATGGCCTAACTGAAATGTAAGCATGTAGGCTTCACGCCAGACACGTAAGTCTACATATGGTATGACTGAATAGTAAAGTTAAAGTTCCTCCACATGCTGGATAGAAGTTGACCAGGCTTTATGCACATGGGTAATTAGTGATTTCGAATTCGGGTATCTAAATGGTCAGCGAGGCCCTGCCTCTAGTGGCTCAATTACAGTACCGACATATCGGGGCTCTCGTGGACCGAACCTGGCTGGAGAAGTCTACGACGGAAATTCCCACGTGGTTGTCCGTGAAAATCCACCTCGCCGAGGAGCTTCCTAGATTAGGCCTAGGCTAGACTGACAGTCGCCTCGGATCGGATGCTGCTAGCCTAGAGGTCCGCTGCGTCGCACGCTCGCCCATCGGGAAAACTTCGACATGCCGGAAAATGTAGGCTAGACCCTCCGGAAAAATCCTATTTTCAAAGAGAAAATGGCCAATGTAATAAAACTATTTTCAACAAACGATACGTTAAGCCTAGAGACACATTCTCAGCTTCAACGCCAGATTAGATGGATGAACAAGGACTTACCACTGAATGGATTTACGAAATACAGGTTATTAAACCATGCTGCACGTAGAACGCCTCTGGTAGCTTACATGCTCGAGCAAAATGTAGCTCCGAAACACAAAGTTCTCTCAGGACTTCTCTCACGAAACAGACCAAATCTAACCTTCCTGCTGTGGCTCCTCAGCTATCGTCGTGCGATAGAGTCGAACGAAACTAGTGCTGCGCGGCGACACTTGGAACTTGCTCGGCTGCGTTAGGCTCTCACCGGCGGTGGAATGCGCGGGATTTCAAACGCCGTGCGGGACGTTCAAAACACTCGATCATCCGACGCTATGGAGAGGGGTCCCGTTGGCTCTGGCCAGCCTTCAGAACATGTGAGACGACCGGAATATCACTAGGGGCCAGCCCAGTGGATTCCCAGCCGTCACAGAGTTTCCAACCAAAAAATAAGAGTAGGATTCGAGCACACAAGGAAGACCTGGAAGCCCCGCCTGGAAACCGTAAGTCAACACCTTTTACTACTTATGCATGCTAAATAACTTCTAGCCTACTCTGGGCTACGAAGCTAACTCTGTCATAAATTCACTTGCCTGACAGATGGTACTGTAAATTCAGTGCTTACCTAAATTCGGTGCTATAAGTAAATTCAGTGTTAGTTATTAAAATTACACGCACTTGTATGATGTGGTGTATAAAGCTCGACATTATATTATATGATATCAGTGAATCTAATTGAACACTTTATTATGGTACAAGGAATATTACTCCACAATTATATATATAATTAAATGTATACGTGCATAACAAACGCTTTTAGCACTTTACACGCTCATGACGCACAATAACTTGTCAACTGTGTTTGTAACATAATATGGTCAATACAAAGAAAGTGTTAATTGTAGTTTGACTTGTCAATGTACCCGAATCATCCTGTGACATTCCCCTGGTACCGTTAGGCTTCGTTACCACCGATAATACGCTTCTTAACCCTATAGCCTCGTCCGAGTTAGATAATTGTGCGATCAATCAAGAGGGTATTCGTTGAGTATTCACTTCAGGCTAGGGGGCCGAATTCCCGTATTATTACAGTGGTGTCGTGCGGTGGGATAGCAATTAATTAAACATACCTCAAATCAGTAAGCCTTGGTTTCCAAAAACATTCTTTCAACAAAATTTTTCAACAAATTCTAAAAGTGTTTTGATTCACGATTAGTGGTGGCAGCAATCATTTTAATTCATAAAACTTATAAAAGCAAAACCCTCAAAATGCCTATAGTACCAATAGCCGACGAAATCGCCCCACGAAATGTCACAGGACTTCTCTCACTTGTTGATAAATATTCAGGCACACAATCTAGCCAAACAATAGAGGAATTTTTTTTGTCAATCGAAAGAGCGTCGACATTAGCAGGCTGGTCCGCCGAACAACACACTGGTATGCCATTTTGAAACTAGACGGCGAAGCAAGGGAATTCTTCAATGTAGAGACCGCTCTTCATACAGCAGATTACCAAACCCTAAAAAATGCCCTAATCCAACGTTTCAAAGACCGGGAACATAACTCGTCAGCCATTCAACGCTTTCACAATTGCGTACAACGTCCATCTGAAACGATCGACCAATACGCAACCCGTCTGAGGGAGGAAGGTGCAAAGACACGACTTATTTCAGACAACGCCGCGGAAAACACTATACGACTAAAAATGCTAGAAGAACAGTTGCTAGCTCAGTTCTTGAGAGGGCTAAGGGAAGCCAAGCGCTATGTGTTACTGAGGGCACCCAAATCGTTCACTGAAGCAGTCAAGATTGCAAATGAAGAACACGAAAATGACCTACTATCTAGTGACAAGAACCGCTCAATGAACGCGTTGGCCCAACAGCAAGTCGCCTCACAACAGAACGTAAACACAAATCATGGCGAAACAGTAGCAGTAAACCCAAACTCACGTTACGTAAATAATAAAAGTACTTACGACAACAACATGGTAATCCAAGGAAGACGACAAAACAACAACACTCACTCACTGCAATGTTACGCGTGTCAGCAATACGGACATATCGCACGAGACTGCAGACGTTCACAACAATTACGGCGAATGAACTGTTATAACTGTAACGCCCCAGGACATTTCGCCCGCCAGTGTCAACAACAACGAAGATGGCCAACCGATACGCATACACCGCCAAGACAGACAGGCCAGAGACCTTTCATAACTGTACCGCGAGTAAATCGAGACAATATTCAATGCTATTATTGAAACCAGCTAGGACACATTCAGCGGAATTGCCCTAGAGCGCCTAGAGCGAATGGACAGTATTCATCAAACTACACAGGTTTTCTTTCGAGCGCGGGGAGAGGAAACCGAGGAAATCAAAGACCAGCGCAAGATACGCAAAACTAGGAAACTTCTGGAAAGAAAATGGATTCGTGGTAACCAGTACAATACACAATAAAAACGGGACTACACAAAACATAAAACTTTTCATCGATAGCGGCGCCACCGTATCAATGATGCGTAGGCAAATAGTGCAGTCAGGAGGACAAAAAATACATCCTTACACACAAGCCTTGTACGCCGCCACCGGCGATGAATTTTACGTAGACGGAGAAACAGAATTAGCATTACAATTAGGCACAGATATATATTTGTACCCCTTTGTAATAGGACAAGACGACATGTTTGGCGACGTAGACGGAGTTATAGGGAAATACTTTTTGACTGAATACAAGTTTGATATTTACACGACATCTGAATATATGCAAGAAGGAAAAAATAAAGTACCTATCGAACTTAACCATACACCACCAAGGGGAACAAAACTAGATAAAAAAGGACTTAAGGAATACATTCCAGACACCGACGCGATTAACCTCGTCACCCGACATAGACGCAACAAAACAAACAAAAATAACTCGGAACATAAAACAAGTAAAAAGGATAAACGACAAGCGAACACCACCTAGACCCGTTATTCCACAGAACAAGCAAAGACGAAGGTCCCCCACAAATAAAAAAAAATCAGGTGCCACGAAATCAAAGTCAACAAACGAACAACAAACAGCATCAGAACAAAATCATGCTGGCAAAGTAAGAATGAAGCACAGAACTAACATACCAGCCCGATCTGAAATACTATGTGAATGTAAATATACGGGAATAGAACAAATGGAACAAGCTACAAGGGAAAGTACGGCATTACTATTCGAGCCTACTGAACTAAGAATCCACGGCATATTATGCGCACGTACACTTCACACCGACACACCAGATAAGAAAATAATCATACAGATCATGAATGTAACACAAACTGACATAGAAGTACAAAAAAACACGTTACTAGGATTTGTTGAGCGAGTGCCTTGCGAAAACCGCGACGAAGTAAAAAATGGAATAATCTTTGCATCATTAATGGAGCAAATGAATAACAAACTCACCCCTGAAGAAACGGAAGCCTTGTGGGACTTAAACCACTTGGAAGAACCGGTTAAAAAACAAATGCAAAATTTTTTATCAACTTATGTGGATTTATTTTCACAAAATGAAAAAACGTTTGGTTGTACATCGAAAGTTCAGCATAAGATAGAACTGATAGACGGAGCTAGGCCCATTAAGAAACCACCCTAGAGAATTCCACATTCCAGGCGTGCAATACTAGATGAGTGTTTGAGGAAATGAAAGATAAAGGGATTCTGGAACAATCTAACAGCGAATGGAGCTTTCCTATCCTAATGGTACCGAAAGCAAGTAAACCCCTACCCGATGGCACCCCCGGACCTATCAAATATCGTATAGTAGCCGATATGAGAGGCCTAAATGCCGTAACTAAGACACAAATCTGGAGTCTACCAAACATCAATGAGACCCTCGACCTGTTAGGGGGAGCAAAATATTTCTCTACCCTTTACATGATGGCCGGATACCATCAAGTACTAATACGTCCCGAAGACCGAGAAAAGTGCGCAATAGTTACCGGAAAGGAGCACCTACAATACACCCGAATGGTAATGGGACTCAAAAATTCTGCAGCCCTCTTTCAAAAATTAATGGACTCAGTACTATCAGGACTAATCGGCGTCCGCTGTTACTGTTACATCGACGACGTGGTAGTATTCTCTCAAACAATAGAAGACCATATAGAGAGACTCAGAGAAGTTTTTGATAGATTAAGAGACGCAAATCTAAAACTACAGCCATCTAAATGTCATTTCCTCCAAACAGAAATAGATTATTTAGGCCATGTTGTATCCAAAGAAGGAATTAAGCCCAACCCACTTAAAATACAAGCTGTGCAAAACTATCCTCGTCCAACCAATGTGACGGAAATAAAAGGATTTTTAGGACTTTCTGGTTATTACAGACGCTTCATACCCCAATACGCAGCGAAAGCCAAACCTCTAACTGAATTAACAAAAAAAGAGGTATGATATGAATGGACTGAAGCTCAAGAAGAAGCGTTTAAAACACTCAAAAACGCATTATGTAGTGAACCAGTGCTGATATATCCCGATTTTACCAAGGAATTCATATTATCTACTGACAGCAGTAATTTTGCTGTTGGCGCTGTTCTTTCCCAAATATCAGAGGGAATAGAAAAACCTGTAGGCTACGCGTCAAGAGTATTAAACCAAGCAGAAAGAAATTAAACAGTTACAGAACGTGAATTGTTAGGTATTGTGTTCGGTATAAAACATTTTAATTGCTATTTATACGGCAACCATTTTACGATATATTGTGACCACCGCCCATTGGTATGGCTAGATTCATTACAAGATCCAACTTCACGACTAGCCCGTTGGTCAAAATTGCTAAGTAATTACAATTTTACTGTCCAGTATAGAGAAGGCAAATTAAATACTAACGCCGACTGTCTATCAAGAGTTTGCATAAGTTCTGTCAGACCCGAGTTCGAGCCCATATGGGACAGGCAACGAATCAAGGAAGAACAAAGAAACGACCCTGCTCTGCGTGACGTCATAGCTCAATTGACGCGGAATAACAAAAGCAACGAAATTTACGCGTTAGACGAAGAAGGACTCCTATACAAAGTAAGGGCGATGAATCAACGAGAGGACCAATTAGTAGCGCCTAGAAATATGGTACACAAGGTAATGCAAACCTACCATGATTCACCTATTGGAGGACACAATGGAGTCAATCGATGTACTGAATTGATAAAAACAAAGTTTTTCTGGGTTGGAATGCACGCTGAAATACGACAATACTGTCAACAATGTGTTTCGTGTAATAAAAGGAAAACATCCCCTCACCTAAGGAAGGCCCCATTACAGAAATTCCCTGACGTCACAGCACCCTTCGAAGTTTGTTCAATGGATATAGTAGGCCCATTGCCAATGACTACAGCAGGAAACAAGTACATACTTACCTTTGTAGATCATTTCACTAGATATCCTGAGAGCATAGCACTCCCGAACCAAACCGCAAAAACTATCGCTGAAGCTTTCGTGACGCAAATAATTGCTCGTCACGGGACTCCACAAAAATTAGTGACGGACTGTGCCCCGAACTTCGTAGGAACAGTCATGAAAGAAGTTTGTGCGTTGCTACACATAAAAAAACTACAAACATGCCCGTACCATTCTCAAGGGAATGCTACTTGTGAACGACAACATCGCACATATGAAGACTTCTTATCACATTACGTTAACAAGGATCAAACAGATTGGGATCTTTGGTTGCCATATATTGCATGTTAGCCTATCGCGCTACTCCTCATACCAGTACCGGCGAAACCCCTTTCTTCTTAATGCACGGTCGCGATATAGACCTACCGTTCGACTCAATTACAAAGCCAACACGAACAAGGTACGATACGGATATAAACTTACAGTAGTGAAGTAAGTCAACGTTTAAGAGAAGTATTTAGAGAAATACGAGAAAGAACAAAACAAAGTATGGACAGGCAGCACGAGTACTACAATCGGTCAACCAAACCGACAACTTTCAAGCTCGGAGACCGAGTTTTTCTTCATACTCCAAAGTTGCGCTCAGGATTAACCAAAAAACTGTCTCAACTTTGGGAAGGCCCATTTAGGATAATTGAAGTACGCTCACCAGTCCTATTCAAAATACGAGAAATATACGGGAACTCAAGAGTCCAAGTAGTACACGCGAATCGATTGAAGAAATATAATATCGCAGACGAAAGTGAAATTATGGACGGCAAAGAAAGTTCAGAAGAAGAGGATGAAAATGACGTAAGAAACGACAATGAGCATAAGGACGACACTAGAGTCATTAGCGACGAAGACGAAATCGAGATGCCTATCAGAATCACGCGTGAACCGATCGAACAAGAAGCTGACATACCAACACACCGTTATCCGTTACGAAGCTTGGGCCCTATAGCTGAGTAAACTATATGGAATTTTTATATAAGTAAATGAATAGATCGGGTACAAAGAAATGTAAATCAAAAAATCGAAAATGCGCACTAACATAATTATTAAAAGTAAATTGTTATTACACAAATATCAATGAGGAAGAAACTAAACAAAACATAAAACAAAGGCTTAGAAAAAGGGTTATACAATATTTAGTGTTACACTACTAATAAGCATACAACGAATTAAAGACAAACATATATAAAAAAAGGAAGAATAAGAAATACCATAATGAACACGATTACACATGAAAACATAATATGCACTTACACTTCAGTCTGAGACGTCAGGCACAGCTTAGTCAAGCAAGTTGAAGATAACCAACCTACTTTTGAAGTATAGGGTTATATGGAATAATCTTATATTATTTAGGAAGTTGAATATTAAACGAGTCTGCAGCTCGTAACAATTTGCCGCTAACGTACAAATCACACAAGAACAGAACTCGGATTACTCTAGAGCATACACATAACTACATTCGTAAGGTATATCACAAATCACTAGATTTATATTACGCGTAATAAAGGTGAACGAAATTAACAAGGCAAACGACACAGACGTAGCATATAGATAAATACATAAAAGGAGGCATATACATAATATATAGAATACGATAATTAACATGCAGATATAAGATAAAGATAAAAGAATTGCTATTAGAAGACACATATGTTCTATTTAGGACTAACGCAGACATACGAAATGGAACCACTAGTACCCACCCAGATATGGCAGGCTTGTTTTGATCAACTAAAGGCATATATCAACGCAAAAGAGGTGGAATGTATGATATGGCAAGTAAAGAAAATCTTACATAATCATGAGCACGTAGACGGATGTGTGCAGGAACTTGAGACGCTTAAGGAGTTACATTTTAATATTAGTACAGAATTCAAAGAAAAATACGGCAAATATCCCTGTGAAGAGGAAGGATTTTGGTATCCTATGTTAACCAACACGGCTACAAGCTGGTGGAGTTAGATTAAAGCACTCAGACCCTAGGACTTAGTACTACTAAGACTGGTATGAAAGTACTAATTAATTCAAAGCCCATACGGTTAGTCAATACGTTAGGATAGGAATAACTTGTTTTGATTACAGAACTTGAGACTCACCTTGTGAAATGACCACCTTCTTAACATGGCAGATATTATTACTCATGGTAACAACCTCATCACAAATGGAAGACCTTAACAAAGGGTTAATCTTCCTACCGGAATCTACCCTCTTGTTAACTGGCGACAAATGGACACTTGGTATCGACATTGATCTGTCAACGTATACGACACTTATCAATACTTACATTGATAAGACGGCAAGTATAACGGACCTCAATGTCACGTATATTTTAGCAAAATATATCGATTTTACAGATAATTTAAAAATTATGCTAGCAACAGAAGTTCAATATTTAAAAGAAAAAGGGAACAAAGCACTGGACCGTCTAAATGTAATCCATGATACTATTACGTCACAAAATCCACGTAACCGTCGCTCACTCGTAGATGCCGGAGGACACATACTAAGATTCCTATTTGGAACGCTCGATTCGACCGATTTAAAAAAAAATAAACACTAAATTTGATGTCTTAGAACAACGAACAAAAACATTGGACACATAATGTCGGACCAAATATCTTTTATTAAGGAAGGAGCTAGACGAGTAGACCACAATACAGCTGATATTCAAAAGTTAAGTCAGGTAATTGGTACCGTAAACGACAAAATTAAAAACTTGGAAATCAATTAGGTAATGTCACCGGCTCTTTCCAAACAGCAGTAAGTTACACCTTTATGATATCCGCCTTTCTTCGGAGCTTGGAAGCTACAATAATAGATATAACATTGGAAGTGGAACAACTCAAGGAAGCTATTACAGAAACAGCCTTAGGCAAACTAAGTACATATTTCTTAACACCGCGAAAACTGCTCCAAATTCTCACAGCAATACAACCTCACTTACCAGTCGACCTCCAAATGTTAACAAATTTACGTTTAGACGAGATGTACCTATATTTCAGTACAGTTACGGTACACGCCGCCTCTTATAACACAAAAATAAGATTATACATTGACCTTCCTCTCAAAGCGCCTAACCGATATTTTGAATTATACAAAGCCTTGCCACTGCCAGTACAAATAAAAAACTTGACGACCGCCTTAGTACTTTATCCTCCCAACCCCTATTTTGCTATAACACCCGACCGTCAGACATATGAAGAGTTTTCCTATCAAGATATTGACGAATGTACGACAGGGTTAATAAAAGTATGTCCACCCTTATCAGCCGTATACAGCAGTAATAAGCACTCTTGCCTCTCGGCATTATTTTTAGGAGATGATCAAGCAGTACACCAACTATGCAACAAGGTTATCACCATCGATAGTAAGCCTACATTTTTCAGAAACAAGGACTCAAATACATGGATATATAGAACGGCCCACACTAAATTACTGTATCAGTGTCAAACACAATCAGTTATACCTAAGGACGAACCTAAACAAATGACTATAGTCGGCACAGGGAAACTAACAATACCAGACAATTGTTATGTCCAAGGCCCCGACTTTACACTCTTACCACACTACTCGACCTTTACAGCGTTTAACAAAACGGTTATAAATATACACATACCGCCCATCGACAACTTGCTTCTGAAAATTCACCCTGAAAATCATGAATTAATATCATCTATAGGAACCCCTGACGAAATCGATAAGGTGTAAGACGCAATTAAACAAGAAGTGGTACCCCCCTTAGAAGTCCCATACGCCCAATGGATGCAACGCATCAACGACATGCATACCAGATGGTATTACCCTAGACCGGAGCACGTCTCCCATCACATCTCTACAGGTTTGGGATTAGTTCTACTTATTATTATTATATCAGTAATATATCATAAACATAAGTTTATGTACAACAAAATTCAGCGTTATAGGCAACGACAGAGTACTGCAAATACTATAGTGACTGCAGCCCCACCCCCAAAGGACGGGTCACTTCTTCATTTAGGAAATGTTGAGCTTGACGAAATAAAAACCACTTGCAAGGGACAACCTTCCCGAATTGGAATAAATAATAATAAACAAAATGAAAAAAAAAAATGGTGTGAGAACTTTAAGAGATGAGGAATGATCTCGATGATCACGTTTCAGGGATAAACGCCCGCAATTATTCACTGTGTGTATGTAAGAGCCTCTGGCACGCTGTAAAAAGCTGCAAGCTCACATGGCACTAGAATGATACCGAGCCTCTGGCACGCTGTAAAAAGCTGCAAGCTCCATGATGGTTGAATGAGAATCAGCGGCACGAAACGTTCACCCTGCACCCTTAGTGGCATACAGCTATGTTGCAATGTCACAAAAATACTAAATCAGAACGTTGCGACATGTTTCCACAGAGCGTGATTTCGATTAAACGCAAAGTGAAAAATAAAAGTGAAACGAACATAGGCCGTTATAACTCCTTGTCGGAAAATAGTGAAACTGATCCATACCAAGAAGTCATTAGTAGCAACAGTAGGTTTCGATGTCAAATCCGTCCCAACCCTTTAGAGAGTGATATATAAACAAATAAAGACACAACCCACGCACTTTACTATCAGCTTCACGCACAACTGCTACGATCAACGTAAACGTAAGTACACCGACATATTGAACTTACCCTAGAGTCATAGCACGTCCTAAGAATTGTAGCAATTTTCACTATCGTTATATTCACTCTTTTAGAGCATGGACCTATATACCGTGAGTCCCTCCTCGACTGGTGGGACATACTGTACTTGGAATACCCGGACCCGCTCTTCCCGGGGCCGCCCCCCCCTACCCAAATTTGATTGGGAGCCGTCCTCCGAATCGAACAGCGATGCGGCGTCGTTGTACTGTTGGTCCGAGGACGAGTGGTCCTCAGACAGCGAGGATTGGCAGAAGCTTGGCTTCCGCCTCGCTTAATTTTATTTATTAATTGTCAGATTAAAAGCATTTAGTTAAATTTGCGTTCTAACCATTCTTTAAACATAGTAATATACTATCACCCTTAATTTACCTACTAGAATTTTGTTATGCACTAACCGTCATAGGTGACTCAAGTAAACTCGTTAACCGCAGTCTAAATCTAAAAATAATAATACTTGTAGGAGAATAATATTGGTGATATACTATTGCTACACTTCCTTGTTGTTCCAAAAGTCTTAAATTCCACTCTCGAAAACAACGAATTCATGATATATGGAATAACAACTTCTCAGGTAAGAACCAGTGTTTCGTTCCCTGCATTCACGTACACACCTCAGTGCTAGCATAGGTAAACGACATGGGACTTGTTAATCTACCATCAACTTCTGGGGCACGTTCTCGTCCCCGGAGTCGTCTTGTACGTTTTCAGCACCGGCGAGGAGCATCCAGAAGGAGCCAGCATCACGCTAGTCCCGATCCTCTACATCGAGTGCGACACAACCAGTCACGGTTCCGAACTCAGCGAGACCCATGGCTGCACACGTACGACCCTAATCGTTCTCCACTACCATATGACGCCTCAAATACAATCAACGAAGTCGCCCCTCATCCCCTGCCGCCTACATTCGACTACGCACGAGAAGAAGAAGCCCCCGACTACAGCCCTCCACGATTTAACTACCAAGAATACCCGGACACCGCGACGCAAGACCCGACATCTACATCCACTAGACGCGTCACCGTCACCCCGTCCACAGCTCAATTCTCACCGTTGATTGACGGACAACTATCATCCACTCCTTCATTTACTCTTTCTCCTTTCCAACCGACTTTTGCTACGTACCGGACTAGCCCCACCCTGTCTCTCTCTCCTATCATGAGTCTCGCCATCCAGTCTCTTGACACCTTGCCGAACGACCTACTCCCTATACTGCCTTCCCCATCTGCCGCTATTCCCGTTGACAACCCTGCACACGCTCACCCTCACATCGACCACGGATACAGTCTCCCTTACATTGCCCCTGGTCCTACTCCTGAGGACTTACCCAACCCCTCGTCTTCCTACGCAACGCTACAAGACGTGGCCAACTGCACGAGTGCATACGCGCAAACCAAGAGTATTGCGTATCTCGATTGAAAATCTCTTCCGTATCCGCCACCCCTACGATCCATCAGATCTGTTTCCATCCTGGAACGAGATAAATTACCGCACCCAATACCTGACGCAAAGCCGAGAATACGAATCCCGCTACGGAAGATGGCCTGATGACGAAACCGACTTTTGGACTCCGCTACTCTCTGCTACAACGCTACAGCCGTACTTATGGAACCCCCGCAATTGATCAAGACCGACGATGACCTCAACGACAACTACGCAACGCACGGACAACCCTGTCAATGACCACGTAAGTTTCCACGGCGACGTTTCCTGGTCTTGTGTTGCTAAAAAGTTTCATCATTTTTTTGTAACGATAAAAACTGTTTTTGAACGAAAGGAGCTATGTAGTAGGGCTGCCCGACGATAAAAAAATTCACATCGATATCGCGGATGTAATTATCGATATCGTATCGCGATATTGAATTTTTTAAACTCGGTATCGATATCGCCGATATCGTAATTTTTTTTTCAAACCAGCCAGAGACCATTCATTATAAACAATTTAATGTGAATGATTTAACGTCAAAATGTTTTACTATGTGCATCAATTTGTGTGTTGTATTATTAAAAATGTATCCACAAAACAGCGATGTTGTGATTGGCGTGACGTGACTTGAGTGTGACAGACTGACAGAACGAGCGCGGGCCCGTTAGACTCCCGGCCGGCGGGCGATGAGGGCGAGTAGGTACCAACGCGAATGTTGCAGTGTATGTATCACAAAGATGCAGAACTACAACACCGCCAAACATTTCTTTTTTTTGCGATAGTTGACACTTGATCGATATCGCGAAACGTACGATATTTTAATTCTATATCGATATCGAATTATTTTTATATTATCGATATTGTATCGAATTATCGATATCGTTGCGCAGCCCTACTATGTAGTATAGCGATAAAGCTAATTTGATATACTAGACTTTACATTCACGCCACGCGTTCTTCTAGATTCTTATAGAACATTGTATACGAGTGTTCATATGACATATTGTCATGACGTATACTTGTGATCAAAGTAATGACGTATAACAGATGACGTTTTATTTATCACTCAAGTTCACAGAATTCCTAGACACGATTCATAGAACTATCAAAATTACATAGAAATTTGAGCAAAGAGAAAGAAAATTTCCGCGAAGTCTCCGCCTTAAATGTCTAGGTCACCGCATCTCTAGCAAATGAAAGCCAATGTTTTAACATCTAAATTTAGAAGCCAACAGCGATTGTTTAAACTAATAACGTCATAAAATGCAAACCAATTAAAATTAAGAACGTCACAAGACGCAAACCAATTAAACACATTCAATATCATGACGAAGATGTCAAATAAGAGAAAGTTCACTTCCGAGTAATTAATTCACGGTGAAATTCGACTATAAAACACGGGAGTTTCCAACCAAAAAATAAGAGTAGGATCCGAGCACACAAGGAAGACCTGGAAGCCCCGCCTGGAAACCGTAAGTCAACACCTTTTACTACTTATGCATGCTAAATAACTTCTAGCCTACTCTGGGCTACGAAGCTACCTCTGTCATAAATTCACTTGCCTGACAGATGGTACTGTAAATTCAGTGCTTACCTAAATTCGGTGCTATAAGTAAATTCAGTGTTAGTTATTAAAATTACACGCACTTGTATGATGTGGTGTATAAAGCTCGACATTGTATTATATGATATCAGTGAATCTAATTGAACACTTTATTATGGTACAAGGAATATTACTCCACAATTATATATATAATTAAATATATACGTGCATAACAAACGCTTTTAGCACTTTACACGCTCATGACGCACAATAACTTGTCAACTGTGTTTGTAACATAATATGGTCAATACAGAGAAAGTGTTAATTGTACGTAGTTTGACTTGTCAATGTACCCGAATCATCCTGTGACATTCCCCTGGTACCGTTAGGCTTCGTTATCACCGATAATACGCTTCTTAACCCTATAGCCTCGTCCGAGTTAGATAATTGTACGATCAATCAAGAGGGTATTCGTTGAGTATTCACTTCAGGCTAGGGGGCCGAATTCCGTATTATTACAATCTTCTGCGACACGTCCATGCAGATGGAGCGACCTTTCGTCCCAACCACCCTCCGACGCCAAGTGTTTGACAGTCTCCACAGTCTGTCCCACCCCGGCATCGCTGCCTCCGCTCGCTTGGTATCACACCGTTTTGTGTGGCCTTCCATGCGGAAAGATTGTAGGGAGTGGGCACGCACTTGCATGGCGTGCCAACGATCGAAGGTCACGCGCCACGTCTCTGCGCCCGTTGAACACTTCGAGGTCCCGGGAGCGAGATTCGAGCATATCCACATTGATCTGGTCGGTCCTCTTCCAGAGTCGGCCGGTTTTCGCTACATGTTGACATGTGTGGACCGGTTCACGCGTTGGCCCGAGGCAATCCCGATTGCTGATATCACCGCAGCCACCGTCGCATCCGCCCTCGTCTCCGGGTGGATCTCACGCTTCGGGACGCCCCTACGGATCACCTCTGACCAAGGTCGCCAATTTGAGTCGTGCCTTTTCAGGTCATTGAACCACCTGACAGGCACTACTCTTATTCGAACCACTGCTTACCACTCGGCCGCCAATGGTATGGTGGAACGCCTCCATCGACAACTTAAGGCAGCGCTTAAGTGTCACGAGGGGGAGCGATGGACGGACCACCTTCCATGGGTCATGTTAGGTATTCGTTCGTCATGGAAGGAGGACGTCAAGGCTATACTCCAGCCGAACTCGTGTACGGAACAACGCTCCGTCTTCCTGGGGAGTACCTGTCACCTCCAACACCAACGGCGGACAGCACGTCAACGTACGTCGATCAGCTTCGGCGACGCCTCGAGTTGATTCGACCAGTTTGCCCGGCACGTCATGGGCAGCGCTCGGTTTTCATTTTCAAGGACCTTGCAACCTGTTCACACGTTTTCGTTTGACATGACGCAGTCACAACTCCCTTGCAACAACCGTATGACGGACCTTTTGAGATTGTTGATAGACATGAAAAGTATTTTGCAATCCTCCGTCATGGGAAGAGGGTGGTTGTGTCGATTGACCGAGTAAAACCTGCATTCATCCTCGCCGACGAGACTGTAGTCACTCAACCACCAGCAACGCTCTCCCCATTCATCCTCCAACCGAATACAGGACGAGCAAGCTCATCAGGAGTACCCACGACATTGACTACATCCAGCACCAACGTCAACCTCCAACCGGTGTTACGCGATGTTTTACCCACGGTGACACGAGCAGGACGTCAGATACACGCGCCATCGCGATTCGGCACTTGAATTTTGTTCGCCTCGTTAAAACTCGTTAACTGGAAGGGGGGTCCTGTGGGGGATTCCACAGCCTTCATTGACGTGTCTGACAGTACGCCTGCTAAAGCTTTTCGTTCCTCACAGCCTTCCATGGATCCTGCTATCTTTTGTCGACAACAATGGTTTTGGGGGATCATTGTAGAGTTTCATCTAGCTGGACTGGTGATGGTCAAGGCCATGTTCTACTATTTGATTTTGTACATGTAATTAATAAATAACATACATTACATCTCTCGTCTCCTACTTGCACGCACTACAGACTCGTTGCTTGAAATCACATGTAAGCTTATTCCAACAGTGCACACAAGAGTGACGTGCTCACGAGTATCAACTCACACCAGTCGATGCGATAAGAAGTTAAAAAGTTCCGCTTAATTTCCGTCCAATTTCATAAAGTTGGCCCAATTTTGGGGAATGGGTGTTTTCGCAAGAACGTTAATACGTTTGCAATCTAGCACACTGTTTTAAGCTGTCTTCTTTATTTCAGATACACAATACAATATTTAAATAAATGGAGTCCCATACAATATCTATGCGGTTGCTCTCCCTGCAGTATGACAGAATAAATACTTTGTATGGTACATCGCAACACTCTTCGAATATTTTATGATTTCCAATGACAGCTGGCCTTTTTGACAACGTATTCCCATAGTTTCTAACAAGTCCCGTACTTCACTATCAAATGCTCCAGTGGAAGTTTCTGATGCGCAGTTATCAGTTCTTAAACGCTTTGTTGTTGTAATGTATGACCGCAGCTCATCGATACAATCAGTGAATATAGAATTAGGTGCATACTGCATATATATCATGCAAAGTTCCTATCATAAGTAATAACAATAATCACAAATGGTGAAGCAGGGTATAACTCATGATCTCATCTTGTATATGACAATCATTGAGTTATAAAATTAAGTGTGTTTAGGTCCGGGGAATTGTTTCACGGCACCTCCTATTTAATTAATCTTGTCATTCACAAAAGTAACCTGTATTTATTCCTACATTTTATTTTATTGTAGTTCATTATTTATTGTTATTAACTACCTTGAATGTAAATTTAAATAGTAACTAGTAACTACTTGGCGGCCATGTGGCAACTAGCTATTTTCTTAACACAGCCCAAACACAAGACAGTGTCTTAGTTGGGCTTTTCTTACACATAACACATAATCCTAATCTTAAATGTTCTGTGTACATGTAATTGTATATATTGTGTAAAATGTAAGAAAATAAAATAAATATTTGAATTGAATTGAATTGCCAAAAGCAATTATTCACTAAGAAGAATAGCAGCTTAAAGAATATTCCTCCAACTCAAGCAACCCTCAAGGACCATGAAAAGCGAGCTTCTTACCAAGCAGGACACGTTTGGGGCCAATGCTTAGTTCAATCTGCCATACTTCCAGAACCAACTGACGGGGGCTGGTGAATGATAGAATTAAGCTAAAAGCCGTTGTAAACTGTGCGTCCAGAGGTAAATATTGGTATGTTATGTTTAAATGATGTTGGAACTACAGACGTATACTGTCCGTATAATCATACACAGTGTTTTCTACATGTGGGTATCAGCGCAATGTTGGGAACTTGTCAGATGTTGTTGCAAGATTCACTGTGGACCTAAATGCTCTTGTGTGAAAGCGTCTTTACTGTGCTCTCATCTGTGCATCTGTGGTGGACAGTGCTCCAGAAGTGCTGTTATTGTGACAAATGTGTAAGACAACGCGCAATGTAAGAAAGAATTACCACGTTTCATTAGATAATAAGTTATTATTATGGTGCAAAAAGATGAACTCCTATCACAAATATATATGGAAGTAGGACGTGGAGGACTAACCCGCAAATATTTAAGTTTTATTAACACACACATATGTGTTGCATATATGTTGCATATTTAGGCAATGAACAATTATATTTAATATTAACCAATGTAATACTATTAATAATTAATATAGATATTGAAATCTTCCTAGAATTGAAAAATGCCTTTCTTTGATACCACACATGATATGCTTAAGGATATTTGTACATATTGTATACATTCTAATTATTAATTAACAATTAATTATATTAATATTTTGTTAATTAAACATATATTTGTTCAATTGTGTTGAATTCACATTCACATATTGCAGAGTACAAATGATACAGTTTGATATGCCACACGCTGCGTTTTCAACTATTTTTATATTGATGAATTTTTATATTTATATTGATGGTTAATTTATTAATAATGAAATTAATCTATAAGATTTAATTAAATGTGACTTCTATAAAAGTTAGTTCCTGTTGGTTTAAATGTGTTTTAACCATAAAAGTGATAGTTGTGGAACATTGGCAGCAATTATTATCACGTTTTATTATTATTATTATTATTATTATTATTATTATTATTATTATTTTATTTTCAATATGCAATACAGTCATAACACAACAAGATAAAGCATATTGATGGCAACAAGAAAAGGGCCGAGCCCCATAGCACAATAAGTGTCTTGCCACCATTTACAGATACATACTTGATACATACATACATTACATTGCTACAAATATAAGAATTTAAGAATTTAATTTTACATGAACATATCGTAACACTTATTTACATAGTTATTCCTATTAATACTATTATTCTTACTATTACTATTGTCCGTAATTAATTAATTAATTAAATAAAACCAATACATACTTTGACAAAAATTCAAGATTAATCCCACTAGATAAATTGGTTGTCAACATATGACAAATACTGAACTAAGACTAAAACTAAAGAAGCATGCATATGGTACAATCATACGTATATTTAATATGATCTTTAAATTATACTAATAGGAAGGATGTACTCTTCCAGTAAATGAACCCTAATGAGACGCTATATCCTACACATTTTAAACAGTTTCTATTAGACAAATAATATAATACATACTTACAGGCAATATTAGCAAAGCAAACTGAGAACATTTTATATATAAAAGTTAATAATGAATGACTTGAGAATGTGTTCTTGAAGAGATTTATGATGATTATTGTTATTGTTCTTGTGGCGATAGTACTAGAGGCGTTATAATGAGTGGGCTTTTGACAATCATGCCCTGTTATGAGAGATGGGATATTAGTTGGTCGTATTTCAAGATAGTTTGTACAAACACTGGCTGGTTTAAATTGGCGCGATTTGACATAGGAGATACTGTATGTGAAAACATATCTTTGACTGCCTTGCCGAACCTTTCTACACTGCAGTTTGATTTTAGCGAGGCAGGCAACGCATTCCAGAGAGCAACTGATCTATAATAGAAACCAGACTGATATGCAATCGTGCGAGCAAATGGAGGAGTTAAAAATACACTGTGTTTTCGAGGTACGGATCTGAATGACAATTGGATTTTCTCTAAAGGGTTAAGGTCAATCACTTCACAAAAACACTTTTTCAAAAATATGATTCAACACTAGGTATTCGGCTTCTCTCTAATCTGTCATCCGCTTCACCACAGCGACCTCTCTGGATGAATCTAGTGGCACGGTTTTGTAGGGACTCAAGCTTAGATAGATTTGATTTATACGTTGGGTGCCACGCCGGGGTAGCCCACGTGAAGATCGGTCTTACGAGTGTGAGGTACATAGATCGAGCAACACTTGGACGACAGCCGTACAGAGTCCTCGATATGAAGCCCAGAACTTTTGAAGCCTTTGCTCGAACCACGTCCACATGTACGTTCCACTTGAGGTTGTCGGTAACTGTGAGTCCTAATAGCTTGGTGGATTTGCAACGATGTAGCTGCGTTTCATGAATGGAGTAATTTTGTTCAAAACTGGATTTGTTGCGAGTGAGGGTCAACACATTACTCTTGGATGGGTTCAGTTTCATGTCATTGACGTGACACCATGCTTGTATATTTGACAGATCATTCTGCAGTGTGTGTACGTCCTCAACACAGGCAATCATTCTGTATAACGTGCAATCATCAGCATACTGTAGCAAATTAGACTCGACGCACTGCGGAAGATCCATCATAAATATGACAAACAAAAGAGGGCCTAAAACAGACCCCTGTGGTACCCCTGACGTCACAGTGACCGCTGGTGATGTAGCTCCATCATAAACCACTGACTGAAGTCTGTTACACAGGAATGATGTTATCCATGCGAGAGCTTTACCCTTTACATTGTACATGTGTTCCAGCTTCAGTAGTAGACGCTCGTGAGGGACTTGGTCAAAAGCCTTACTGAAGTCCAACGTAACTACATCAACCTGCTTCGATGTTCCACTGTCCGGGGCATGTTGCCACATATCGATGGCCTTGGTCAGCATCGTCACACAAGAACGTCTCTTAATAAAGCCATGTTGTTGCTTGTTGAAGTTATTGTTAGACTTTAAGTGCTGAACAAGGTGATTTGACACAACTCTTTCCAAGACCTTACACACCACCGATGTGAGTGATATCGGCCGATAATTGTTTACATCCTTCCTCGTTCCTGATTTATAAGTTGGGACAACGTTTGCTTTCTTCCATTGCTGAGGTACAGTTCCATAGTTGAGCGATTCATTGAATAGACAGGCTAAAGAAGGGGCCAGGGATTTAGCACACGCCTGTAGAACGCGGGAAGGAATCTTATCAGGCCCGCTAGCAGAGACTGGCCGCAGATTCTTAAGTACAAGCGACACTTCTTCCGTGGTGACATATATGTTAGAGAATGGAATACCAGCGCATTTCATGTATGGAGGTAAAGTTGAAGATGAGTTTTGACTTTTTACACAGGGGGGTGAAAAATTGCTTTTGAACTTCGCGCCAAAACTGTTAGCGTTTACGGTAAAAAACAGAGGGGCAGCACTACCGCGTTTGGAATGAATGTATTTCCAAAGCTCCTTGGAATTCTTAGCTTTCCCTAGTTTCCATACATAATCAGAGTGGGCGTTTCGAACCGAGGTCTTAGTATTGTTACGGCTAACTTTATACTTGTCCCAGTTTGTGTTCGTAGGAGCTTTCTTCCACTGTTTGTACAAAGCTTCTCGTTCCCGAATTTGTTTGATTATCTGGCTATTTATCCACGGCGGCCGCCTCCTACCCTTTATTGCCACTGTGGGTATGGCTTGATGAACACACCACCAGAACCTTTCACACCAGACGTCCCACGCGTTGTCAATTGTGCTCCCCCAAGAACACGATGGCAGGTGTTGAGAGAACAAGGTTTTTAGAAGATCCCAGTTTGCTTTTTTATAGTTAAGCACTTCCACATTGAGTCTCTTAACTCTTGGCAGTGTTAGTTGGAGTGTAGCGGTAACAGCAAGATGGTCACTGACGCCCGGAATCACCGATATAGTACTGATAAGCGATGGGTCATTACATAAAAACAGGTCCAACAACGAGCGAGAACTAGCTGTAATTCTTGTTGCCTCGGTTACCAGCTGTTGTAAAAACAAATTTAGAAAAGCAGTTAAAAATTGATTTGACACTGGGTTAAGCGGTATAGGGTATTTTTGCCAGTCTATATTTAAATTAAAGTCGCCACAGATAATTGTTCCCTTCACCGAGTTCTTGACATCTTGCGCTGAGTCTAGAGAGGCTATGAGGTCATTGTTCACCCTATCGCTAGAGTTAGGAGCTCTGTATGCGGAACATACAAGCAGTTTGACTTGACCGACCGTTATCTCCACCCACACAGCTTCCGCGTCCGGTCGCTCCAGGTCGGGCCTCCGCACAGGGCAGAGCTCGGGCCGCACCGCTAGAAGAACACCCCCGCCGCGCGACCCCGAGCGGTCTTTGCGGAACACCCTGTAGTTGGTGGGAAACACTTCTCCATCGTTAACAGATGGGTCAAGCCAAGTTTCACTAACGCACACGATGGACAGGTCTTGGTTTTCAAGCCAAGATTCAATGTCAGACTGTCTTTTAAGGCACTTTAAACTTCTAGCATTGAATGACAGAATAGTGATTTTGTTACTTAGTGATTTGGTCAGGTTTTTGTCGGAGCAATTTAAGTTAATTTGTTGATGAGAATTGTTGAAGATGGAGTTGTCAAATTGTGGCAATGAACAATTCCAGCAGGACCATGACGCCGTGCTTTTTATAATTCTCCTGTGTAGAGAACTATTTATTTTCGCACAAGTGTTGTGAGAAGTCAGGTTGCATTGACTACACGTTGTCGAAAGCTGGTTCCTGCGTCCGATGTTGAGACATATTTGACAGGTGGCTCCCGCCCCCAGCATGCCTGGTCCAGGGTTGAGTTGTATATCGCCGCACATGGCCAGTAGTAGGAATGTCAGTAGGGGGTGGGCGGCAGCGAGTCGGCCTCGGTGTCTGGTTGGGGTGGACTGCGTAACCCGACCCGGCCCAAACCGCTCACACGGCCGCACACGCACACGCACATGCACAACAGTGTGCTTGAGACTACCACTAGCGAATATTATAGTGTAACAACTTACTGATGATTTGCTCGACACTAATAAATCCTCCAGTGGTACTCCTGTAACCAACCTCTCGCGCGTGTTTTGACGCACACAACGATGTTCGTTACAAGTCACTGTTGAACGTATGACGCACACTAGCACAGTTAGAACACAGAGCCGAGTGACACCAAAACTAACCCCTGCCGCCATCTTGGGCCGAAATTGAGTTTTTTTTATTAATTGCGCAATTAACTTAATTAATGTTGATTAAATTTTACTTAAATCGAACCAACAATGTAACATGTATGATTTTCTTTAATTTAGTACCTCATTTGACTATATTGAGGTTATTATATCAAGAATAGCTCAATTCAATTAATTAGTTAATTTTAATTAATAAGTCCTCAGCCATAATTAGTTTAGTTTAGGCCATCAATTTTTGGATTCAGCATATTCATATTAGTCAGTGTGCAAATTTTCACGTTTGTTTTCACCTTTTGCACTATTTTAGCAACATGAAGGAGATCCTTACTGCACTACTTGCGCAGTCTCGGCTCGAAACCTCTCTCCGCGCTTCCCCCTCGGTGAACTCACCTCGCATAGCGTCATCGTGGGCCAATGGGGCCACAGGTGACATCATGGTCGTCACGTGGTTTCTACTCCCCTCCGTCTCTTATCACCACAATCATACGTCACACACGGGTAATGAGTCGCTGACTGGGGCTGGATAAACACATGTGGCGTTCCTGTGCACTGTAGCGTCCATGGCTCGTTACAACAGTAGGCCGACGACTGGGGCTGGATAGATACATGTGGCGTTCCCGTGCACTGTAACGTCCATGGCTCGTTACAACAGTAGGCCGACGACTGGGGCTGGATAGATACATGTGGCGTTCCCGTGCACTGTAGCGTCCATGGCTCGTTACAACAGTAGGCCGACGACTGGGGCTGGATAGATACATGTGGCGTTCCCGTGCACTGTAGCGTCCATGGCTCGTTACAACAGTACGCCGACGACTGGGGCTGGATAGATACATGTGGCGTTCCCGTGCACTGTAACGTCCATGGCTCGTTACAACAGTACGCCAACGACTGGGGCTGGATAGATACATGTGGCGTTCCCGTGCACTGTAACGTCCATGGCTCGTTACAACAGTACGCCGACGACTGGGGCTGGATAGATACATGTGGCGTTCCCGTGCACTGTAACGTCCATGGCTCGTTACAACAGTACGCCAACGACTGGGGCTGGATAGATACATGTGGCGTTCCCGTGCACTGTAACGTCCATGGCTCGTTACAACAGTACGCCGACGACTGGGGCTGGATAGATACATGTGGCGTTCCCGTGCACTGTAACGTCCATGGCTCGTTACAACAGTACGCCGACGACTGGGGCTGGATAGATACATGTGGCGTTCCCGTGCACTGTAACGTCCATGGCTCGTTACAACAGTAGGCCGACGACTGGGGCTGGATAGATACATGTGGCGTTCCCGTGCACTGTAACGTCCATGGCTCGTTACAACAGTACGCCGACGACTGGGGCTGGATAGATACATGTGGCGTTCCCGTGCACTGTAGCGTCCATGGCTCGTTACAACAGTACGCCGACGACTGGGGCTGGATAGATACATGTGGCGTTCCCGTGCACTGTAGCGTCCATGGCTCGTTACAACAGTACGCCGACGACTGGGGCTGGATAGATACATGTGGCGTTCCCGTGCACTGTAACGTCCATGGCTCGTTACAACAGTACGCCGACGACTGGGGCTGGATAGATACATGTGGCGTTCCCGTGCACTGTAGCGTCCATGGCTCGTTACAACAGTACGCCGACGACTGGGGCTGGATAGATACAAGTGGCGTTCCCGTGCACTGTAGCGTCCATGGCTCGTTACAACAGTACGCCGACGACTGGGGCTGGATAGATACATGTGGCGTTCCCGTGCACTGTAACGTCCATGGCTCGTTACAACAGTACGCCGACGACTGGGGCTGGATAGATACATGTGGCGTTCCCGTGCACTGTAGCGTCCATGGCTCGTTACAACAGTACGCCGACGACTGGGGCTGGATAGATACATGTGGCGTTCCCGTGCACTGTAGCGTCCATGGCTCGTTACAACAGTACGCCGACGACTGGGGCTGGATAGATACATGTGGCGTTCCCGTGCACTGTAACGTCCATGCCACGTTACAACAGTACGCCGACGACTGGGGCTGGATAGATACATGTGGCGTTCCCGTGCACTGTAGCGTCCATGGCTCGTTACAACAGTACGCCGACGACTGGGGCTGGATAGATACATGTGGCGTTCCCGTGCACTGTAGCGTCCATGGCTCGTTACAACAGTAGGCCGACACTGGGGCTGGATAGATACATGTGGCGTTCCCGTGCACTGTAACGTCCATGCCACGTTACAACAGTACGCCGATGACTGGGGCTGGATAGATACATGTGGCGTTCCCGTGCACTGTAACGTCCATGGCTCGTTACAACAGTACGCCGACGACTGGGGCTGGATAGATACATGTGGCGTTCCCGTGCACTGTAACGTCCATGGCTCGTTACAACAGTACGCCGACGACTGGGGCTGGATAGATACATGTGGCGTTCCCGTGCACTGTAACGTCCATGGCTCGTTACAACAGTACGCCGACGACTGGGGCTGGATAGATACATGTGGCGTTCCCGTGCACTGTAACGTCCATGGCTCGTTACAACAGTACGCCGACGACTGGGGCTGGATAGATACATGTGGCGTTCCCGTGCACTGTAACGTCCATGGCTCGTTACAACAGTACGCCGACGACTGGGGCTGGATAGATACATGTGGCGTTCCCGTGCACTGTAACGTCCATGGCACGTTACAACAGTACGCCGACGACTGGGGCTGGATAGATACATGTGGCGTTCCCGTGCACTGTAGCGTCCATGGCTCGTTACAACAGTACGCCGACGACTGGGGCTGGATAGATACATGTGGCGTTCCCGTGCACTGTAGCGTCCATGCCACGTTACAACAGTATGCCGATGACTGGGGCTGGATAGATACATGTGGCGTTCCCGTGCACTGTAGCGTCCATTCCACGTTACAACAGTACGCCGACGACTGGGGCTGGATAGATACATGTGGCGTTCCCGTGCACTGTAGCGTCCATGGCTCGTTACAACAGTACGCCGACGACTGGGGCTGGATAGATTCATGTGGCGTTCCCGTGCACTGTAGCGTCCATGCCACGTTACAACAGTACGCCGACGACTGGGGCTGGATAGATACATGTGGCGTTCCCGTGCACTGTAGCGTCCATGGCTCGTTACAACAGTACGCCGACGACTGGGGCTGGATAGATACATGTGGCGTTCCCGTGCACTGTAGCGTCCATGCCACGTTACAACAGTACGCCGACGACTGGGGCTGGATAGATACATGTGGCGTTCCCGTGCACTGTAACGTCCATGGCTCGTTACAACAGTAGGCCGACGACTGGGGCTGGATAGATACATGTGGCGTTCCCGTGCACTGTAACGTCTATGCCACGTTACAACAGTACGCCGACGACTGGGGCTGGATAGATACATGTGGCGTTCCCGTGCACTGTAGCGTCCATGCCACGTTACAACAGTACGCCGACGACTGGGGCTGGATAGATACATGTGGCGTTCCCGTGCACTGTAACGTCCATGGCTCGTTACAACAGTACGCCGACGACTGGGGCTGGATAGATACATGTGGCGTTCCCGTGCACTGTAACGTCCATGGCTCGTTACAACAGTAGGCCGACACTGGGGCTGGATAGATACATGTGGCGTTCCCGTGCACTGTAGCGTCCATGGCTCGTTACAACAGTACGCCGACGACTGGGGCTGGATAGATACATGTGGCGTTCCCGTGCACTGTAGCGTCCATGCCACGTTACAACAGTACGCCGACGACTGGGGCTGGATAGATACATGTGGCGTTCCCGTGCACTGTAGCGTCCATGGCTCGTTACAACAGTACGCCGACGACTGGGGCTGGATAAACACATGTGGCGTTCCCGTGCACTGTAGCGTCCATGCCACGTTACAACAGTACGCCGACGACTGGGGCTGGATAGATACATGTGGCGTTCCCGTGCACTGTAACGTTCATGGCTCGTTACAACAGTACGCCGACGACTGGGGCTGGATAGATACATGTGGCGTTCCCGTGCACTGTAGCGTCCATGGCTCGTTACAACAGTACGCCGACGACTGGGGCTGGATAGATACATGTGGCGTTTCCGTGCACTGTAACGTCCATGGCTCGTTACAACAGTACGCCGACGACTGGGGCTGGATAGATACATGTGGCGTTCCCGTGCACTGTAACGTCCATGGCTCGTTACAACAGTACGCCGACGACTGGGGCTGGATAGATACATGTGGCGTTCCCGTGCACTGTAACGTCCATGGCTCGTTACAACAGTAGGCCGACGACTGGGGCTGGATAGATACATGTGGCGTTCCCGTGCACTGTAGCGTCCATGCCACGTTACAACAGTACGCCGACGACTGGGGCTGGATTGATACATGTGGCGTTCCCGTGCACTGTAACGTCCATGGCTCGTTACAACAGTACGCCGACGACTGGGGCTGGATAGATACATGTGGCGTTCCCGTGCACTGTAACGTCCATGGCTCGTTACAACAGTACGCCGACGACTGGGGCTGGATAGATACATGTGGCGTTCCCGTGCACTGTAGCGTCCATGGCTCGTTACAACAGTACGCCGACGACTGGGGCTGGATAGATACATGTGGCGTTCCCGTGCACTGCAGCGTCCATGGCTCGTTACAACAGTACGCCGACGACTGGGGCTGGATAGATACATGTGGCGTTCCTGTGCACTGTAGCGTCCATGGCTCGTTACAACAGTACGCCGACGACTGGGGCTGGATAGATACATGTGGCGTTCCCGTGCACTGTAACGTCCATGGCTCGTTACAACAGTACGCCGACGACTGGGGCTGGATAGATACATGTGGCGTTCCCGTGCACTGTAACGTCCATGGCTCGTTACAACAGTACGCCGACGACTGGGGCTGGATAGATACATGTGGCGTTCCCGTGCACTGTAACGTCCATGGCTCGTTACAACAGTACGCCGACGACTGGGGCTGGATAGATACATGTGGCGTTCCCGTGCACTGTAGCGTCCATGGCTCGTTACAACAGTACGCCGACGACTGGGGCTGGATAGATACATGTGGCGTTCCCGTGCACTGTAACGTCCATGGCTCGTTAAAACAGTACGCCGACGACTGGGGCTGGATAGATACATGTGGCGTTCCCGTGCACTGTAGCGTCCATGGCTCGTTACAACAGTACGCCGACGACTGGGGCTGGATAGATACATGTGGCGTTCCCGTGCACTGTAACGTCCATGGCTCGTTACAACAGTACGCCGACGACTGGGGCTGGATAGATACATGTGGCGTTCCCGTGCACTGTAGCGTCCATGGCTCGTTACAACAGTACGCCGACGACTGGGGCTGGATAGATACATGTGGCGTTCCCGTGCACTGTAACGTCCATGGCTCGTTACAACAGTACGCCGACGACTGGGGCTGGATAGATACATGTGGCGTTCCCGTGCACTGTAACGTCCATGGCTCGTTACAACAGTACGCCGACGACTGGGGCTGGATAGATACATGTGGCGTTCCCGTGCACTGTAACGTCCATGGCTTGTTACAACAGTACGCCGACGACTGGGGCTGGATAGATACATGTGGCGTTCCCGTGCACTGTAACGTCCATGGCTCGTTACAACAGTACGCCGACGACTGGGGCTGGATAGATACATGTGGCGTTCCCGTGCACTGTAACGTCCATGGCTCGTTACAACAGTACGCCGACGACTGGGGCTGGATAGATACATGTGGCGTTCCCGTGCACTGTAGCGTCCATGGCTCGTTACAACAGTACGCCGACGACTGGGGCTGGATAGATACATGTGGCGTTCCCGTGCACTGTAACGTCCATGGCTCGTTACAACATTACGCCGACGACTGGGGCTGGATAGATACATGTGGCGTTCCCGTGCACTGTAGCGTCCATGGCTCGTTACAACAGTAGGCCGACGACTGGGGCTGGATAGATACATGTGGCGTTCCCGTGCACTGTAACGTCCATGGCTCGTTACAACAGTACGCCGACGACTGGGGCTGGATAGATACATGTGGCGTTCCCGTGCACTGTAGCGTCCATGGCACGTTACAACAGTACGCCAACGACTGGGGCTGGATAGATACATGTGGCGTTCCCGTGCACTGTAACGTCCATGGCTCGTTACAACAGTAGGCCGACGACTGGGGCTGGATAGATACATGTGGCGTTCCCGTGCACTGTAACGTCCATGGCTCGTTACAACAGTAGGCCGACGACTGGGGCTGGAGAGATACATGTGGCGTTCCCGTGCACTGTAACGTCCATGGCTCGTTACAACAGTACGCCGACGACTCGAGCCACCTTTTAACTCTCCCTAAAGAATGTGCCCTGCCCTCCCAGCATTAGTTAACGAACAAGCCTCCCTGATGTCCTGTTAACTCTTTCACTGCCCAATACCATTTATCTTTACTTCCACACCCCCCAAAATGCTCCAAAATCCAGTCCCTTAATCCGGCTCAATGATAAAAGCATCGCCCGCACCAACTCTGCCAAGTTGCTAGGTCTGAACGTTACCGAAACGCTAGACTGGTACATCCACATTGAACAGCTACCTCTAAAATTAACAGTGGTTGTTTCATGCTTAGGAAAGTGAAACAGATTGTTCACCCTCATGTTCTTAAATTAGTTTATTTTGCCCATATCCACTCACATCTGTCATATGGCATACTTGTTTGGGGTGCGTCCCCGCAAGCAGTGAGACTGTTCACCCTCCAGAAAAGGGCTGTCTGCATTATTGATGGAGTATCTAGAAGGCATTCTTGCCTAGAGCTCTTCAAAGATCTGGGAATATCAACGCTCGCGGGTTCCCTTATCCAAGCTGCATCAATCTTTGTCCGGTTTAATTCGAGTCTCTTCCCTTCAAACTCATCATTTCATCCCCATTTTACTAGGTCAAATCTCAAAGTTTGTATCCCCACCCATAATCTTTCTTTATTTTCAAAAAGCCCCAAGTACTTGGCCATAACCATCTTCAACAAGCTTCCCAGCAACATTAAAACATCCCCCACCACAGCTTCCTTTAAAGCTAATTTGAAATCCTTTGTCTCATCCAAGAGCTTCTACTCCCTCCAGGAATCCTGTAAATCCATTAATTTTTTATTAATAATGCTTTATAAGACCTGTATTGCATGGTCTGGTGTTTTCATCGCATTTCTTGTCTTACGTTCACCATTCCACTACAGTTTTAATTTTCACATAATGTTTACATTGTTATATTTTAATGGATGACTGTGTTATTTGTTTGTTAAATGTGCTACCTTTTTACAATTAGTAGTTCATCTATTTAATTTTATATCTTAATTTACATGAATGAGCGTCTTGTGGGCTATTGTAAATATTTTAATGTGAATTGCTTGATGTTAAATGTAGTATTCATGTGTTAAATGTTAAATGTAGTTGAGTTATTTGGGGCTGAACCCACTTTTAACGACATCCATATTTGAACTCTGTATGAATCAATCAGACTAATAAATACTTACTTACTTACTTAATACGAGAAATCCTGCCACCAGACCACTTGAAAGAGTACATAGCGATTTATGTGGACCAATCAATTCTGTCGCATACAATGGTGCAATATATATATATCCGGTGGCGTAGCGGAAGGCCCCGCAAACCCCCCCGATGATATAGATCGTATATTACGAAAATTTCAAATAAGACAACAAATCAATTAAAATGTATTTTAAATAAAATTACAAAATTGGCGCCCTCCCCCCCCCCCCCCCCCCCCCAAAAAAAAATATAAAAAAAATACGGAAAATGTTGTATCAGCCAGGAAATCAGTCACAGGTCTCAAGAATATTCACACAACTGTCAATTTGAATATCATATTCATTATAAAGGGATAGTCAGATGAAGAACTAAAAAATCACCAATTAGTCATTAGTCCATGAAATTCAGTTATGTGTACAATACAATTGATATAGGTTGCTTCAATGCAAGAAAAAAAATAGTGAACAATTAGCTATTCTACAGATTCCCTTCGGCAGCTCTTGCTGCATTTTTCTTCTAAAGCGTAGTGTAACTGTATCGGTTCTGAGGTCGCTGGCGCCTTCCCGATAGACAGAGGACTCATTGTGTTATACGAGACCAGCCCGCGCTCCGCGAAACGCTCGGCGACTGCGGACAGTACCGCTCAAAACAGATTGCAACTTTTCTACACATCATGTCACAAAAAAATTAATTGCAGGGTATTTTGTAGAAGTAAACGTTCGTACTAAGAAGCATGTTATCGGTAGAGAAACGATGCACATTAAACCTCCTGATCGATTTTTGATCAGTGCCCTATTTTAGCGGTGGTTTTACTTTCTCAAGGCAACATTTTTTTTATATGGGAATTACCATGAGAAAAGTTGCTCGGTGCTACTTGGTAGCACCAAACCAAATAATCGCGTTTTCTTTAATTTTTTTAACCGCCTGCTTTTAAAGTATGGTATCTTTTAGTCATGTTTTTTATATTTAAAGGTGGACATCTACAAATGGTAGTTCTTTAGTTTTTCACCCAACTATCCCTATAAAGAAGACAAGACACCATTGAATTCTCTAGACAACCAACAATTCCTTTTTTGACAGCGAAATATTTAGACGCTATAGCGAGCCAAGTCATAAACGGATGGCTGCAGCTAAAAGGGTGATTGTGAGGGGATCGGTAGTGGGTTGCCATTTGGTATTTGGTCTGTGTTGGTTTGTATGCGAAATATGTGCTTATGAATAAAATTAATATTCAGTTCCAACATGTTGAATGGTCCGTCTTTAACCACTACGGGCGGTGTGCTCCCTAAATTACACGATGCAATAAATATGACAGCAATGACTGTAAAGTGTAAACATTCGAGGACGGGACGGTGCCAGTCTTGCTCTCAAATTCTAAATTTTTGGGATCGTTCACGATTTTATACCGGATATATGGGTTAGCGAAATGCACTTGTGTTGTAAAACTAACAGTCTGATGTCACCGACAATGCCAATGAACCTTAAATTTTACCCTTACCCCCACCAACAATAAACTTTGTTTTTTAGCTAGTTTCCACCCTTTACACAAAATTATTTCAGAGGTCAGTTTTCTCTCGGACTCCCTCACTGATAGAGGCATATCTCAGCGTGGGAGTGAGACTGTAGGTGATACGATTAATAAAGTGGTGTCAAATATGGTGCTGGATCGGATGTGTTGATAACAGTGCGCAAAATGTTTACATTCTTATTGTGAATTGAGTGAAATCGTAGTAGTTTTGTGAATGTGTTGAATGTTCTCTTCTGTGTGGAGTCACGAAGTGTTATGTTAGGTGTTTCTATTTTATTATTCTGTTACTATGTTATTTGTTAATATATATATTATTTACAATGAGTGGTAGAACTTATAAAAGTGCCCGTGACTGCAGCGGGTGCCGAAAGATCTTTTTCTAGATTCAAATTAATTAAAAACTATTTGCGAAGCTCAATGAGTGAGAATCGACTCAGTGGTCTGGCATTGCTCAGTATCGAGGGTGAAAGAACACGAAAGTTAAACATAGATACATTGTTCGACGAGTTCGCGGACGCTAACGCACGCCGAAAAGCTCGATTTGCCAGACAATAATACACTAAAAGCCTAAACGGCTAGGAAACGTTCCAGAATTGCAGTTGGAGGATCAAAACGTAGGTTATTTGATTTATCAATACTTAAAATTTATCATAATTGTTGTTGTTGTTGTTGTTGTTGTTGATGATACAATAATATGTCATTATGGTTTTAGTAGATAAATGTATACATTATTATTACGTCGCGTGGAGGTGGTGGATATGGGGGGGGGGGGGGGGGTTGAAAATAAGATCAAACGTTAATATGTTGCCATGTAATGTATGCTGTGAATTGTAACTCGACATGACGACAAAACAAATTGACGCACACAAACTACATTGTTTCGGTATTACATTCAGCCCACCACTTTTTCCTAAAACGCACCAAATGCACTCTAAAAACGTGCTTTCAAAATTTTTCATGGGTTCCGCCCCCCATACCCCCCGTGCTTGATCCTACCATGTCCAATGGCCAATGTCGCGGGGGGGGCCCCCGACTTCTGCTCTACGCCACTGTATATATCCTAACCTTAATCGATGATTGGACCCATTTTACAGTAGTATTTGGATTAAAAGCAAAGTCAGAGATTTTTCACTACATAAAATTATATGAAGCTAGGGTCACTAGTCGCTTCAATTTGAAAATATCAATATTTCGTTGAGATAATGGCACAGAATTTGTTAACAATGACGTTAAAATTTTTTTACTGAGAAAGGTATTCAATATGAACTCACAATCCCTGGAACACCTAAAGATAATGGAGTTGCAGAGAGAATGAATAGGACTTTTCTACAGAAAAGTAGGTGTATGTTGCTTGAGAGTTCATTAAGTAAGTCATTTTGGATAGAGGCTGTTATGACAGCCGTTTATCTTATCAATAGGTGTCCGACAAAAGGTATTGCAGAGGATAAGGTGCCAGCTGAAAAGTGGTTCGGGAAGAAACCTAACCTCTCAAATCTGAGAGTGTTTGGATGCACTGCTTACCTTCGCGTGCCCAAACAACAGCTGCATGGTAAATTTCAGTCTCGAAGTTCGAGGTGTATTATGTTGGGTTATTGTACTAATGGTAACAGATTGTGGCTAGTTGATAAAAAGAGAGTAATCAGTGGGAGAAATGTAATGTTTGATGAAAATTGCAATAAGCTCACAAAGGAAGGTTTCCTAGAGCAAGGTGAAGAGAGAGAAAGTGTAGAGGAATGTCCACAGTTTGAAAATGAGGAAAGTTTCCCAGATATTGATCAAGTAGAGTCAAAAGAACATAATATACAGCCAGAAGTTCTGGAAATACAGCCAGAAGTTCTGGAAGGTTCAGAAGGGGTTCAGGATGGGGCTGACAGCCAAGAGAATGACATGAATGAAGAAATTATAGTAATTGAGGTGGTACAGAATGTTTCTCCTCGTAGAAAGTCTTCTAGAATAAAAATGAAACCCAAATATCTTGTAGATTATACAGTCGTAGCATGTGTAGCAAAGTTTGCAGATGAGATGGTTAGCAAAAACCACAACACTAAATTCAATCTTTGTTACAGAATATCAAAATAATAGCTCGTGTCCAGAGGATGCAGAATGTTTTGCCTATAGTGCAGTTGATTATTATAATAATATACAACAATCCTTTCAGGAAATAGAGGGTAGAGAGGATAGAGAGCTTTGGCTGACTGCAGTACAGGATGAATTAAATTCCATGAAAGAAAATAATACATGGACATAAGTACCGTATACCTAGACCAAATAACAGAGTACCCATAAAAAACAAATGGGTATTCACTGTTAAGTGTGATGCAGATGGGAATGTAGACCGCTATAAGGCTAGATTAGTAATCAAGGGGTGTTCGCAAAAGATGGGCATTGATTATGATGAAACCTATGCTCCTGTTGCTCGTTTACCTACACTCAGAGTTCTTCTTTGTATTATCATTAAAGGTAATCTCTTTGTAGATCAACTCGATGTAAAGAATGCATTTCTGAATGGTATTCTAAAGGAAGATATTTACATGTGTCCTCCAGAGGGTATGAATGTAGGGTCAAATCTGGTTTGTAAGTTAAACAGAACTCTATATGGATTGAAGCAAGCCCCCAATGAATGGAACAAACGATTTGACACGTTTGTAAAAGAACAGGTATTCAGGCAATGTAAAGCTGACAGATGCCTCTATGTATTGTCTAGTGGTGGAGATATGATTTACTTGCTCTTGTACGTGGATGATTTTCTGATAGCAGGAATTAATAGAAGGTTAATTAATAGCATTAAGCAGAAGTTTACAAGTGAATTTAAAATGAGAGACATGGGTGAGTTGAAATATTTGATGGGAATAAAATTCACTAGAATGAATAACAAATGTTTCTAAGCCAGTCTGCGTATTTGAAAAAGGTTCTTTGTAGATTTAACATGGACAATTTTTCTCCAGTTAAAACACCGTTAATACTAAATCCACCTTATGTGGTAGATACTTCCAAAAGACGTGTGATTGGTGAAAAAACCATATCGAGAATTAATTGGCAGTTTGATGTATGCATGTATGGCAACTAGACCAGACCTTTGTATTGCTATTAATTTCTATAGCCAGTTTCAAACAAATGCAACTGAAGAACAGTGGAAAGGCTTGAAAAGAATATTAAGATATGTTCAAGGAAAATTCAAATGAACCGATGGTTTGCTATGTTGATGCTGATTTTGCAAATAACTTTGATAGAAAATCAATCTCTGGACATGTAATTGAAGTGTTTGGAAGTGTCATTGTGTGGGGAACAAGAAAACAAAGATGTGTTGCTTTGTCTACAACTGAGGCGGAGTACGTTGCCTTGGCAATAGCCACAACTGAAGTTCTGTGGTTGAGGCAACTGCTCTCAGAAATTAATATTTTGTTGTCTGGTCCTATATCCATTTATGAAGACAATCAATCATGTATTAGAGCGCTTGAAAGTTGGGATCAAAAGAGAATGAAACATAGATATAAAATATGATTTTGTAAAAGATTTGTGTCAAGCAAAGGTTATGTCTGTAATGTAGGCCTACATTCCGTCAGCTAGTCAGTTGGCTGACATGATGACTAAACCTTTAGCGCCAGAAATATTTAGCAGGCATAGAGTTAAGCTTGGATTACAAGAGTTATAAAGATTGCATTGTAACAGTTACTATTGTATTATTATTGTATTGTAAATTACTATTGTATGTACTATTGTATTGAGAAATTGAGAGGGGGTGTTGGTATTAGCAATTTCTCTGCCAGTGCCTATTAGCAAGTGTATGATACTTGTTGGTCGGAATAATTCGGTTTTGAAATCCCGCCTATTAGACACAGCCTTGCTGTTAATCTACGTAATTGGTAATTTCCACATTAGGCAGGGTGTTACATTTTTTTAGTGATTTCCGGTTTAGGTGCTTCTCACTTTCTTGTCAAATGGCTGCCAGCAAGGACAGATGTCTTGTGTATATTTGCTATTCACTACATTAAATACTTGTAATAATAAAAGAACACATACAGTGTGGGTCGTGTTGTTATTTTCCCACAATTTTTTTGTTTCTTTATGTTCTTTCTTATTTGCATACTTCTATTTTTATTTTTAATATGTTGAATTTCCACTTCATTTGATTTTATTTCATTTCTCAATTATTTTTTCTTGTTCTTGATTATATTTTATATAGTTCAGTAGGGCTGCCCAACGATAAAAAAATTTATATCGATATCGCGGATGTAATTATCGATATCGTATCGCGATATCGAAATTTTTAAACTCGGTATCGATATCGCCGATATCGTCATTTTTTTTCAAACCAGCCGCAGAGACCATTCATTATAAGCAATTTAATGTGAATAATTTAACGTTGACATGTTTTACTATGTGCGTCAATTTGTGTGTTGTATTATTAAAAATGTATCCACAAAACAGCGATGTTGTGATTGGCGTGACGTGACGTGAGTGTGACAGACTGACAGAACGAGCGCGGGCGCAACAGACTCCCGGCCGGCGGGCGATGAGGCATCAACCGCCGGCCGGCCGGCGAATGTTGCAGTGTATGTATCGCAAAGATGCAGAAGCACAACACTCAAATTTTTTTTTTTTACGATAGTTGACACTTGATCGATATTGCGAGACGTACGATATATTATTTCTATATAGATATCGAATTATTTTTCTATTATCGATATCGTATCGAATTATCGATATCGTTGGGCAGCCCTATAGTTCAGTAGTTTGTTTTGTTTTTGTTATTATTGTTATTTATGATTTCATTACTATTAATTGTTAGCATAGCTTAGTTTTATTTAAGGTCCTTCTTTGTAAATCAGTTTTTATAACTGAATAGGATAGACATTAAATAAATAAATAAATAAATAAATCAATTTAATCATCTGGAAAGTCCAACACTAGGCCTACTAATTACGGATGAAGGTGACGTAATATTATATCTATGGATATGACAGTAAATTCTTGGCAATTGCAAGAAACTAATTATGATGTTTTCTTTCCCATTAGTCGAAGACATGTCTGAATTGGACGTGGAGCCCAATGTGACAGCTACTGTCAACACCATGCCCAGCTGCTCCGGTATGCCTAGGCCTACGCCCACTTCCTTACGTACTCAAATTGTTCCCGATTCGCATGATGCTAGGCCTATTCCTATGCAAAGCCCATTGCATGTGCTAGCCCTAGGCCTACAGCATCAGCTGGAGTAGACCAACCAGTAGGCCAACCTAGACCTCGAGGTAGGCCCAGGTTGATTACTGAGAATCAGGTTAGAAGACCTCGTATCAACGAGGATGAATGGAAATGGCAGCATGATCATAATAAACCCATTGACATACCGTACATAGCAAACGGTGGGTTATGCCCCCGTGTAGCTCGGCGTTTAGGGGCGACGCCCACCGAGTTGGAAGTGATACAGGAGTTCCTCACTAGTGACTCGTGGGAACTAATATCACGGGAAACAAATGCATATTTCCTAAAATCCATTGAAGATCCGAACCACACAATGAAAGATGATGAGGCTTGCTCAGACACAACAGTGGATGAAGTCAAAAAGCCCCACCTCCAACAATATTGGAGCAAACGTGTCATTCTAGAAACTAGGGAAGACGACGGGTACCCGATACCCGCCCGACAAAGTCGGGTACGGGTTTGTGTTACCTCTACCCGTTTACCCGACAAAACCCGGTTCCTGAAATTGAGAACCGCGAATTAGCTAGGTAAATGTTATAAAATGTTGAATTTGAACTGATTCATCTGTCATTACGTATTTTATTTTTGTGCTTGGCGGTATTTCCCTAAGAAATAGAATCGCGTCTATAAATGAACTGTCCACTTTGATAGTTTCTTTTGTTCATGCCGCCCGATTCGCTGTTCATGTAAGCCTGGCCACCGGCAATCTTTTAGCATGAACTGCTACCCTACACCCCCTCCCCCCCCCCCCTTTCTCCCTCCCAAAGCACACAACCATTCGACACTTCAATGGGCCGGTCTGCCCGTGGCCTTGAGCTTGAGTGGCAGCTGTGACGCATTATGTTTCATCCCGCTCCGATCCTCGACCCCCCGCGCTGCTGTAACTTTCTCTTGTCATGGGTGTTCAACTTTTCACCACGAAATATAATGAAACATCCTAATCCCTGCTACTACAATACACTATTTGTGGTGTTATTTTCGAAGAGAGCGATATTGAGCGGTCGATTTGACACCCCACACGATTTTTTATGTTTTATTAGACCTAGGCCTACCCGGGTAACCCGCGGGTATAGTGAACGGGTACCCGGGTCGTAAAAAAGTCGGGTTTCGTCATCCCTACTAGAAACCAAAATTTATTCTGAGGTAATGAAGGTAATGACAAAAGGTAATGACCTTTTGATGATTCAAACAGATCAGCAAATATTTGCACTTTGAAACCGGTCCCTGAAAATAGAGGTAACAAACTGAGAAAAATTCAGCCTCCCCTTGATCTGCTACTAAACTGTTTTCAAAATGTTTATGTACCACTTACCAGAAAGAAATATTTCAATCGATGAAAGCCCAATGAAGTTCCCTGGTAGATTGTCGTACGTACAATTTAGCCCCAGCAAACGAGCGAGATTTGGCAACAAAGTTAGACCGGAACACACCATTACTGAGACATTCCCCCCCCCCCCCCTGCAGAATTTTGGAGACCTATATATTATGATAAGCCCATATCACACTACAATTGGAATCGTAGACTGGAGTCGCCAGTTGCAATCGCAATCTACAATTATCCAATCACACTTGACCAGCTGAAAATCCTTAAATCGTTCAACTAGGCAATACATTCAATAATAATAAATAACTAATAAGACAAGCCTTAATCACAAACAAATATATAATTAAACTTATTGGCTCTTTGTTTCCATTAAAGTAGTTGTTGCTTGAGGTTATGTTGTGACAGTGCTCAATTCGTATTTAACCGTTCTCCTTCCTGATTGGTTCACGTGACTCGGATCTACGATTCCCAATCTTATTTTAGAGCTCGGTCTATAAAAAGATTGCAACCGTGGACTGGCCAAACTGAGCTACCAATGCGCCGCCAATCGTAAGCTCGAATCTACGATTGCAATTGTCAGTTCGGAACCTAATGTGATATGGCCTATAGAGTGATGAATTTGGAGTAGAATTTGACTTGTTGATCACATGGCCAGTGGTGGGTGTGGCACCCAGGGGTCTCCAAAGGGTGAGTTTTGCTACTTTTGTGACCATAAATTATTTTTTTACAGCCAAACCAATAGACAAATTACAAATGTGATTTCGGATGCGTGTTTAGAATCACAAAGTTAGTTTTATTCATATTTTTTTGAGCTCCAATATTGCCCGGAAATCAAAATTTTGATTTTGGGGCCATGTCCCTAAAATGGTCAAAAATATCCTTTTCCCAGAAATCTTCAATAAATAAGTACCGCTGTTCATTTTAAGTAAAAATTAGTTTTTTGGCCACTTCTCAAGTCCTGGGTGTGGCACCCAGGGGTGCCCAGAAGTTGCATTTTTCTGCTGATTTAATTCTTACAATATTTGTTTACAGCTAAACCAATAATACCAATATTGGCAATATGATTTGAGATTCGTATTTAGAATTACAAAATTAGTTTAATCTATATTTTTTGAACTCCCGTATTGCCCGGAAATCAAAATTTTGATTTTGGGGTTATGTCTCTAAAATGGTAAAATATTACCGTTTTACAAAAAATCTTCAATAATTAGGTACTAGCGTGATGTATTCTAGGTAACATTTAGGTTGCTGGCCACTTTTAAAGTCGTGGGTGTGGAATCCAGGGGTGCCCAGATTTTGCACTTTTCTGTTTATTTTATTTCCTATAAACTATTTTTTTTTTGGAGCCCCACCGTTAAATATAACAGAGTTTTCATTCCATTAAAGTGTTAAGAATGTCAAATCTAGCTTTATCCGTATTTTTATAGTTGTGAAATGTGCCCGAAAATCAAAATTTTGATTTTAAGGTAATTGTCTCCAAAATGAAAACCAATGGCCGTGTGTACCATAAATCTACAATAAAGTGTATACAGTGCACCCAATTGGTATTTATAAATAAATAAACTTGTTAAATGGTCGGTGTAGTTCTTATGGGTGGCTGATGTGTGAATTTGGCTGATTTTTTTACCGGAAAGTTTTTATTTTGTAACCAAACTTATGAGTTTATTTTAATTCTGACTTCATACTCGTCTTTAGAATGACACCTGAGTTTTAAGCAAATTTCATTTTCAAAATTTTCCGCAAAATATTGATTATCCCGAAATCCAAATTCTGGAATTATCTCCCCTAGACCTGCAGGGCGATTCTCTAAGATGCGCGGTAAATTTAACTTTAACGACACTTGTGTTAAACCTACCACACGATAAGCTACCGCTTGATTCCCAACTACCATTTCATAACGTTCGATAACCGTATCGAAAGGACGTAGCCGTTGCAGCAGAGCAGCGCCTGTTATGTATTAGTTTGTGTATGTTTTCGAGACGGCTGTGTACACTATAGAAAGTTAACCAATGACAACGCGTGAATAAATGGAACGTTTGCCATTGGGTGCGTTTGATTTCGGATACCTTCTGCACTGTTTGCACATATTGCAGCATTAGGGTTCGTTTGATTTACCGTCACCTTTTGTACTTTATGCCATGTATCCCATGAAATAACATGGAGTGAGTGCAAAGAGTATAAAAGGTGTAGCAAATCAGACGAACCTAGTGTTTAAACTTAGAACTATAGGCCTAGGGTTCTAGGCCTACCCTACTTGCCGTGATGGCACGGCCGAACTAGGAAAGTAGGGTTATGATTAGGGATGACATCGGGTATCCGGGTTACCCGAATCCAAAAATTACCCGAATCCGTTCTAAGGATTCGAATCTTGTTCTGGTACATTTTTAGTTGAATTGTTGTATGCTTCAACAATGCGCCAACAATGGTGATAACAAAATGACTTGTTTCCATTCCTAAAATACTTTCCCGCTCTGTTATGTACCCATTATCGGCTTGATTAAAAATAGACTAAGCCTATTTTATGTGGTGTAATTGCTGCAGGCGAGTTCTGGTATGCCTGTGCTCCCACTGGCTCTCGGCCTACCACCACCCCTTACCGACCATCATCACTGGCTGACAGAACGCACGCTGGCAGCTTCTGCCACGGGCGGTCAATGGTCTTCAAATAACATGTTGAGCGACGTGATTTACACTTCTAGGATTCGGGTTACCCTAATCCTTGAGGGGCTGGAATCGAATCCAGATTTTACTACCCGATGTCATCCCTAGTTATGATACAAAATTACTTCTAGACTTGTGTTAAATAACTACAAATTATATTTCCTTACTCACACACATATTTTTAAATATAAATATTGTATATTTGTATTGATACACACAACAAATTTCTAAAAATCAATTAGTTAAAAAGCTGAAGTGAACATGAAACGGCTTGAAAAGTCCGCCATGTTTTCTTATCGCACGTCTAAAGGCAGGGGTATGGAGCGCGCTACTTTTAACGTAGGTGGTAACGATCTTTGTCGATAAAACACGGTAGAGAATCGCTAACTCAATGCGGTATGGCTCGTAACGTCCAAAACGGGCGTTAAATTTACTATACACCTTAGAGAATCGGCCTGCTGGTCAAAAAGTGATATTTTTCGTTAGATCTGGCTGGTATAGCTGGTATAAAGTACACATTTACAAGTATGTTAATTGGTCTGTTATGAGAGAATGCAGGGGGGGGGGGGGGGAGGAGGGGGCACATGTGATTTAGTATATATTTTAGTTATTTATTTATTATTTGATAAATTTGATTTTGTAGATATATATTTGATTTTGTAGTGTATTTGCTCTTATGTAGATCGTCAACGTAAAGTCAAAGGTTGCTTCATGTGTTCAAGACGCTATTTTCAGTTGTAGGCTATCTCTTGATTGTTCTGTCGATGGTAACTTTCTTGCATACTCAAACTGGCTGAGATACGATATCAAATCTTGATTTGAGATTTTTATAAATAGAATAGAAGTTTGTATTTTGTTTGGTTGCATCATCATCTATGCTTTTTTATTTTACTTGTACATTACTTTGTTAATTGTGTGTGTGGCCAGGGGTCGACATTAACGTTTTTGGCCACTAGCCCTCCGGGCTAGTTGCATCAATAGTTCTCTAGCCCGAGACCATTTTTACTAGCCCGTAATGAAATAGGTTATATTGATGTAAAACGATCATTATTCATACATGAAAGTTTTGGGTCACAACTCACAATATTCGAAAGGTTTGACGGGTTTTTATGGGGGACTAGGGAGTGAGTGGGAACTATTGTTTACCATAATAAACCTGTTGGCCTAAATGAAAAGGTTTTTATTTTTTGTATGTTCTACTGTAAATGGAAAATAATATGATTATATGATATTAAAAAAGATGTATTGTGACTTAGCGTGAGATATATACTGCTGTAGTCTGTATCAATCTGTAAACACATGAAAATTACTATATATTTTTACTTGAATACACACCTCTGGCCCCCACACAAGTACTGGAAACTCGCAAGGTGATCGGCGCGAAACATTATGATTTTTTGAACGGCAATTGTAAGCTCTGGAAAACGTACTCGCCCGTCGGGCTAGTGAAATAAGATTTTTACTGGCCCGAGCAAAGTTTTACTAGCCTCGGGCGAGCGGGCGAGCGTTAATTTCGACCCCTGTGTGTGGCCATTGCAAACGTGGCCAAAAAGCAGGACTTATCTTATCGCCAGAAAACTGTGAAATGTTTATGGGCGTCCGCGTTTCATTGTCAGCAACATTTCTATCATAATGTATTATGCAAAATGGGATTCTGAACAACAGTATAATGTTCGTTTCGCCGTAATGAGTACGTGCCCAATACATTTTAAAACATAATAAGCATTTCATTTTCACATTTATATTATTAACCCTCCAAAGCGGTTTGCCGTACACGGTACGTCATGACGCGTCTAAGGTTGGAATTCATAGTCGGCCCCTACACCTAGGGGCGCCCATTGTTACCAAGGTAACAATTGTTTGCATGTTATTTCCCATAAACAAAACAAATCCATAGCAACAATGGGTGCCCCTAGGTGTAGGGGCCGACTATGAATTCCAGCCTCAGTCTTGGTGTGGTTTGACGTATCCCGTACGTCATTGCACACGCGGTTACAATATCGGCTGGTGGTGCGCTCTAGCGGTGTTATATGGAACTCGATGTATATAGCACTGTTTAAATGCACCTTAGACGCATTTCTAAGCTTGTTTGTGATTGGTTTACGAAGTTTTAGCTAGCCAATCATATTTAATATATCATGGAAATAACTTGTTGCTTCGTGAATGTGTCATGGCGGATTGCGGGTAGTAAAAATGACAGCTCCGAAGCGGAATGTGTTTTTGCCACTAAATACGACGGATATAGGCGATCTTTTAGATGACGAAGATGTAGTTAGTGACATGGAGAGTGATAGTGACAACGTTGATTATGCTCAACAATCAGGAATCAGTGATTCAGACTACGATGCTGACAGTGTTGATGTTGTAGTTCTCCCGCCTGGCAGGGCGCGTAGGCCTAGAGCTGTTTTTTTTTTGTTAATTGTTTTTTTTTATTCTCACAACAAGAGTACATGCATGTAATACAATCATATAATTACATAAATATTTTTAATTACATTAATTTGTTAATTTGTTACAAACTTGAATCAACATGATTTTTCATGATTTTTTGATATTTTAATCGATATTTTGATTAATTGCCTATTTTGATTACCTTATTTTAATTCAAAATAAAAAAAATAATACATAATTTGGATTTAGCACTTTGTTTTCAATAAGACCTAAAAGTTTCAAGATAATATCTTGTCGTTTATAGAATGTATGAGCAATTTAGTAATGATCTGCACAATTTGGTAGAATTCTAAAAAATAACTACCACAGCAAGGTGGTTTTTGCCATAACTCTGAACCGGCTTGAAGGGTTAACTAATAAAATGGTCACTTAGATTTTCAGTGTTACAGTCAAACTTCGTTAGGACGTTTACCGTTAGGACGTTTTCACGGTTAACACGTCGAATTATGAGTTGTCACGCTCAAGTTGCATAAGACTAATGTTATTTTTATTCGTTATGACGTTCTCCAATAGCACATTTTCACGCTTAGGACGCAATAATTTCTTTGTCCCGTGCCGACTTTATTTGCGTTTACCACGTTGTCGAGGAGCCGTGGTCTTTTAAAAATGACAGCTCGTTATCTACGAGGCCTAGCTGAGACCCTTTTCCCCTCGACGGCGACCGCCCAACGTCAGTGGCAGCACAAACCCTAAAGATATCCCCCCCCCCCTCCTTGCCGGGCGCCGACTAACAACAATACAGCGGCCCGCGGCGGTCTACTGTGTTCGCTATAAATAGACTACAGTATGCTGTATGCTGACCCACCCCAACCCTCCCGCTACCTGATCTTCGCACGTGCAGTCTGGCCCGAGTTTTGTTCAGACAGCCGTCAATGTTTTTTGTGTGCAACACAAGCAGGTCCGTCATTATGGCTAAACGAAAACCCACTCAGTTTTCTTTGAAAAGAAAACTGGAAATTATTGACATTGTTGATCGCAACCCCAATAAGACGCGAACCGAATAGTCAAAAACATTAGAGATTCCCGAGTCAACACTAAACACCATTATGAAAAATAGAGTACAGATTCAAGAGAACCAATTCGCGGAACCAACATGAAAGCGAGCTCGCCTTCAAACCTGGCTAAAATGGTACGTTATTTTCACGTGATAATCTTGTCAAAATAATCTCTTTCTCTTTTCCGTGGGCGCGCGGGCGCTCTCGCTCTCATTTCAAGGTCCTTCCCCTAACCCCCCCCCCCCCCCCCCCCGGCCATCCACTGTGAGGGTGACTGTCTGGTGTGGTTGAGTTCAACCAGACTGACTGACTGACGGCAACGCGCGGGCGCTTTTGTTGTTATTCAGACGCGCGCGACGAGTGATTTAAATATTTTAATTAGTATATTAATATGTACTTTATTATTTACAGTAGCCAGCTTCACAATATAGGCCTGTAAAATATTAATAACTTTTGATATTGAAGTATTTTTTCATTCTTTTTATACTAGCTAAAACATCGATGTATTTCAAATTAAAGAATATTCAATTCTGACATGTTTTTATTTATTTTCGTTACGACGTTTTTTTTTCCTGGCCCTTCAGAAACGTCCTAACAAAGTTTGACTGTATATCCAACTCGATTTGTTTCGATAGTTTTTTAAACATCGATCATAATTAATGGCTAACACATTTTCTAGATCACAAGCAATTCAATTTTGCTTGTACACTAAAAAAACTAGCACTCACATCACATTTTGGTATCAAATCGAATTGTTTTGAATGATCCTCGCCATTGTGCTATAAGGAAAATATGTCTACTCAATAACATTCACATAAAATATATTTCACTTTTTAATACTCCACACAAATTGCGCACTATGTAGATAATATTTATTTTAGTTTACAAACAATTTTGAAACTCGCGTATTTTTGGCCTCGTTTCTTCTTGTCCTCCAATACACGTTCTGTAATATGATTTTAAATGCACCAGGCATACTTTAAATTATTAATTTGGGTCTCGATTTTGCCACTGTCTAGTACCGCATCAAGGATTGCGCTTTCGGAATTGATACAGTAATTACTTATTGTCCCTCTATTCATAGAGTCACTCTCTATCCCATCCATCACTAATAATAAATTACACTAATTTATAAATGAAAATAATTTGCCAGCTTTGGATACATCTCTCCCAACCGCCGTCCCCAGCACAGCCATGACTGCAGCCAGAGTCGGCTGGAATGACCCGTCTGTTGTCTCTTACAAAATTAAATATGGCATATTTTTGCGCCGTATTTTATCGGCCCGAGGTAAATAAAAGGTTGCAAAACCCTGGTGAGACTGTTAGATCTGGCAGTAGCTAAGGCTCACCCACTAAATCACAATGGTGGGCCTGGGCTGCCACAAGTGGATCCATCGTCTGCAGGTAGGTACATCTTCTTCTCCGTCAAGGCACGAGCGGGATGGATAAAAACAGCAAATTCCACTCCCTAGATGAACAACCACATGAATTTAGATTAGAATATATCCCACACAATAATGTCACACCATTAACTTATGTTGCTACTTAATATTTTATCAGCATTTTAATTTCTTTAGAGCAGACCTAAACAAATAGTCATCAAATGCTCAGAAAGGGGGGGAAATGTTTTGGCAGGCATTACTATAGGGATCCTGGGATTTACTATTTGTACTAATTGGCAATAAAATAAAAAGTCATAAACTATAGAAAAGTACATTTGTTGCAATTATTTATTTTGGGCATCACCTAAATGTAGTAATTCGAAAGTCTACCAAAACGGGAAAAATACAGTAAACCACCAGTTATACGATGCTCAGTTGTACGATATTTGTACATATACGATGAAAACGATTGGTCCCCACCAACTTGCTTAGTGTATTTATGAATAAAACAATCAGTTATACGATATCGGATAATACGATATTTGGGTTTATACGATGTATTTTTAGCTCCAGGCAAGTATGGAACTCTCAGTAATACGATATCTCGTTTGACAAAAGCGGTCTGGACCGCCGTGCTCTAATGAGTCACTGGCAGGCCATTCTGCTGGCTTGATCTTATGTTGTTGCCGACGAAACTTGTGAGCCCCCCCCCCCTCAACCCTAGCACCGTTTCCGACCACAGACTACCACCGGCTTGTTGATGAATGAAAGTTTGAATGAAAAGGAATGACGGCTTTATTGGTTGTAGATTTATGGTAGGTATTGAGCGCTGTCAGCGGCTGGTGTTCACAGACTGGGCGGGTGAGTGATTTGGGGGGGGGGTTGGAGGGGGGGAGGATGTTCTGTATAACCCCCCCCCCTCATTCATGCGCCAGCCGAACCGAACCCAACTCAACCCACAATAAAGCAGGTAGCAAGTGGATGAAGCAAGGCAGAACAGCTGTCTTTGTGTCATCGTATTGACATTCCAGTCCCACGCGAATCCTTGTTTGTCTAAAGAGTTGCTCTAAATTAACTTTCAATTTAAATTTGGACAAAAAAAACGCAAAGCAAAATAATCTTGTCTTATTCCGAAAGAATTCCTAACTTATCTGCTAAAGTTATCTGTTCCCTGATACGAGCGGTGAGTGACACGGCAACGCAGCGTATGCGTGACTCACGGGTCGCTTTCACTCACCGCGTTCGCGCGCTACGTGTTGGCGGCCGATGCAGCGTCAGTAGCCGCGAGCCGTGTTTCCCGCTGCCCGGGCTTCTGTACGATACGTGATCCGCGATATTATGAGTTCTTCTTGTAGGCCATTTATAAGCGAGCATGAATTCATTATAGCAGTCAACTTTTATTAAATTAATAGATTTACCACGATTAGTTTAATGTGTCAATATTATTATGTTAATTGCTAAAAACAATAAAAGATAAAGGTTTCTTATAATCAATAAATACAATCATTAACTGATGTGACTAGTTTATGGCCTAACCCCTAACCCCCCCCCCCCCCCCCCCCCCCCGACCAAAACATACCACTACCCATAATTTGTTTTATAGCTGCCACATGTTCTGTGGCTGTAAATATCAATTTAATCAGTTGTACGATATTTTGAGTTATACGATGGCATTAGCCAGACCCTCGACGATCGTATAACTGGTGGTTTACTGTAGTCCACGTTTGGGTGGAAAAGCAAAATACATACTGTAACATCTTTTAAATACCGATTTTTTTGCACTAAATAATGTCTTCATATTGTGAAGAATATGACCATTTCATGGTCTTCTTCTGTTCTTTCGGTATAAGTTATTGGCCAGTCTACCGGATGTGTTGCAATCCTAAGAGGATGCATCCACAAGTTGAGTGTACTCGCGGAATGTGCACGTGTCAGGGTTTCAACGCTTTGACGAGAGCGGGCATTGAACGGGTATCGTGGGACACCTTAGTCAGGTGGACTTTGATTTACCAAAACTGCACAACGGTGGCAGACCCCACTTAATTGACACAAAGAAGAGGGGGAGGGGGTCCAGAGATCCGATTGGCTGAAACGAGCGGGAGAATGGTTTGAGTACAGAAGAATGGACTTTTTCATCTAAATCTATATTTTGGTGGGGATTGAGATCTATGACGTCAGGAGTGTCAATTGGTTTGAAGGAATGATTGACCGGCTTGGGGAGGTCACTTCCAAACTTCAAGGAATAAACATCAACCGGGAACTGAACAATGAGTGGCCTCCCATGAGATTGGATAAAAGCATTCAGTGCTGAAAAGCAGAGTGGAATTGATTTAAATCGACAAAAAAACTTACCAGCATAATTTTCTAAAATTTGTATCAAGTCATTTGGAGCTACAATGATCACTACTTTAACCGCCTGCTTTTAAAGTATGGTATCTTTTAGTCATGTTTTCTATATTTTAGGGTGGACATATACAAACGGTACTTTTTTAGTTTTTCACTTGACTATCCCTTTAACGTGAGCATTTGTGATAAGGGGGCAGGGGGGGTGCCGTGTGTCTATTGAATGTAAGCTTGAGGTGCCTTGAGTCAAAAAAGGTTGGGAATCACTGCCCTAACGTGAGAAAACTTACTTGGCTCTTTGCTGACCGGACAAAACTTTCGTTAGCAGACACTGTAACTGCATGAAGGTTGTGGCCCGTACTGAAAACGGTTAGGCTCCGTGAGCTGATCTGGCCGCCCGTTGCCACGCAACAGTTGGACGGTAGGTTCGGGTTATCGGCCACCACTCGGACCCGTTCCATAAACTGTTTCGCGCGAGCTGTTTCGCCTGGGCCTCCGACCATATCCACTATGTTCTGGAAGCCACTGGCTGCCGACTCACAGCACACCAACTCTTTGCCTTAAACAAAATGATAAACAAGACTTAAAAAACAAGGACGGTGTTTCACATCACAAAGAAGTAGGGACGTGCGAGGACACAAACAGCCCAGTCATTGGTGCTCGACTCAACGGTGTTTCACATCACAAAGAAGTAGGGACGTGCGAGGACACAAACAGCCCAGTCATTGGTGCTCGACTCAACGGTGTTTCACATCACAAAGAAGTAGGGACGTGCGAGGACACAAACAGCCCAGTCTAGTCATTGGTGCTCGACTCAACGGTGTTTCACATCACAAAGAAGTAGGGACGTGCGAAGACACAAACAGCCCAGTCTAGTCATTGGTGCTTGACTTAACGGTGTTTCACATCACAAAGAAGTAGGGGCGTGCGAGGCCGTGCAGCCGTAACTACTTTACGGGTCTAAACAGGTTATTTGCAACAAAGAAATTGTCTCCTTGTGTCCAAACACTGCTCAACAGTAGTTGAGAACTCAAATGTACAGATGCAATCCAAGTATTGGAGGGAAACATGACACCAAGTAAGCGGAGCGGCGCCTCGCCTGACATGACCTTGCTCTAATAAGAGTCTCCACCCGACTGAAGTCGGAACGAAGCGCGCGGAGGTCGGTCGGAGTTGTGGTAGTGGGACGGAGGAGGGGTACACTTCATACGTCACACATACACATTTACAAGTAATTCCTAGCAAAAGTGTTTTTTCAGGAGGGGGGGGGGGGGGGGGGGGTAGATACCTTAACCTTAAATGAACCATTCTAATTCTTCCTATGTGGACAACGGCTAGAGGTGATTATTTATCGCAAGATGCATTAAAGCGAAATGTGTTAATTGATATGTTACATACCTGTTCTGTTCACATATCTCGACATACTACGTCAATAGGAGGTGAAATCAAATTGCGAAATAAAACGAGTTCTGGGTCATTTCATTGAAAATGGTCCAATTTTGAATTAATTGGTTGCCGACCCATCTCAGATATTTTTTTAACTTTGACCATTTGTTCCTATAGGCCTATGTGTTTGGACT